>VZTI01003755.1:2135668-2191906 GCA_013397865.1 Struthidea cinerea | reverse complement strand
GAGGTGTGGGGGGTGGGGTGGTGGGGCGGCTGTGGTTTTACTGTAGTCCCAGGACAGACTTTGTCTTCTAATAAGAGTCACTAGGATGCTATTTTAATCCTAGTTTATATCCAAAATATTGAAATTTCTGTTGATGCCTTAGGTTTTAACTTTGATATTTCTCAAATCCTGTACTGTCTAGTGTGTAACTCTGAAGTTTCTTGTAGCATGTTAGCTGCTGTGCCCTCATGCTAGTTAGACATAACAAAGCCTCTCTAGGTTTGTTCTCCAAGGACACCCAGATTGTCCTAGGCCCAAAATGTGTAAACCAACATCTTGGGAAGGGGTGTAAAGTTGGGGAAATTACATCATTAACTGAAGCTTTAATTGGAGAATTAACCCTGATATGCAAATGGACCAAACTTATAAAAATGTGAAGAACTCGTGACTTCTTGGTCCATCTTGGGTGTAGCCTTTGGCCTGCCCAGGGTGTACCTTTGAAGGCCCTTCAAATAAATACCTACCTTTGTTCCCTTATTCTTGTCTAGTCTCTGTTTTTAGGTAGCCACTTCAGGCATCACTGTGACTTTCTTTCTCAAGCCATAACCCTTTAAATGTGAACAATTTCAATGCTATGACAAAAGTACATAAAGACCTCAGTAACAACCAGTGCTGCCCAGTGCATTACAAAGCCCAAGTCTCTGCCTTGTGAACAGACACAGTGGAATTTCTCACTCCTGCTTTGTTCTGCATGAACATGCTGGGACATGTCCTCCCTCAAGTAACCCTACACATAAGTCATGCCCCATACGTGCCTCTTGTTCCAAACAAAAATCTGATCAGCTCGCTCCTGAGACCACTAACTCTGAGACTAGATCTTATCTGTCTTATCCCCTTCTGTTCAACAGTGAATGCTCACTCTTTAATGATTACTAAATGCTTAAATTTTGGGGGGGTTATTTGAATTAGAAGCATCTTACTGGGTGGTGGGACATGTGGCTTCAATTTCTTCCTAGCAGAGGAGCCACTGAACTCACAGGCAGCCAATGCTCATCCTGTGCTTTCAGCTAAATCTGTCCGTTAGGCATCTCGGGAACACCACAGGATTAAGCTCTGGCCAGAAGCAAAAGGGAGGATGAGAAAAACTCCTCAGCCCTACCAAGACTGCAATAGTCACAAGAAGTACCACCTTATGCAACTGAAGTGGCAGCTGGAAGTCTAACAGAGCACCTAACCTCCCTGAAGTAGCATTACAGACCAATGTTCAGGCAAGTGGATCAACCCATGAGTCCTCCACCTGGGCACCTACCAGCATGGTAGGTGTGTAAGCTTCTGTTAAATATCTATCTAGAAGACCTATTACCATGAAGCCAAATGGCAGTGATCAGTGTAGTCAAGAGGGCCTGTTGACCAAGAGACGACCATTTTTCAATGAAGCTGCTTTGAATGGGAAGGACCTGCATGCCTACAGCACTACCATCTACTTCCTTCAGTCCTACAGTCTGCTTTCTTCCCACTTTGGTGCCTTCTCCTTTTCAGAGATGTGGCCATATCAACAGGAACCAGTAGACTTCTGAAGAACTTGTTATAGAAAAGGTGAGAGCCAAGCTCGTTTGAAAGGGTGGAGAAAGGCCATGGTGGTACGGATAGAAGAGCATTTTTGCACAGACGTGGGTACTGGGATTGAATTTCATGTAAATAAAACACAACCTAAACCAGATGAGCTGGTTTAGGACCGAAGCCCTGGAGGTTTTTGCATCTACAGAAGAACTCTGGCAGAGGGGTGAATTCAAGGGTTGACACCAACCCAAGTGTTCCCAGAGGGCCAGAGTCATGGAATCATAGAATTATAGAATTATCTCATGTTAGAAGAGACCCGTAAGGATAGAGTCCAACTCCTTTCTCCTCACATGACTATCTAAAGATAACCACATTGACTAAGAGCATCGTCTAGATGGTCCATTAACTCTGACAGCCTTTGTGCCATGACTCCTAGCTCTGGCTTTAAATTTTAACTGAGTAAAAGCGCCTGGGGGCAGGGATTGGGGCATGGGAGCATTGACTAAGTCTTTTTAAGAAACTTTTTGGAGTTCAGTAATGAGTTAAGCTGCCAACACAGATGTAGCCCTGAGAGAAGGGCAGAGAAACAGAGAAAAAGAGAAGGAATATATTTGCAAAAAAAATTCATGTTTTAGCCATTCCATTGTGGCCAATTTTTTTCTCTTTTTTGATGAAAGTAAAAAGAGAGAGAACGGGTAAGGATATCTGAGAACTAACAACTTCCAGTGTGAATGGAAATGATGGTACACTTGGCTTCATATTAGGATAATGCTCAGGATCTGAATATCTAAGAATCATTAAAAAAATTCTCTGCTAGAGAAGATCTTTGCCTCCTATCCAGCACACGGCATAATAAGGCCCTTGCTCACAGAGCCACACTTCCTAAAACTAGATTACTTGTAAAATCTATTGCTCCCTCAGGTAAGGAAAATTTTAAAGCTTTTCAAGTGGCAGAATTAGCAAGGCTACTTGGTAGTGTTTCTCCTCCTAGGAGACTTCTCAGCTGTTGTTTCAGCCTGGCAGCCCAGATGAAAGAACAGCCGAGGAGAGAACAGATGAGGGACTCTACAGGCAGGGGTAAAAGAATCATTTTCACACCATTCCCAAGAATTGCATCCCTCCACTGCACAGGGAGCTAAAATTAGCCTACTCTATAGGCCTTCAACTTTTCAAGCATTTCTAACAACTCACAGACTCGAATCGTGCTTTACAGAGCTGCAAGAACCACCCTTACTAAAACTCTACTTGCATTGCTAAAGAAAGAAGTAGAAGGCTGCTAGGATGTTAGCTCTTCCTCTGATTTTTTCTTTTTCCTACTAGCTCCCTGCAAAAGTTCCCTCACAGCAAGGTAAAGCTTTGATTTTTTTTTCCTCCCTCCCTGCTTTTTATTGTTCTGGTTCTCTGTCTCCCTCTGCAAGTGAGATACCAAAAAGTAATGATTTATTGGTGTAAGTTGTGATCAAACAATCACATTTCAGATCACAGAAAAGATGAACTGAAAGCCCTATTCAAAAAGACATTTGACCAGTTTTAAAAGAACCTTAATGAGAAGTTTTATTAATCAACAATTAATGAACATTATCATAAATAGTTTTGACAAAATGGCATGCATGAAAGTTCATTTGTTCTAGCAGCAGAAGCAAAATCAGATTAAAATCTTAATTAAAATATGAAGAAGAGGCTTGTCATGATCTTCAAGACACTGAAAGATTCCTTTTTTTGAAAATCAAGCTCTCTCTTGCTGTCACATTACACTATGTTGTTAATGAGCCCTTTCGTTTCTCTGTGCACAGCAATACATTTAATCTTAGCTGCATATTTTAAATGATTGATGTTCCTCTAATTACATTTTATGATATATTGTGCTGTGTCACCTCTAATGAGTAGCAAACATGACATTACCTCACTAGTTCTGAACCACAGAAATCAATAACTGACATTTATTCAATGAACTGCAGATTGTGATTCACTAGCTTCTCTTTGTGTTGAGTAAATTTGAAGTGTAATTAATTTTCATGCATATTACAAACAGCATATGCCCGTATGGGCTAACTTTAAAAGTGATTTGCTCCTTCCTTGGCTAATTACAGCACAGCAAAAACTCTCAAGCCATCATTCAAAGGGCTGAGAAAAATCAGTGGCTTGACAGAAGTCATCTCCTTAGATGGGTAGAGAGCACAGTCATGGTTTACACGAGAGAACACTTCAGAGCCATTTTCTAAGACATGTCTTATTGAGTGAAGGTGATATTATTCGCAAACAATCTTGCCTACATATATTTTTTTGTGCACAAGAATGAGACAGAAATCCCTTGTTAGTTTTCCTAACAGGAAACAAACATCCAACTGTAAGAAATATATAAGTGCTTTTTTCAAAGGAAAAACATTGTCAGGCGTCTTCCAGAACTTGTAAGAAGAGAGCTGACTCACTGCAATTCACAGGTGGTGGTTTTGCTTGTAAGCAACATTGAAGTTTAAAAAAATAGTTCTTGTTGCGCCTTTCAAAACTTCTGCCTGTGGCTTTAGTTAGCTTGTGATTTCTTTACTGAAAATGTCCACTCAAATCAGGGTAGAGTACCAGGAGAATTTATAGCTAATGCCCTGTTTGCACACCAGTTCAAGAGCAGAGGCGTAGAAATCAATCAAGCGTTAAAGCTGAAGGCTCTGAAATTCAGAGCAAAAAAGTCTGTGGGTCGCTTTAGGATCAGTGCTGTCCTTTGCACTAAAGCAGAGACCTTTTTATTTGGGCATATAGTGATAGGACAAGGGGGACTAAACCTGATTTAGACTGAAATAGGGTCAATTTAGATTGCATATTAAGAAGAAATTCTTCACTGAAAGGGTGGTGAGGCACTGGAACAGGTTGCCCAGAGAAGCTGTGGATGCCTCATCCCTGAAAGTGTTCAAGGCCAGGTTGGACGGAGCTTGGAGCAACCTGCTGTAGTGGAAAGTGTCCCTTCCCATGGTAGAGCAGGTGGAACTCGGTGGTCTTTAAAGTCCATTCCAACCCAAACCATTCTATGAATCTATGATCTATGATCTGTCAATTTATTTTTCAAATAATCACATGAACAAACCTCATTTATGTAATGAATTAGCCACTGCTCATTCCTCAGATTTGCATCAAGTTCAGTGATTCAGAGGAGTGATTTAGCTTCAGCCTCAGGTCTACATCTGCTACCAGAATTTTCTTCCTCAGCCCATACAGCACAGGGTTATTCTTACCTTCAAGAAAGATACTCTTGGTCCTCTTGGCTTCCTTTGGGAGGAAAGGAATCAAGACAGACGGGGGAAGTAGAGTTATGACCATGATTTTAAACTAACTGATTGAAATTTCTTTTGAACCTTACCTCCATTTTTATCTTCTTTTTTAAGTGTCTCAAAGACAAGGATGGCCCAGAGTAATTGCCAGAACTCAACATAGATCTGAGAAATGTCAGAAGAACAGTCATCTTAGACATGTTTCTAGACTGTCACTGGACCTTCCACCAATATTTAAGGCAATGGACAAAAGAGCAAAACTACCAAACCTGCAATCCTGACTTTTTTTAGAGAAAAATCCACTTTGATGTCGGTTTTGGCACACTGATTAAGCCACAGTAAAACCCCTTCTTGGCTTCTAAAACCTGGTTGAGCTGTGATAGAAGAAAATTACAGAAATGTATTTCCAAAGATCCTTCAGCTTCTGTTAAAGATAAAAATAATGTGAATGTATGGAGTTAATTTAACCTACCCTGGGCAAATGCAATCTCTATCAGCCTTGAATGGTTAATCCATAGACAAGCCTGCTAATGAGTCTGCTATTCTGCTGAGGTTAATGAGCCCTTGAGCATCTGGTGAAAGCACAGACACTTAGCAATTAATGTCTTTTATTCAAACCAGTTCACAGGCTAGACAGCAGCTGATTCTTGCATTTTTACTATATTGTTGCCATAGCACCTTGCACGCCAGCTCTGAGCCTGCATGTGCTGGTTGTGTTGGTTAAGAATGGATTCCTTCACCTGCATGCTGAGCTCAGTGAGAAGGCCTTGTGGACTGGATTTGAACCACAACGTGTTCTTTCAGGTCTTTATGGCTTATTAATGTATGCATGCATGTGTGCATGGTCCACAAATCTCAGAAGTCAACTCTTCCTCAAGCAAGATCAATTCAGTTCAACCATCTAAGGTTGAACAGGACAGTCAATGTAGCAATAAAATAGGCTCTAGAAAACTATTTTCTATTCCCCATTAGCAATACCAAGATAGCCAAAGACAGGCACAGTAGAGCAGTATTCCTTCCTAGCATTCACTGCTTGCCAGGTGTTTGCTCCTAGAACACAAAGTACATATGGGAAATGCAGGATTTTAAATTGCCTTTGTGCCACTGGAAGAAGCTGTACCTGAAAAACAATTAATATGTAATAAAAGAGTGGGGGGAGAGGAAAAAGAAAAGTAAAGAAATACTTTTGCTCCTCCTTAATGGATGATGAAAATGAAGTTCAGAAGGAAGTAAGCACATCATCCATTTTCAGCTACTTTAGCATCTAACTTGCATGCTCTGAATTGCCCCCTGGAGGATCCTACTTCTTGTCATTGGCTGTATGTGGAAATTGCCCGCCTTACTTATTACCTTTGGACTCTAAATTGTAGCTAAGATAAATCACCACAGCAGCCTAAAATAAATGTTATATATATACACTTCAAACAAGTCAAGGGTTCTGTTCCAGAGTGACAGCTGCTTCCCCTGGGATGACTCTAGTGACTCCTAATCCTAGTTACTTATCCCACCCTTCTCTCAACGTATAAATGCCTCAGCTGGGACCTTGCAACTGCAAACAAGGCAGCAACTACACTGTCATACTTCACAGACTTGTTCAGGTAAATAGGCTTCCCTTAATAAACTAGGCTGGCACCAGTGACAATCAAGTCTTATTTAATAATGATATTGTGGTAGAACACATGTATCAACCAAACCACATCATCCTTGGCCTGGTTTCTGTTGTACCATACAGGCTGCTGGCAGTCACATAACCTATCTAGGACAGTTCATATACTCACACTTGGAAAAAGACAGAAAACACTAAAAAAAAATTATCACATTTAACAGCAGTCTAATTTTCAATGTAACTTAGACAAATATGTTTAGTGGAGCACACAGATCAAACTTCTAACCCTAGACTAAGATTCAGGTATGTATCACATTTCTAAGCACATCTGAAGTTAAGAACCATCATTTAACTCTATGGTTTTAATTCAAGAATCACCTCAGTTTTCAAAAAAGCATATATCAAGGTCCTAAGTAAGTAAGCAATGTAACTAAAAGCTAAAAAAGAGCATCATTTAGAAGAATATGCAGCAAAAATATAGCTATGTCCTGGAGTGCTTTAAGCTATACAAGTGACGTGTAAAGAGTGTCCTAACTCATCCATAAAATAGCTTACTGATCCCAGATCATCGATCATTCATATTCTACTTCGGATATTTTTTGCCTTTTTTTGATATTGTGAAGTGCTTGAGTTACGTCTTTCTGCTGTGAAAATTGACTCCTTATAAAATGATCCAGAAAACTACCAGGATAATGTGTGCATTTCCAAAATAGGAAATCCTTGCTCTATTCCTTCTTTATTTAGCTTGAGTGTAGAGATCCCCAAGCCTGCCCTCAAATTGTCTTCATCTGGGTCAGTTGGCCTAATAACAGCAGTTGTTATTCACTACTCAATTTTAATTAATTTTCTTTAACTAAAATCACTATTAAACTGCTCTAAAATTTTGTTTTTCATTGAAAATCGAGTTAGCCTTATCTGAAACGATCAGAAACAGGTGCTAAATTAGTTCTTCAGCATTTTCTGAGAGGAAATATTTTGAGATGGAACTGTTATGGTATGGAATACAGCTTTGGGAAATCCCTTTGGAGAGTTCAAATCAACTGTCCTGGCTGTGTCTGCTCCCAAATTTTTGCACACCACTGTCTTAATCACTTTGGGGATAGAGTGAAAAAATAGAAAGCTTCAAGAATGTGCACACATTGTTCATTAATAGACAAAGCATTGCTTGTATTATCAACAGTAATAAATTACTGATTTATCCACAAATCCAAAACATGGAACCATAAGGGCTGCTATGAAGAATGTTAACTCCATCCCAGCCAGACCCCTTACAATCGTGAAAAGAAATATTGGAAGATTTTTATACAAATACAGAGAGATGTATTTAATTTTGTCTGTGTGAGATAGTTTCCTAAATAAGCTACATTCCTCATCCCTCAAGCACAGCTATTTTCATGATTTTCTTAGTGATCTAATGCTTTTGCTCATACAGTAGCACAGAACTCACCCAGCCATGTGGGCATAAAAATCTACCTGCGCTGTTACAGATGCAGACCTAAGGCCAGTTTGATGCTATTTTTAAACAGCAAAAAAATATAAATAGGCCATCTGATATATCACACAGTAAGTACTTCAGGACGTGCTTGACTGTAGATGTACACTTAGATCTTTTTATTTATTTACATAATCGTTTCAGAATAAAGACATGGCTTGCTTTCATTTAGTTTTTAATTCCTAGCAGCAGTAATTGCAGGCTTTTGCATAGTTTTCACTTAGATTCATTGACAAAATATAGAAGATGATTTTAAGAAGATTATTTATCTAGACACTGATTGATTTTGCCATAACTTGAAGTAACATTTGATGCTGCTGGGATTTTATTTACACATCTCTGTTGGCAATGCTTTCTCATAAACACGGACAAAAGTACCCAGAACATTTTTACGATAGTCTGCGGTATCTTTCCATTGCTCTTTCAGAATGATGTTCCTATTTCAGAGGCACTTAGGGGTAAAGTGTTTTGTGAAGGCTGATTTAATCTATGCTGCCTTGACAGGCCAGTACCTGGGCTGTTCTGACCGTCATTTAGAAATCTTTCAGATACACTCTGCAGTCTTTAGGGTTTAGGAATACGCTCTTGATAGTAACATTTTTTCAGCTTTGGCTGCTGGGGATGAAGATTAGAGTTTCCACACTGCAGTATGTGCTAATAAATTGGCATTGTAGAATACGTCATCATTTTCATAATGGAGAGGAAGTGTTTTCCTTGTTTTCAGCTGTTAGGAATAAGAATTGTGATAGCTCTTTGTGCCCTCATAAGTGTTTTCCTTTGCAGGGGATACAGTACCTGGAAAGGAAGAAATATTTTTAAGTCCTTCAAATTAATACAAGGTATTTTTCTAGAATTCAACAGTCTAATATGTTTTCCTAAATCACAGACAATTTATTATAGTAGCAAAGGCTGACATTTAGCAATCTGATCCTTGGGACAGCAATATCACACTTACAATAGGAAAATCTTAGGTGTTTCTATTCTATCAAAACAAAGCCATTTATTATATTTACAGGTAAGTATACCTACATTTCTTTGTGCTGATTTTGAAGGAGATCTGTCCTAAGATTATGCTAGGATACTAGATAGTGCGCTAGGATCCTAGAAGCACCTGTGTGCAGTGAGCTGTAATAAACATACACCCGTGCAATACATGTGTTTCAACACTCAGCAGTTCAATTGTTTGTATATCTCATTGGTTTTTCTGTAGTGCGCATGCAGATGACGTGCACTTTGCAACACACACGGACAGACACAGACCAAACGTTTCAGGAGTACCTGGTGATTTTAATATCTGCATTTTCTGCTACTCAGGTTCAAGAAGCATTAAGGAAGCAATGCTCCTCACTTGCTCACTCTCAAGCCTCTCTGCGGTCTGCCAAACTGAGCACCCAAAATAGAAGCACTCAGAAGCCAGTCATACTGGGGTTTGACAGTGTCATGGCACTGAGCCTCATCTGTGCTTACATCACTGAGGTGTTTCACTGGTGAGTCAGGGACACTGGTGACTAGGGGGTCAGATATCTCTACTTTTCAATCTGTCCCTGCCTTTCTTCATCCAGGACCTTTGTAAAGGAGAATTATAAGGTTTGTTTCAGTTCATTGCCTCCACTTATGTCTTGCACTTCAAAACTGAGGTGTTAAATTTTTTACTTTCCAACCTGATTTTCCATCATCTCTGAGGGTGGCTTCTTTAGCCTTCTTCCACTGAAAACAGAATGACTGTCATTAAATTCACTGTCTCCTCTCCTGCTGTCCTTCACGGTCAATTGATCTGAAGCTGAATGGGCACTGAAAACAAAGGGAAATTATTAAAACTTTCTTTTCCAGGCCCCACAAGAAAATGAAGTACAGTAGTTCCAACTGTTAATTTGGCAAAATACACAAATTTACCTTGAATTGGAAGTAGAATTTTATTCCTGCTGACGGGAAGAAGGATGAAAAGAAGAACTTGACTCTCCTAAAGGAAAAAATATCTTTGCTTATTTCTTTGCATAGATTTAAATATCAATGTGGCGCAAACATGTTACAGATTAAAAACAACTGAAATGCAAGAACTAAAGAAAAGTTCAATAGTAATATAAGTACAGCGCAAACTTCTGCATAATACTTAGATGTAGTATAACCTGCATATTTACAGAATGAACAAATCTGGTTTTCTCTCTTAAAGAAGCTGAAGGACATGGGAATCAGTCATTTGGGCACTGGGTAGCCCCATCTCTGGGGGTCTTCTCAGAGCCAGAAACAATCAAGTCAAGCGGCAGGGAGAGGAGCAACACATCTTCCATGGAAAAAGTGCAAAAAAACTGCAGAGAAGCTTGAGCCTACTCTGATTCAGAGAGGACTTTCCTCGTTGTACACAAATGGCCAGTGAGACTGGAGAGATTGGTTATAGACAGAAAGTGGCAGAAACTTAGTTTCATGAAGTGGTGCCAAATGGAGATGTGTAGCCCCTCTGTACTTGTCTGGCTATTTCTGAGTTCATGTCATTTTATGCAGTAGTGCACTCAGTGGGAAGAAGTTACTCTGCTCTACTTGTTGGCCTCTGGTCCTAGCAACAGTGGCAAAATTATCTTTGAACGAGTTATTTTTATAGGAATCATGAATATTTCTTTATCCTATAAGCTCTATACAGAAAAATCTCCCATCTGTGAATGATTTGATTTTCCAATATGTCTTTTTTACTTGATAAAGGCAGGACGTTTCTTTTAGCCCACCAGAGCTGACAACTACTGTAGCATTTCAAGATATGCTTTTGACAACAATGTTTTAGCAATTAGGGGCCAACAGTGCATGACTTATCTCTTGGTCTTACTTTTTCGTAATCAAGCCTGAGGTGGCAATGTTTTCTGTTAGCTCTTCTGGGACTAGATTCTCTCACACTTGCTCTGGGCTTCATGCCCCTGCAGGCTGACTGCCATGGGTGCATGGTAGTCCTGTTATTTTCTTGTGTGTGCTGTGACCAACCATTTCCAAACAAAGCAGTGTGTGCTAATGAAGGACATCTTCAGTTTATAAAAAGACATTTTCTGGGGCAAGATCAACCCTACACCCGTGAAGTGACAGGCAGGTTAGAGCAGACATTGTAGATGTGTCCCCTGGGGCATCAAGCATTGACCTGACGTGGATCACACACTCTACAGCTTAATCATAGCATCATAGAATAGTATGGGTCAGAAGAGACCTTCAAATGTCATCTAGTGACATCCCCTGCAATGCTAAGGGACGTCTTCCACTAAATCAGGTTGCTCAGAACCCCATCCAACCTGACCTTGAATGTTTCCAGGAATGGGGCATTCACCACCTCTTTGGGCTACCTGTGCCAGTGTTTCACCACCCTAATTATAAAAAATGTCTTCCTTGTATCTAGTCTGAATCAACACTCTTTTAGTTTAAAACCCTTTCCACTTATCCTATCACTTATCCGTTGTAAAAAGTCCCTCTCTGACTCTCTTGTAGCCCTCTTCAGGTACTGGGAAACTGCTTTAAGTTCTCCCCAGAGCCTTCTCTTCTGCAGGCTGACCAGCCTCAACTCTCTCAGCCTGCCTTAACAGGGGAGTAGCTCCAGCCTTCTCGTCATCTTCGTGGCCCTCCTGTGGATTTGCCCCAAGAGGACCCTGTCTTCCCTGTGCGGAGTATTCGGCAGGCCTGCTTTGGTCCCCGGGGTAGACCTGCTCATCAGAGTGATCAGACTCCCGGAGAAGACAGACCTGGTGCCTCCCCACGCCGGGCGGGGCGGGCAGCTCCCAAGACACACACACGCCCCGTCCCCCCATTCCCAGGCTGTTGCCCCGCTTGCCACACGCACGCACAGACAAAGGACTCTGTTCTTTAGGACGAATCAGCTCCTGCAGGTACCTAGAATTCCCCACTTGAACTACAGAGGGAGCCCGGGGCTCTGCTTTGGAGCACAGGAGGGCCGGCGGCGGCGGGGGCTCGGTGCCCGTGCCCGCCGCGGGGCCGCCAGCGCTCAGAACCGCATCCCAGGTGCGACCTAAGCGAGCTTCCCTCTCCTCCCCGTGAAAACAGGACAGGGCAACACCCCCGGGCAGACCCTGCCGCGGGGCAGAGAGAGCTGTGAATATGCAGGGTTGTACCCCGCGGATTTAGTTGCCCTCTCGAGCCTACTCCCGGTCTCCTTCTGCACATTGCACATTCGCCAGCTCTAATCATTAAACTGTCATTAGCATGTTTTGAGAACAAATGAAACCGCGGGGGTGCTGCTTCCAGCTCCCTGAACGTAACGCGGTGAGCGGTGAGATGGCTGGTCGTAATGGAAGCATAAACTTCTGCAATGCCTTGGAAACTTCTGCTATTTGTCTCCTTTGTTTTCCCTGTGAGGTAAACAATTTCTGTCTGATTTTATCTCTGGTGCAGATTCCTGTAAAACCTGAATACAATTTGCATTGCTCATTTTTCTGCACATTTTGTAGCTTTTATGGCTGTATGCTATCATGTGCAAAAGCTTCAAGACTTAAACACCAGGAATGGAAACAATAAGAAGAAAGAGATATGTGTGAGAAATAATTCTGAAGCATAGAGTTTGTGGAGTTTCATTTTAATTTTATGATTGCTCCTTGAAACTGAACCAGGGTTAATAATCTAAACCAAAAGCATACAAATTAGGTATTTCTCAATGTCATATTATCTCATATTCCTATTAAAATCTTCGATATTACATTCTTTTGTGGCTAGGACCAGAGGGTTCAGCCTGCTAAAAAAGAAAGATATCAGTAAAAATACTCATCTCGTTAATAAAGTGCATTCCAAGAAGATAATTCAGGTTCACACAGAGCTAAATATGCCTTATATTCAGTACCGTCATGGCAGGTTAAAATATAGTTGAGATTACTAAAGCGCAGCAGAGTAGGAACAAATCGTCTTTATCAAATCAAAGCCATCTTTTCTTTAACTTGGTGGAAATTAAGGAAGAATCAGAATTAATTGGTATCTGGACCAGATGCAGGTGATGATTTCTTGAATTACATCACCTCCATCTTATCTCTAATCTTTTAAGCCTTTTTTACCCAAAGGGCCTTTTCAGACATGCTAAACTGGCAGCATTATAAGGCTGCAGCAGGACAATATTGCTATTCTAATGATTTATAACCAAATACTTTACTTATTAGCAAAGGCTAATACTGGATCCATCAGTCCACACTCAAGTAAATTAGCCATTAACTTTCTGACACCTAGCATAAAACTACCAGTTAAGTCTGGCCATCCAAGCAATTAATTTAGGTTCTCTTTGTGGACACCATGGGGATTTTAAAGTGGGCTGAAACTACTTGTATATCTCTGTTGACTAATTTATATTAAATGACCATTATTTAGACTAGTGAAGCTAGGAAAAAATTAACTCCTGTATCTTAGCTCTAGTAGGAGCCACTTCCACACAGGTACATCGATGTCTGCTCCTTCTGGTTCCGGTGGGAGATACTTCAAGGTCTATGCCTACGCAGCTCCTACACTTTTCACCTTTAGAATATAAATTATTTCACAGAGGAAAACATCAACTTTGTTTCTAATTTTTATATGGGGAAACTAAGGTACAAATAAAAATTAATTTTGTAAAATCCTGTGAAGATTGGATTGATGATTCCTGTGAAAGGAAATTAATTAATCACTCTCCTTTCCAAGACTAGAAAGCATCCAAGGGAACTGGCATACAAGAGATCCAAAATGGGAGTGGGAGCTGCACCCTGGTGAGTGGAACACTGCCAGGGTGCAGCCAGGACTGCTTCACAGCAGGAGGGAAGCTGGAAGTGGAGGGTAACAGCAAGCCAGGCAGAGGCACTGCCTCACTGGCAGGGAGACAGTGCCTTCCCTTGGTACTCAAGTAGAGCAGCTCTGGGGAAGCCAGGGTCACCTCAGAGCCCAGAGACTACCAGACAGGTGTGCAGAGGTGAAGCAAATCTGAGGATATTCAAGGCAGCAAGCCGGGGCCAGTGAAGAAGTTCTGATGATGCACTGACAGATATTCCTTTGCACCATACGTAAGTAAACTGAGGACTTGTCCCTGCCACTTGTTAGTACAGATGCTGAAAGTTTAGCAAGCTTAAAAAACTGACAGGAAAAATTCATGGGGTAAAAAAAAAACCTAACCAGAGCTGTTAAATACAGCAGTCCCATCTTCAGTGGAGGAAATCTTGGCACTTTGACTTATTGGAGCCTAAGCGGATTCATTCAGGAATATCAGTTCTACATTTATCCCAATCTTATATTCTTCCCTAGGCTCCTGCCATCAGAACACCACTGAGCAAGTCTGGCCAGGCAGGTAGAGTTGTGGCACAGCACAGCCGGCTGTATGCCCTTGGCACAGCTCAGAGGTGGCTACCAACACCTCCTCACCTGGCCCACAGCTCATGATCCATTGTACTCAACTCCTTCATTGTCTTAAGGGGAGATGCTTCAGAAATACCTACTCTACAACTGGGCTTCATATTCTGTGTTTGGAGGATTTAATCTATTCTAACTACTGGGGGTTTTTTTCTTGTGTTTAAGGCTGTTTTGTCTGCCTGGGGTGATGACAATTGCACAGCCAAACTGAAATGTTGATATATCTATGTAAAGAAAGTGTATGTGTCTCTTTTTTTACCTGATTAGACCAATTGTTTTATAGTTGTGATCCCACAATACTATCTGCCTATGAAACTGCATGTAATCTTATCATTATTTTAGTCTTTATTTATTTGGTCTATACTTTTTTTTGTTTTTTTGAGGGGGGACACAATAGTGTTCTTTTACCCCTTCCCAGTTCCTTCCAAATCCATTCACCCGATACAACTACATCTGAAAGTCAAGAAGTCCAAAAACATTGCATTTTTACAATAAATAGAGACTGAAAAGACAGTTTGAAAACAGGGGAAAGCCTTCAGTGCCAATTGCTTCACTGCTTTTCTGGTGGCTCCATATTCTTCTGGATTTTTGCCATCTAGAAAAAGTGATCAGGTTGGATTTTTTTCATGCCTTGGCTGATCAAAGGGGATTATGTATTTGTAAAGAGAGATTATAGAAATTGTAAATGGATATTCTGCTCCACTTTCCACCCAACTAATTTAAAAAAAGGTCAAAACTGTCTTCATCATCAGAGCCATCATTTACAGAAATATCACAGATTTAAGTGTTTTATGTATGGTTTCTTTCTGAAATCAGAGGAAGAGATCTTAAAAGAGATTCTAAATACTCTCATCTATTTTGCTGCCAAGGCAAGTTTACTTCTACCACATATTTGCTAGTGCAGTGGTACTCAAATAACAGTGCTTGGAGCTGCTTCTGTCACAAGTATGAAGCATCACTCACTCTTTCAGCAGTGTCACCTTCTGCTCCCTATAGCCTAGAACAAGATTCTTGCAGTGTTCCCAGTAGACTGTTCAACCAAGTAAATTCAAAATAATGAGTATTTGTCTGCAATCCGCACAGCTGCTTCTTGTCTTTTTTTGTTGGTTTTTTTTTTTCTTTTTTGGTATAGCTCCAGCCAGGACCAAAACTGGGGATTACCACAAATTGTGTAGGACCGGAGGTCCTCAAAAGACTGTATCTAAGAGTACTGCAGGCCACAGGACAAAAAGCAATGCTAATAAAATCCTTCACCTGGGAAGAGATCAAATACAACACGGATCACCGAACTACGTCTGTGCTATCCCAAAATTACTTTTGCAGGTAGCAATGGCAGCACGAACTTTTAGGAAAAAAACCTGGAGGACATGCCTGTTTCACCAATGAACTTATTAAGTTAGTCATTTTCATACTCATAGGAAACTGGTATTGGTTGCCTGTGTGTCTTCGAGTGCTTGTTGGTTTATTTAACAATGTTTGTGAGTCTTGAACTTCACATTATTCTTGTTTCTCATTATCAGTTAATTGCCATCATTAATCATTGTTTTCTTGATTAAAAAGTAACAGTCAGTTCAATACCATGTGATATGGATGACTAATCACAACTCAGGAGTAATAAAGAGTTGAAATAAGTGTTCACGAACAAGTTGTCATCTGTAATTTGTCCTCATAAAGTAGTTGGCAAATACTTATGTGCAATGAATACTGCCATACAAATTAAGATGAGATTGAATATGATTTATAAACAGGGAAAAATAGTTGAATTCATCTCATATTCATTTGCAATAAATAATTTGGACAAATACAGTTATCAGAGGGGGGAGCAGAAGGCCTTTATGGAAAGTATCTACAATGCAAATGAGTTGAAAATCACTTTTGTTATTGCCTTATGCTATCAAATTTTTAAAGTGCCAGGTGCTGATGTAATTTATCAAGACTGTTCCATAACCCTAATAGCACTCCCTCTTCAGAAAGTTTTGTCGGATTTTTTTCTCTCTGAATTATTTCATTGCTCCTTTTGCCACTATTTTTTTCTCTTGTAGTCATAGGGTGGTAGATTAACTCCTTCATGCAGGCTGTCCCGCCTATTGCTTCAGTGCACTTGGTTCCACCAGTATTGAACACTTTTTGAGCAGGATTCAGTTATCCATATTAAGCCATCCTCTGTGGCAATCTGAGATTTTTAGATGGGTATAGAAAATGGGACAGAGCCTGTGGAGAGCCCATTGCCTGTTGGAGAGGAGCTGAAGACCAACCACAATACCTTAAGCTTCTCAAGTAGTAGTAGAAACCTGCACAGGGGCAGTTGATTGGAAGAAGAAACCTTCATTGCCTGTAATGAATCTCAGGAAACCTCACCTGCATGTGGAAGGCATACTTACAAACCCAATCTTAAATGGCCTAATCTGGATTGGTACCCAACCCCCAGAATCAGGTGATGTGAAACTCACTCAGAGAGACTCCTACCTCCATGCCATAGTCTTGCATTTTTACATGCCACCTAAAAAAGCATTCTATCTCTGTATTTCCAAGTATTTTCAAAATGATGTGATTTTTTTTGCATTCATTCACACCTAAGTTAGGCATCTAAATTCATTGATTACATGGGGTTTTTACTTTTCCCCAAATGGATCGCCCTTTATTCAATTTTATCTTTGTCTTGACTATATGCCAGCATTTTTCCTCTATCCACTTGCAGCCTGAGCACATTTCCCTTCCCATCCTGGCATAGCAAGGTACTGTGGAAACAAGCTGTCTATGTGGTCTCTTAAAAAACTAATTAAGCTATTAGATAAGAGCATGGGTAGTGATGTACCAGATGATACACGGTACACATCTCTGAATTAGAAAAGGACTCCCCCAAAAGCTTCCACAATTTAATTGGGCAAAAGGAAGTACTTTTGCTTGTATGGATCCTTACAATAGCCAAGTCAAGAACTCACCTGAGTATTTTGGTTTTACAAAAGAGTGTGATCTAATCCATCTAACTTGGACGCCTTACTTGTACCCACATTTAAATTGCCAGGTGAAGCAGTTTTTCTATAAGAAGTTTCTGTATTCTCTAGAGAGAGGTAGATGCCAGTTAAGACCTCTTGAGGAAGAAAACTGCTTTCCCAGGAGCAGGCAACTTGGTTTGCTGGAACTGTTCTGCCCCTAACCTTCAGGGTCATCTACCTCTGACCTGTGAATATCCAGCACTCTTCAGAAACCTACTGAAGCCTGAATGGGATAATCACCCAAAGAGTCCCTGTCAATCGGTGCCTGAAACAAGCAAGCCGTGTCGCACCTTTCAGATGTGTCCAACAATGCTTATTCTTATATAGAGGGGGCTGTTACCATCGAGGTAGCTAGTGATAAATTTCTCTTAAGACATTGGTTCCATTTTTTTCACTGTGGAAGCAGCAGTTAGATTCTGACAGCAGCAGTTACCAGATTTGTGATATTTTTTTTCCTTTTGAGCACAAGCACATTTGCTTTGATACATTTACCATCGCAAAAGTGAAAAAGTGATGTGATATCTTGACATTCAGGCATTTAAAAAAAAATCCTTGCTCTGATATGTTCTGTTCTATAAAGTTGAAATTATTATCACAAAAAATTTGATTTTCTAGTGTGAGCTTTAAGAGAATAAAAGTATGTGAGTGAGTGAGTGGGGGCACAAGTGAGAACCTGTGAGTGTGTATGTGTAATTTTTCTAGTTAGAGATATCCTGTGCAAAGCTACCTCCAGCACAGTGATTAGTAATACTATCCAAAGTGTAAATCAAGAGATACAAATAGAAAGAAAACATCTTGCCCACTTTGAATAGCTGCTACAGCAGATTTTTTGCCGGCCTACAAATTACTCTAGTGTTTCTGAGGGAGTGAAATACATCATCTTTTACTATTAGCTATTATTGTTAAACGCCTGAAGGGATAGAGTTGTGTGTTTCTATTTCAATTACTCAAGCTACTTTACTGGATATGGATTGAGCTGATTTTACCCTATAAGAACAAATGCTGTTATTACAGTTAATGATTAAAATCCTGCTTGTACTCAGCTAAAATATAAATCAGCCGTTTGGAAGAACAGGCTTCAAGCTAAATAAAATTGCTTTGGGAGGCCAAATAATTCAGGGAATTACCAATGGACTATTCAGGCTTTCACCTCTATAGCAGGTCACTAATTGGATTTAGACCAGTTTCATAGTGGTGATGTGAATTTGGAAGTAAAATTATTATGTCTGCTGTGCAGCCTTCAGTGCCTACTGGTCTCCATCCAATTCCTAGAAAGTTACTGTATCAGGATGGGCATGACAGAACAGGACTCACCCAGCCATGTTAGGTAGCATAGTCTGAGATGTGCCATATTTTGGAGTTGCCTACTTCTCTCCATTAAATAGAAGAAGTATCTAGATTACTAGCCCAGAGCTAGACTTTTTGTTTTTAGATATCTGAAATTATAGAAAGGTACGGAATACCTGGTTGATGAGAGAAATTTTGTCATATGCAGAAGTTGGATAAATGCTTTTTTCTTGAATTTCTAGAGCTCAAAATTCAGAAATTCTTTTCATAATATGAAAAAACAACAAAAGAAGTGTATATATAAAAGAAGAGTAATGCTGATATCCTCCTTGTCTCACCATGAAATACTGGTTACTAGTAGGATGCTAATAATTTCAGACATAGCCTTTGGTTTTCATTTTACTTTCAGGCTAAATTTCAAAAATCCACAGTGATTCAGGATGGAGGGCAGAATATAGCTCCTCAATATACGGAACACATTTACAGCAGAAGGCTGGTTGGTCCATAATACCAAGAATTTATTACTTCTTTATCTGTTCTATCAGCTGATATGTCCTACTTTCCTCCTTCAATTTAGTACAGACTCATGAGTCAGGAAGGGCCCTGCAGGACTATTTTATCCCAGGGGATTGCCAGGATTTTATATCATATCTCTTCAAGCTCCTTTTGATTATAATTGCTTTGAGATTTCATGCAAAACTTCAGCTCTAGTCTGTATTGTTCATGATATGAAGCTTTACTGGAACTAGTCAAGTGGTTTGCTGTGGGGTTTGGTGGGTTTGGTTCAGCTAGTGGTAGCTTTGCTTGAGAGCTTACGTCTTGGATAGACACACTTTGGTACCGGGGCAAAGGGGCTCACTGGGTAGTCTGAGCTCTCAGGGTGTGATATGGGAAAATATCCCTTGAGTGATACTTAAGTGGGAAACATTTGATCAGTTCTCATTTCCCCTCCACAGTCTGAGTCTGCTACTTTTCCCTGCCAGATGGCGTGTGAGAATTATTTCTGAGCTTCTAGACAGGGACAAAGCATTGGAACTGTTCTGAGGCCACATCTTTTCTCCAAAGCACTTCTAAACAAGGCTTTCAGAAGTCTCTGTTGTAAAGGTTGAAGTGGAAATCTCTTAGAATTCAGTTTGCTCCCCATTGGCAGAGGAGTTTTTCAGTTGTCTTCCCAACCAAAGCAGTTTAAAGGAACAAAACCAAAAAAATACCTTGCACAGTACAAGCAAGCGCACGTGAACATAACTCAAAACTCGGTACCTGCATTGTGGGTAGACATTCACTGCTGATTGAAGAGGTCCAGCTATAGGCAGCATCCTATTCTACATAAAAACAGCATGACAATGCAGCTCTGTACAAACATGCCAAACATTCCTCGGGACTTCTGACAGCAGGCAGCCAATTACTTTGAAAAGAATGGGTTCTGTCTTATGACTGCAGCAGCAACACAAATGCATCTCCCTTGATCCCAACATCAAGGTAGGGCTTTGCATTTCCAATATTTTAATTCAATACAAAGCAAAGGTTTCAATGTTGTTTATTTTTTTGTGGTGAGTGGCAGCTTGTTGGATTTTTCTGCAATCAGATGTAACAGCGGCAGGGTTAAAAGAGGTATATAAATAATAGATGGCTTCTCTCACCTAAAGAGGGATCTGCCAATTCTTGCCCTCCTTTTAATTTTGGGAAGGGAATATAATTTAAAAGATGACATATTTTTTCCCATCAAGTCAGAGAAGAAGGAAGCCTCCAGAAGAACAATGGCTGATGCCATAGCCTGACTATCTGACAGGCTTGAAAAGCGACTGTAAAGTTGCCAACACAACAAGCCTTTTATCTTTGATGGTAGTATTTGAAGCTTGTGAATTTCATCCAAGGAATAGGAGGAGATATATGATGTCCTCCCACCACCCCTTTTCTTACTGTTTTAATTATTTTTTAAAAATATATAAATATTCACAAAATAGACATCCCTGGGTTTTTTAATTCCTCTAAATGAGTTACAGGAGTATCATCACTACACTGCTGAACTTGGCTTTATTCCTAACATAAAAATACATTACTCTTTTCCAATGTCTTTGCCTTTCTGCCTATTTTCTGAGTAAATGGATAGCCCTACATGCAATTAAATTTCTTTGGAAGTTTACTAACAGGCCCATTCAATTAATGGGAAAGCTTGCCCCACGTACTAATACAGCCAAGGTCTTCTTTCTCTGTGAGTGCCCATCACGGGGCTTTACTGAGCAGGCTGTAGCCTTCAGCGCTCAAAGGGACACAGCCAAGACCCAATTACAGCCTGGATTTGTGTGTTAAAGTAAGTGGAATGTGGTTAATTAAGAGTTTTCCCCTGCTCCTGTGTGAGCATGGAGCCCGTGTCGGCAGCCCGGATCTGCGCACGTTCAGCTCTGGCGGTGTCACGGGCGAGGCTCGGCTTCGACATTCTCCGGGGTGCCTCGCTCCATCCAGGTGCAGCAGGGCTTCCCTGCGAGTGCAGCCAGGTGATTTGGTTCCTACACTGCAGCCTGCCAGGACAAAGGGGACAGTGCACCTGAAACGCGGTGCCCTGCTAAGACCAGAGCACTCTGAGAGCTGCCAGTGTGCAATTCAGAGACAGAAACCTGATCCTGTCTTAAGCGTTGGATTTCCCTTGAGGAGAAGGCCTCCACAGCAGCTCTCAACATCTTATCCAGGAAATGGTAAAGCTGAATTCAGTGTCTTCCTCAGACTAACAAGGTTTGAATTTATACCTCCCAGAAGTACTGGAGGGTACATGAATCTGAAGGCTCACCTGGGTAGAAAGATGCCTCCACATCTGTTCAAGCTGAATTTTTGTGCAGGCAGGCATGCAGAATTCATGGCATTCAAAGGAAGAACAGCAGAAGAGCCCAATTCTGTACCTGGGAATAAAAACAACTGTGTATCCGGATGTGTTAACAGACTGCTGTGGGCACATTCTACCCTACATTGGCTCTGAAGGGAAAAAGTCATCCAGCAAAAAGAAAGAGGCTTTTTCTTCCCCTGGTGAGGCACCTAATACCTAAGATGGATATATGCTCTGTCTCACCTCTTCTGACTCTGTAAATTTTTCACACCTGCTTTAGAGAGGAAGGATGTAGGGGATCTTCTTAAGATTATATCTGACTTATAGCAAGGATATCCTTCTCAGCTGTACAATCCCCCATCTTAATCTGAACAATGTGACCCTTAATTGAAATCCTTGGTCTTCTACTTCCTGACCAAATGCCCCGCATTTGGTGGAGTCAATCATCATTTGTACATTAAAGTCCACAAGTTCTTAACTGAGGTCAGTGTCATCCAAACAACGTAATCTTGGACCCAGCAAACTTAGTAATTAGATCTTATGAGGGAGGATATACATGCTTCCACAAGTGGTCTAAGCCAATATAGAGTCTTATTGCTCTCAAAAGACTGATTTCAGCCTGTGCTCCACATGCCTGCTTCTTAGCATGCAGGTGGCCATATGGTTGTCATCTTGCTGATCTAGCTGACTGCGTGCAGCCACAGAAGTGCCTGTGCTCACACCAACATTTCACGGGTCCATGTGCCCATGATAGGAGAGGCAACAAGCAGGAACAGTCTTCCTTTTGTGGCACACAGACTGGCTTAAACTGCCTGTGTCCCATAATTTAATATAAACCAGCAATTATAACACCAAGGGAGTTTGCTCCAAAATATCAGTGACATTCTGGGACATAAGCAGGAACTTTTCAATCAAGTCCAAGCAGCTTAGAAGGAGTTTTGTGTGATCACTGTCCTCTATTTGGCCTGCCTACATGATATTTTAAGTGCCTGGAGCTGTTATCTTGAATGTGAATCCTCTGTGGAGTAAGGAGAGTTAAAATGGGATTATTGGCACACTTCATGCATGGCGGCAGTATGCTGAGCTATCCAGGCAACAGGAAAAATATGTGAAATATTCCCTTTCCAGCTTTAAAAGTAACAGTTCTCAGGATAATCTGTGATTTCTTTTACAAGAACATAAGGAGTGCATCACTGAGTTAGACCAAAGGCATGTTTAACCCAGTTCTTGTTTTTGACAGCAACCAACAGCAGAGGCATCAAGAAGACATTAGGAAAGAAAGAAAAAGCACATCAATGGCAAACCTTCCCTGTTTACCTCTGTCAACAGCTTAGGATCTTCTTCAGCCACAGGTTATATCAGGTGCTCATGTGTGACATTCATGTTTGACATATTACAACTCGAGTAGGCAGCAAGAAATATTTCCACCCCAAATCTGCCCTCTGCCCCTTAGTGTTTGACTCTGGGATCTCCCAGTATCCCTATTGATGAGTTTCACAGTTTAATGATGTGAAAATACAGAATTTGTTTGTTATAAGTTTCCCAGGCAACTTCAGTGGATGTTACACTAATTATTGTCGCTTCTCTTTTTCTACGGATTTCACTTTTTTCCTATACCCTTTTCCCCAGTAGGTCCCTCCCCAGACTGCAGTCTACAGACCTCTACAGCTGGGCCAGACTTTCAGCTACCATTGATCGTGCCTGGGAATATTCTCTACCTCTTTTTTTTTTTGTCCAGGGGTGATGATGAACGTTATGCATGAGGAAGAACTGTAAGTTATCTGTAACTGAATCCTCACAGTCGAGAGCCCTACCAACTCAGCTGCAAATTCAGGCACTGTTTCTTCTCTTGCTTCTAGTCCTGTAGCTGTTAGACACAAATGTTATAAATGCCAACAGGTTTACCTCTTCACTTCTCTCCAATGCCCCATCTGTTTACTTAGTTTTGCCTGGGATCCTCCTTTGGAGTGAAACAACTTACTTGCTGCTAAATTTGTTTCTTCCTACTCTTACCCTCCTCGTTAAGGCCTCAGCAGTGGCACAAGTGCAACCGCATCCCGTTTGGTCCTCCTCTGGTGTTTTAGACAGCAACAGCTCTCTCCAGTTTTTTATTTCAGATGCTTGAAATACTAGGGCTACAGGGAGTACGGAAGAGCCTGCAGACGAGCACAGAGGGGCTTGGCACTGAGCAGTATGTTTGCAGGACATTGACTTTGGCTTTGACTGCAAGCACTCCTTGTGGTTGCTGCTGTGATCTCAGAGCGGGAGCAGAAAGAGCCCTCCAGGAGTGTCTGCTACCTCTTTTTTTCTGTGAGGCAACCTAGATGTGAGTCTCTGAAACAGAAGACTGAATCCAAGCCTATTGATTCCCAGATCAGTGCTCCAGTCTTGAGGTTATTTCTACCTGAGCTCTGTATTTTGTGCAAAGTCCATCCTGCCAACTAGGTGGCTCAGATCACGTCTGACAGACCTGACACGAGGATACAACTGCCTTTGCAAGTCCTAGATAGACTGAGACCAACAGCCTCTGGGCATCTGTGCAAGCAGAATTTAAACGACGGAGGAAGAGGGGTGCTTGCAACTGCTCAGAGAGCTAAACAAACCCAGAAACTGAATCCCTCTGAATCCCTCTGTTAAGAGCTCTGTGTTTAAAGTACAAGTGGCAAGTGGTATCAAACTACCATTTATTTTTTTTCTAAAAACTCTCATCAATTTAGGATTGTACTTATATAAAGGGGAGGGAGGTGGTCTGTCTATATATGTGCACCCAATTACTGAGCACATGAATCTATTAAATATACATTTTATATTTGTGTGCATGCGATACATATACATATGTAAGTATATATGTATGCATATACACGTGTGGGTTTATATGCATATATACATTTATATATATGTACATTAATAGAATAAACTTTCTCACTTGGCTATTTAAGGCAAGATTTCTGAAAGAAAATTAGTGCCAAAACCCCATTACATTTTCTGACTTAATCCCTCTGACTTCTCTTAGAACTCAAGACTCAGCCAACAAATATGGTCACAAAACCCTCTATATTCCATTCACAGAGCCTCCAGCCTCATCTTCCTGAAGTCTTCATCTGAGCCTTTTAATTTTTATTTTATTTCTTTTTCCCACTTTTTCTTTAGTTTCTCTTCAGATATTTTAATCAGTTATTATTAGATATCATTTTTTATCCAGGCTATTCTTCATGTCTTTTCCATAATATTTGCATTTGTGGTGCTGATTTCCATCCAACAATGGCAATTTGGGTATAAACTCTGCAGAAATGAAAGGAGATACTACATCATCTCTGATGTCTCACTCCAGTTTTCTAACCTATGGACTTCATCTCCTTGTGTTCTGGAGTCAGTGGAAAGAATTAAACCCTTTCCCAAGGGAACAGGGGACATTAGTTCTGGAAGTGCCTACCTGTTTTCCATATGCACAGTACCTGCAGAGCTGTGCCGTTTCACTTAGACCCCTACAGTGGGATGCATAAAGCAGAGCTTGACAATTTTTAGCTGTCTTGATGACAGTAACTTTTATTCTGAACTGAAATCTTAGACTGAAAACAGGTTTAATTAAAACAGTGAGAGCTTGTGTGTAAACCAGCCCTTAGGCACCTTCACAGAGTCATATAAATCAGAGCCAAACAAGACACGTTATATTCCTGAATGCATCTGCCTGTCAGAGGGAGCCCACCCATGCAGGATATCTTGTAGCATTTTATTCAGCCTAGTTTTAAAAGCCCAAATCATTCCGCCATTTATTCCAACTGGCACAATACACTCAGAGCAAATGCCCTGACTGCTTAAGGTCATTTAAAAACCCTACAACACTGTACATAAAAATTGCTACCAGCAGTGTCCTGCTCAATTTACAAACAAGATATTGCAACACTATATAAATTCTTTTTACCGTTTCAGCTTATTGCAGTGCTTTTATTTATTATGACTGCTACAATTTCATAATAACACTTTGATTTTAGTTGTGTCTGTTTGTCACAGAAGTCTAAATATATTGCATAGGGAAGTAGGTAATATCATTCCTTTGTAAAGGACTAGGGCACTGCTGCCATGGCAATGCAGAGCTAGAACTGAATACCAAGTCAGCAGCACACTTAGGATCGTATTTGCTCTACCTGAACTTCAAGACTCAGCCTAGACCAGGTTATAATGGACATTTTGCAGTAGTAGCCATGTTCTACTACTGCCATGAATAAACTTAACTGTTCCCGCAGAAAAACTAATAACATGGAACACATGAGAGTGGACAGACATGATGTTTTCTTTAAATTTGTTTGGGGGAGCACATCAGAAATGACCTCCTCATCCCTGAAGAATCAGTACAATCCAGTCTCTGCCATCACAGACCTAACAACCATTTGGCTTCCAGGAGATCTGCCAGGGACTGGAGTCATCTCACAGGTGGGTTTAGGTTCCTCTGCAGCTTCATGGTATCCCTCACCAGGCACAGAAAGGGGAAAAAAAAAACAGAAACTAAGGAAGGTAAAAATGCCATAAGGTACCTCATAAGGTGCAAGTTCTGCAGGAAAGAAAGAATCTCTGCCTAGGAACTGGTGTAAGCTCATGCAACTCACACCATAAGTCTGCTGGGTGGACCTCAAACACTTCTCTACATCCCATTTTCTGGCACAGAGTGTAAACTTAGAGATTTTACTGGTGGACACATTTGTAACTGTATATCAAAACAGATCTACAGGGCCGAACTACACCATAACACATTACTTGTCTCACAAGATTGCCACAAGTTTTACCTCATTTCCACTTGTAAAGGGAAATTTTGGAAAAGCAGCAGTAAAAAAAAAAAAAAAAAGCCATTGATACCACTAGAAAAGGAGTGCTCTGAAAACACATGGATGTGAAAAGAGCTGTTTCCAGCAATCATGCAGTGCCTCTGCCATTTATCCACTTCTCTGTCTTCCTCTCTTTCAAGAAGCAGGTGCCCAAATAGATTTGATCATGCATTCAGATTCCATGTTTCTTTTCAAAACTCTCATCATCAGGCACCAAAAAAAAAAAAAAAAGGAGAAAAGAAACCACACCTAGACTTCAACAAGGCACTGATGAAAGGCTTTTCCTTGATAGTCAGAGAAGTATACTGAAGGGGGTAATTAAAAAGAAAGAGGTAGGATGTACTTCACAGTAGGGCTCCAAATAAAAGTGGAGTCTGCAAAACCCGAAAGGGACAAGAGGTAGTCATTTTAGTGCATCCTGCAGCACTGAATGAGCACAGAAGCTGTTTTTCCTTGCAAATGCTCAGAGAGGAAATTATTCTTGCAAATAAACAGTCTCAGAGCCATGGCTTAAGACAGTGTGTAAGGGTGCATATGTTTGAGTGCAGTCACTCCAGATTTTGCATTACTTGCCCAAAAACATAGTGTGACCTACACTATGGTCACATATGGTTTCCATGCACTGGCCACGGAACAAGCAGGCTCCAGTGACAGAGTCCAGCATGCAGACAGCTCCATTTCATTAAGAAGGCAGTGCAGAATGCTACAGCTTTGCTGTTTGCCATGTAAAACAGCAATGTATGTCTGCTGCAGTACAGACATCACTGGGGAATATCATCCGGATACTGCAGCACCATGAGAGGGGTTAGAGGGGTCTGTGCTCCTGGCTAAGGTCACCATCTCAGCTGACTTCCATCCCAAAGATGACAGAGCGCCTCGTAGTGCCACGTGGCAGATCAGATGCTAGTTCCCTGCTGATGTGTCTGCAGTGTTTCCGTTTTCCACGGAAGCTCACCAGTGGAGGTCAAATACCAAAGGCCGCAAGGACCCTCCATGTATTTATAGTCACACGTTCACAGTACCATACGAGAGGCAATAAACCTCTGCACCTAAGCTGGCTTACATGGTTCCAGCTCGAAAATGTATGGGAAAAAACCTACTAACCCCTTAAAGAGATAACAGGGAGTACATGGCAATAGTAACAACGTCCAGGTGCTACTCCACAGACCTTGTCCATGGGAGGACTGCGAAGAATTCTAAATCCCAGTTTTACAGAAAAGAAACTGAGATGGCTAAAGCTAATTGATTTTCCTGCACTGTAGCACAGATACACTAAAAATGAAATATAGTCCTTACTATGTTTCTTTATAATGGAAAGAAATAAAAAATAAGTGGATGTGGACATGAATATATACAGAATAAAGTGCATGTATATCTCGCAGACATACACAAACGAGTAGAAAATAAGCCTGTATAAGAAGAAATAACTGTGTAAATTTAGAAAATGCCAGCTCTAAAATTCCTCCTGCGACCTTCTATCACTTTAAAGATGCAGTCTTCCATTTCCACAGAAAAGGCCAGATTTTGCTCAGATGTCAATAATGGCTGTAGCTAGGAGTAAATACGGCTATAAATACCATTTATGTGCAAAGGGTCAGAAGTGATATTGCATGAATAAGTTTAATAATAACTCTATTTATTCCTAAATACTGACCTTGCAATCTTATTGTTCATTAAATGTGTATGTTAAATGCAAACAGGGTCACTTACTGTATCTACACAAATGTACTTACCACTTTTCTGGAATAAGTACCTTTTGGACAGACTGGAAATACAAGGTCACCAGCAGCTATGTGTTATACAGCTGTTCAGCTGTGTTATTTATCTGTGTATAGATCCAAAGCCTCCTAAGTGTGGTCTGTGGGGTAGTTTGAGTCACTTTCTTTGTCCAAATGGTCCATCTGACATGTCCCTCATCACACAGCGTACCCTATGCTGGGGTATGCTCTGAGGACTTGGATCAGATGTTATCAAGCCCTCATGTTTGGTTTACTTCTGCAAAGTAAAAACAAACACCAGCATGTCCATTTGGACTCAGCTGTGGTATTTCTATTTACCACATCAACTCCAGGCAGCCATCATAATTAGCAACCTCATGAAGCTTATGCAGCATTTGGCTTCCTCCTGCCTGTTTGACTCTGAGCAAATGGAAGGACATTTGGTGCGAGCGGAGCAGACGGGGAGCAGCTGGGGAGGTGTCTGCATTCCCACCTTCATACAATGGTTCAAAGCTGCCTTTCTCCACCCCACCAGCTCAGTGCCTCTGATGACACTGGACCAGACACAGGGCATCTCTCTGAATGAGACAGTCATAACCCGCTCCTCTCTTCAGTATCCAGACTCCTACACGACCATGCTCTGGACAGTGTCCGCAATGCCAGACATTTGATTTTACAATTTTGTCATTTCTGACCCTCAAAAAAAAGATTGGTTTGAGCTCACTTTAACCCTGGGAAAATTCCCTTTTCTCTGCTGTTGCTTTTTGTCAGTCACTGTAGATGGGCAGCAGAGATCTGTGGTGTGCACAGTGTTGTCTTTCAGGCCAGGAAGGTGCCAAAGGTACCAGCATGCCCTACACAATCAAAACCTTTGGAAGCAGATTGTCCTGTTCCAATGGTCCAGTCTTTCTGCTGCTCCTTATAGTGATTAACTGTACTCCTTGTTCACCAGGGAGATCATAGAAAGAAAGACTTTTAATTTGTAGCAAAGACTATTTAATTTTGCATTTAAGAAGGCATTGCAAATGAAAGAGAAGTTGCACATCAGAGTTTGCTGTGAGGGGCAGTTGTGAAATCTAGGATTCATAATGGCTGAGCAATGGAGGGTTTGTAACAGTTGCAAAGACAACACTCTGTCACCAAAGGTTTAGGTACACCTGATCCTGCCTTATTGCAGACAGTGGCAATAAGCAATTTTTGAGGCCCTTTGCAGTCAAATGTTTCTAACGTTTTGTCATCTTCCTATCTGTAAGCTTTGTTTAGCTGATCCTGATGAATTTAGCAGAAAGTTTCATCGATGACACCACCCCCACCTTGTTCCACAGTACACTTGAAAACAGAATGCCACCCAATTCAAACTCATCACTAAAATAATGCATCTATCTCCTACGCAACGTCAGTGTGAGGAGGAGAAATTCCTAATGAATATCTCCAAATCCTCAGAGGATGTCAGAAAAAACACTAGCCCATTTTTCTTCCAAGCCCACATAAAACGGAGAGGCTATGGTTCTGCAGGGAAGTGGGATGGATATATCTGTTTAACAAGGACAAGCCGACAGTAGAAGGTAGAAAGTAGGGAACAAAATAACCTTTCAGCAGTGCAATTTCTGAGAAGTCTGTGCTGTCAGGAACTTGAAGAACAACTTACGGGGACAGCTTCTCCATGATGCTCTGAGAATGGAGTGTTAGTCAGAAGACTAGTTGCAGTTTATTAGCTAGTCACTGAGCATCGCATGTATGAGAGTTTGGGACAGTTTTTGTGATTACAAAATCCACTGTTAGCTTTCACCACAGAATTTTACAGCAGCATCCCAAATAGCACACAGAGCAAGTCCAGCATGGCCATACCAAAATATTTTGTCACACGTAAAACCTTCATCGCCCTCATAAATTTCTTTCCGTCACCACCCACAACCTGCAACTCCTGATTCTAGAGGGATGTAGAAGCAATTGCAAACAACTGACTGTGGATATGCTTGGTCTTGTTTGGCACAACATACTTCAGGATGAGTACCATCACTGAAGATGTGGTGGTACAAAGTAAAAACACATAGATCAAGGAACTCTGAGCATCCCCTGTAGATGATCCATAGCTTGGAAAATTGAGGAGCTGCCTGACAACAAAATGACAAGCAAAAAAAGAAAAACAGGGAAAAAGGAAGATTGAAGAAGGAAAAAGGAAAAAGAAGAAAGGGAACAACAGCCAAACTTCTGAGTGAAGAGGTCTGAAATAAAGAAGCACAATATGTGCTCAAAGAGGTAGTCAGACCGAACAAATAGAAACCTGCCACTGTGCCCAGGGGGTTTTGTACCACACCTGATTCAGGTAGCATTAACTCAGTGCATATTCTGGCTGCCACCATGGCTTAAGTATAGATGTGATTGCCAAGCAGACTTTATCACATTTTCCTGAAAACACTGATGACTTTCATTTGAAGGTCACTTTTTGAATATTTAAAAAGTAGCATGACAGTAAAAGACTTATGAACATAAAAATAATGGTCTTGTATATACAACTTCATGTATTCACATTCATGACAGAACATTTTATCTTGAAGAACAGGAGAAAATCCTCCACTGGTCTCAGGTCCATATATTTTTATTTCATTGACTTTATAAATGTCTGAGTTTGGGTGAGCTCATGATTTGAGACTCCTTTTATATTCAGTAGACAGAAATGAGCACATCCAGAGAGTGATTTATTAGACCAGTCTTAAATGCAAATCTCCTCTGGAGACTTCTATTTCTCTCTTCAATTTCAGTGAAGGGAAGGTCATGTGTCTAGCTCAGACTTGGTTGCCTGACTTAGAGCAGAAAGCAAGAATCCTTCCCCCTGTAATTACACAGACCATTGGGAATCCCACCTGAGCCTTGCTGAGAACAGCTGATCCTTGTGGGAACAAGACTTTTATTGCATAAGACTATAACAGGATCTAAATCCTCCTGTCTGCTTTTTTTCATTACCTTTAGTTGACAGACACTGTTCTAAGATATTAAGTCTTAGAGATAGTGGGGAAAAACTTGAGGAAAGATATTGTTGTGCAAGCAGCACATTTCAAAAATTAACACCAGAGATTTTACTATGGCAAAAAAAAATATCCCTGGCTCTTCATATCATAGCACCAACTTGCACCCTGTGGTTGTAGAGCGGCAAAAGGAAGGCAAAAGCATTAAAATCACTCATGAACAACTTCAACATGATTTTCACTCATTTTTGATTCTGTGTCAGAAACACCTGTGCAGTCACTGTATCCTGTAGATGCTCCAGAGAAATGACAATTGTACTGCCACCTTGGAAAAAGTAAGAATCCCAGGCGTCTTTGAGATGCATGTGCCCAGAAAACCAGAAACAGAATTCACTTGATCACAGCTTCACAGCTGGAGATCTACCACAGATGTCTCAACATCTGAACTAGGCTTCTTTTGTACTCAGTGGAGAAAAAGAGATCTTTTCTGGGGAACTTCTGAGCTCGCAAAAAAGCAGACATCTAATGCTCAAGTCTGTTGCACATATGTAGGTTCTCTACTGCCATTTCAGGTGTCCTAGAGGGACTGCAGTTGTCAACCCCAATGGGGTTGTCACATATGACAAAGAACCTATGTCCTCCTGGAATAGGCCCTAGTAGCCAAGTGGAAGTATCTTAAACTGCAGCAGGTGCCACAATAATGTAGGCACATTGAACTGGACTTTCACATAGCAGGGATGGAATTCAGGTCCAGAATGTAGAAGCAGGTTAGACACTTGAAATCAGGTGGTCACATGTAGGTGTTTCTTTTAGACTGAGACTATTAGCTCTCAAGACTCTACCGTATTGACTAGATCTTCATCCATTGCAATGGAGGCTTAGACACCTCACTTGCATGCGAACACAGATTTCAGTGCCTCAATGTGCATCCACACTTAGAGTGACATTGAGTTGTCTAAATGCCATAAAACATGACATAGGACTTCCAGCTGCTCCAGGAAAACTTGCAACTTTCATTAGTGATGTGTCTTTTATAAGTCAGACCCATATGGGTGTCTGAGATTCCTTCAGGCACCTCAGATTGAATTAAGAACCTGTATTTTAATGACTGAATTGAACTTGCAAGTTAATGTGATGGTTTCCAAGCCCAGGGTTCACAGCAGGAGAATACCAACACATCCCTCAGCAGGTGATGTACATGTACTACAAAAACAGTCTGGCACCTCCTCCCATGCATGCACACAGGTGAGACATTAATGATGAGCTGCAACAGCAGCAATGGTTGGACAGCAGCAAGAGCACTTCAGGTACTCCTCAACCTTCCACATGCAAGGTAACCTGGAAGAGGAAGGATTTGTCCCATCCCATTTCAGAAAACACCAGTATCAATTTGATACAGATGTGAACTGGGTGCTGGAGAGAAATGAACACTATTAGGGCAGAGTTCACCTGAGTCATTCTTGCTCTGCAAGTGCCAGCTTCCCTTCCCTGACTTCCATGGCAAACCACATGACCAGTTCAAATGTAGATGTCTCTATTGTGAATATCAAGATCTGGTCACATCCCACACTGCAGGAAACAAGAATCTCAGCAGCAAGTTTGCCTCATGCTTTGTCCATCTCCTAGGGAAATGGATAAACTGGCTCAAAGAAACTGTTTGGAAAGTCTCCAGTAGATAATCTTTCCTACACTCCTCCCAGTGCTGGACTGCCCCATGAAGCAGATCTGCTTCTGCCTCTCATTGAAGTACTTTTACTTCAATTTTTTCAAGAAACGTTATATGAGGATGACAGCTTTTGAGGAAGGGCTTTGAGAGACAGAAATACATACATATAATCTGTGTGTGTGTATGTATAAGCTTTTTCCCCACCACTCCACCATTCTGCCCAATCCTTTTTAATGGTCCAAAGTTACAGGAGTTTCATCATTTCCATAGGAAAGCTATTCTAACATTTATTACTTTAAAAGTTCACTCAATAGTTACTCTGTGCTTAGCCTATATTTTATTTCTGTGAGAACTGAAAATGTATCAAAAGCCAACAGTAAAATAGAAGGAGAGAAAAAAGGAAAAAAATGTGTAGAGGCATACAAGAAAGAGCTTGTGGCATATGCATGAGTGTAAAACTTCAAGAAAAAGTTAAATTAATGAAGGTAGTTCACAGTTTAAAATTAATTATTTTTGCATTTCCTTTTCTCAAAGGTTCTTCTTCAGTATTCCAAATATAAGTGGTGCTGGGATTATTTAGAAGCCAAGTACATTATAACTAAGGCCTATAGCAACCTCACTGAGCAGTGAAATTTGTTGTCTCCCTCTGATCCTCAGATTATGGAGATGAGGGTAAGAATGTACATCAGTAAGATTCCCTACCGAGATAGCTTTTCACTCTTTTCAGTAAGAAAAAGATCAAAGGGAAAATAGCTAATTAACATACCAAAGGAGACAAAACCCCTAGAGCTTTATCGTTGTTGCAATCCAATAATAAACAGCCAAGTACAAAAAAGATTATTTGATAGTGACACACAGAATTGAAAGCCTTTGAAATGTCAGCTTCTCAAAAAAAATATTTTTGGAAGGAAAAAATATCCATAATTATACAGAATAATGCTTAAGCATGGGAGAGTAACTCTTCACTCCTATGAGAGCTTGCTTGTACAACTACTGTGCTTAAGAACAACAGCTTGGGTTGCCTTTATCTAAAACAAAATAAATTTTAAAATAATACCACACAGAAGGCTTCAAATCCCTTGCTAAGCAAACACTCAATTCTTTCATAAATTAAAAATTAAGTACAGTTGTACTTGTTCTATTAAAAAATAACATCAATCTCCATTCCCAGACAATCTTCCTGCTTTTACAGACTTGAGGGCAGTGGGACACCAAGATTTCAAACGATGGCTGTCCGGGCTGGTGAACTCCTTATTCCATGCTGTAAGTTCTAGGTACTTTTAGAAAGCCAGAGGCAAAAAAGACAAATTTGTGTAGCAGTAAATCATGTGAAACTCTTCCCTGGGGAAAGCAACTGCTCAGACTACATGGATGCATCAATACCAATAAAAGAAAAAGGACCAGGGCATGGGCCCAAGCATATTAATTTGCAAGTGGTTTCTCTGGCACACTTCTGGCTCAGAGCAGCTTTCTTTTCACAGCACTATTAAAAAATTAGCACCACTCTGAGGCCATTCACAACAGATACTTGGGCACAGACAGCCTGAGTTTGGGGATAATTTTAGCTGCATGGACAGGAACAGTTACAGAATCACAGAATCATTTAGGTTGCAAAAGACCTCCAACATCATCAAGGCCAACCTTTGACTGATCACTGACTTATCAATTAGACCAGAGCACTGATGGGATGTGCCCAGTTCACATCTGTATCAAATTGATACTGGTGTTTTCTGAAATGGGATGGGACAACAACAAGTGCTGAGGGATCTGGCTAATGTCATTACTTTCAATTACCTTTAAATTATCATGGCAATAGGTACAGGTACCTGAGGAAGGAAGAAAAGTAGACGTCATTCCTGTCTTCAAAAAGGGCAAGAGGGGTTATCCAGGGAACTATAGGCCAGTCACACTGATCCCTGGGAAGGTGATGGAGCCACTAATCCTGGAAACTGCATCCAGGCACAGTAAGGACAAGAAAACCATCAGGAATAGTCAGCATGGACCAACCTGATAGGCTTCTATGATGAAATAACTGTTCCGGTAGATGAGGGAAGAGCAGAGGATGTTGTCTACCTGGATCTCAGTAAGACTTTTAATAGTGTCTCCCTTAAGATCCTCCCAGAGAAGCTGATGAAATACAGGCTGGATGAGCAGACTGTGAGGTGCATTGAAAACTGGTTGCATGGCTGGGCCCAGAGGGTGGTGATCAGTGGCACCAAGTCTGGTCAGTCCAGGCATTCATTAGCACTGTACCCCAGCCTGTCACTCTGGGCTACAGGCTCCAATCCTGTTCAACATCTTCATCAGTGATGGGACAAGGCGTGCTCTCAGCAGATTTCCCAATAACACAAAACCGGGAGTGGCTGATACACCAGAGGGTTGTGCTGCCCCACAGGAACTTCAGCAAGCTGGAGAAAAGGGGTTAACAAGAGCCTCATGAAGTTCAACAAGAAATGCAAAATCTTGCATCTGGGGAGGAACAACCCCAGGCAGGAGCACATCCTGGGGGTCCAGTCAGCTGGAAAGCAAATTTGAATGTGGACACCAGGTTGAGTATGAGCCAACAGTGTGCCCTGGTTGCAAAGAAGGCCAATGGTATCCTAGGCTGCATTACACAAAATATTGTCATCAGGTGGTGAGAGCTGATCCTTACCCTCTATCCAACACTAATGAGTATGCACTGGGAGTACTGTATCCAGCTCTGGGCTCCTCAGTACGAGAGAGACATGGGCATACTGGTGAGGAGAGTCCAACAAAGGGCTATGGGGATGATTAAGCAACAAGAGCACCTCACGTACAAGGAGAGGGTGAGAGAGATGGGACTCTTTAGCCTGGAGAAGAGAAGGCTCAGGGGGATCTTATCAAGGAATATGAATAACTGAAGGGAAGGTGCAAAGAAGATAGAGCCAGATTCTTCTCAGTGATGTCCAGTGACAGAACAAGAGGTAATGTGCACAAACTGAAATACAGGAAGGTCCTCCTAAACATAAGGAAACACTTTTTCACTGTGAGGGTGACTGAGCACCAGAGCAGGTTGCCCATGGAGGTTGCAGGGTGTCCCTCCATGGAGGTATTCAAAGCCATCTGGACATTGTCCTGAGAAGCTGCCTCTAAGTGATCCTGCTTGAGCAGGGGATTAGACCCAATAACCTCTAGAGATCTCTTCCAAACTCAGTTGCTCTGGGGTTCTGCAATATCTTCTCACATCGAAGGTATTCTCCCTTTATCAGGGCTGCCATTATTGTAGGAGAAAAATTAATTTCCTTTGCTTTTACTCCTCCTACTCTCTGAATAAAGTTAAGTTTCAGTTTCTACTGGAACCAGTCATAACAATAAAATAAATTCTTCATTTCACACTGCAGTTCCTTAATTTATTCAGCATGTTTGTGACTCAATACTGAGGTGCCAATCTATAGTCCTCATTGACAGCAAAACAACATTTCTTGAACCCTTTTTATGCAAGGCAGGGTTGCAAAGGAGATGCAAGGCAACACTCAAAACTTGCTGCCTGACTCAGCCATTGAAAGCAGAATCCATACTAGTTAATATACAGTAAATACTGTGTTTTACCTTTTAGGTCCTATAACAGGCACATCCATACCACTGGCACTAGAGGATCAAGAAGCAAGAGTGAGTGGAGGACCCCAGCTTTTCAGTAGGGCCTGGCTCAGTCCGGGCTATTTCAAAACCCAGTCTGCTAGAGAGGAGCTCGCCCTCACGTGAACACAAACCACATTGTGCTACACAAATCTTGGACCATGGACTGACCTCTGGCTGTCTTTCTACAGCAAAGTGGCAATTTGGTCACAGTCATAAATTACCTCCTTGGGTGAAAAACCTGCATCTGTATTCCCAGTTAAAACATGACAGTCACCAACTTGATGCAGAGAATATTCTAAATTAAACCAGTTAGATCCAAAATGGAACAAAAAAGCCTCTTTCAGAGGACCAGTCTTCCACTTCAGTCGTGCCAAGCTTAACGAGTCAGCTATTATATATAGAGAAAAAGTTTTCCATTGAAAAGACACAGTTATCATAAATAAATCCCTGAAAGATGCCCAGGATATGACATTTGAGAGGCTAAACATGACTACATTGTGTTTTAGCAATGCTCATTGGTTCCTAAGTACAGTGCAGGCTGGCCTGAAGAACCCAAAATAACCACCTTTAGCTGCAGCTGACAGGATTGCCACTGTCACTGTCACTGACAGTGACATAGGTCAAAAGAATCCAAAGTCCACACCTCTGGGTCTGCCCTGATAGTCCAGCAGCAAAGGCCTGCCTTTCACCCAGCTAGTGGTAAACCCAAGCTCACAGCATAATTTGGCCTGAAATCCCAAAATAAGTGAAAACTCGTTCTACTCTTCAATGAAGAAAGCATCCTCATGTAGCCAGCATAAGTGCTAAACCCAAACTGATCTGGAACTGTACAAACTGGGTTTCAACAACTCCCTTCTAGTTGTGACTGAGTTGCACCCCCTATTTAAGAAGTCAATCTAGAAAGAAATGATGAGAAACTTAGCAGTCAGCTAATAAACAAAATACTTCTGTGGGTTCTTTGTATAGATGCTTTGGGCAGGCTGTGAGCACACCTCCGCTCTTCCAGAGTTAGTCATTTCAGTGAGAGAGCATAAAAGCAGCCGGCTTTAACCTCTATTGTTTTTCCACTTCAAAAAGACTCCAAAGACTCTCAGAACTTCTGCAGGACTGCAAAAATTCTTAATGATATTTGCTTGTGGGTCTCAACTCACCCAAGTATCACATTTAGAAGTGTTTTCGCTAAAGCGGAAACAAACGTATATTACAGACTAGGAGAGATATTATGCCATAATGACTCTTTGGCAAGCTACCAAAATATAAAAGGCTTCTGACAAATCAGTATAAGAAGTGTTTTCTACAACATAATAATTGCTTTAGCTATCTACAAGACACAATTTTTATATGTCCATTATCTTTTCACTATAAAAGCATTAGAGAATTTAGAAACATCGTGTGTGTATTTTCATGTCTGACTATTCTCATGTGTTTTACTAAAAATAGTCCTTTCATCAGTCATCAGTCATTAGTACTAGGCAAATACAGGCCTCTTCCCAAGTAAGAATCACACACATTCTTGTAGATGGCAAAATTAATTCACTTCAGTCCCTACTGTGTTCACTTTCTCCCATTGTCTTAGGGAAATGTTTCCAGGGGAAGGGGGAGAACTGTTGAGAAGGGCAACTATCTATGAATATCAGAAAACAATCAGAGAACTTAACTTACAACAGAATAGAACCAAATATTTTTACTACAAACCCAGTTCAGTGTGTTGTGACACATTGTAACATGTCACATTACTTATAAGATCAGTCAAAACCATCCACATTCTGAATAACAAACACACACCAAGAGTCACTTATTAAATGGAGAATTATTTCCATAAATTAATTGGGAACAGATTTCCTCACATCTATTCCCACCCAGAAGCAGCTTGTTCCACAGACAGGTTTTTTTTGCTTCAATATGAGTAACCAGGAAAGTATTTGACCCTTGACAAATGATTTTGAATAACAAATATGTTTTTAAAATATTCCAATCTGCTCATGGGCAAATTCATCAGCAGAACAGCAGGCAAAATATTCTACCTTCATTGCTTTTTATTATTTAGCCATCTATTCTAATGTCTCTTCGAAACCTCACCCTTCATAATGCCCCTGCCCCCTCCCTCTAACTCCAGCTGTAGCAGTAGAGGCTTTTGTAAAAACCTCCTGTTGATAGCATTCATTGCATGTTAGTCTGCAAAGTGATGAGGTAGAGAATGCTTGGAATTAAAATAGGAAAATGATTACTACAGAGGAAATGCAATGGCAATAATCATCAAGTACACTAAGTTTTCACTGCTTGATTACAAATCTCAACCAGCTTCCATAATTTCATATTCAGAGACGATTGGGGTGGAAGAAAAAGGAGCATGTTTTTTAAGGCTTTGTGAGGCTCCCTCACTTCCTCTTTATGTCAAGCTTATCTACACAAAAAGATACACTAAATGAATATTGCTCAGATTGTAAAGTCAAGCATTCCAGTGCTAGTAAATGCCAAAATTAAGATTTCCTGAAAACATTATTTCAGTCCCTTATACATATGCATGGTGCCATACTCTTTAATTGCTTGATGACATACTGGTTTTTCCACATAGTCCTTGCCTCGTTCTGTACTCATGCTTGATGGTGCTCACTTAATGAGTAAGCTATTCAACCTTTTCTTTTATCCTTCATATTCAGTGTGGCCCCAATGCTCTATTTGCAGCACACTATTGAAACGCTGCTATGAAGACGGAATTAATTTTCTCATTGGCTTTTCCATGGCTGTCATCACTATCATATCTTAAATATTCATTAGGCCAGAGAGAGAGGGAGAGATATGCCATAGTTTGGTGGTTGGAAGCCTCACCTGGGAGAGACCTCCAACACACAGTTTCTGCTCCAATGAATACTTAAATAGCCTGTATCAAACAGAATAGTTCCAAAAGGAGACACTAACCTGGTACTTGCAAACTCCTGGTTATAGCAGTCATCAGAAGGGTGGGAAACTTGGGTTGGAGACCTTCCCAATCAGGTAAAAACTGTCCCTGAACTTTCGGAGGGCTAAATATGACATACGAGACTGCTGCTTGCTTTTCCAACAGACGACTACTGGGGATAACACACTTAACTACAGGAGGCGGCTTACCTTTATGTGAAGAAATTAAAAGTTGGCTTTCTTCTAGCTGAAGGCAACTCTCCGTGGCCACAGGAAGCTCCTCACCAAACTTTCTGTCTTCTTTAGACTCTTCTTGAACATCCAGTTCTCTCCATGTCCCCTACAAGTGCCCAGCGTATAAGACTGTAAGCCTTCAATGGTAAGGTAAGTCTAAAGTACCAGTGAAAATTGGGCAATCATTCTTTAGCCCCAGGTTTCCTAGCATTTGGTGCACGTGGTGTTACACCTCTGCATAAGGTGCAAAGGCATCTGCCCCAAGCAGCTCAGCACTCACAGCTCAGCACTCACCTCTTTCTCCGTGAGGTGTTTAACAAACACTTGGTGTGTTAAACAGCCTCACAGTGTGGACAGAAGCTTGAGGCTGAAACACAACTCTTTTCTTTAGGCAAAGAACCAAACTAGGCCCCAGCATCTCAGTGCTTCTTTCCTCCTGTGCTTAATCATAACCCTGCCAAGTCAGTAGCAGTTTCAAAAGGAGGAGACAATAACACCACTCCAAAATATTTAGAGTCTCTTGACTAAGGTGACTTCCTGCTAAGTGTAGTACTGGGTGGCATAAGCAGCTTTTTAGCTGGAAGATAGATTAGCAGCTCGTTAGACTGGCTGTAGATGAATGCAGCTGTCTTTGCCTTTTAAATTTGTTCTCAGCTATGACAGTGGTAAACACCAGTTTTGCAAAGTGAGAGTCAACCTCCACCCACTTTAATTTGACTTCTTTCTAATTCAAATAAAACTTATTTGTGTAATGCCTCCTTTACAGTTTCTTACTCATTTGAGGGCTCGGTTTCTTAATTGCTGAGGATTGAAATACTTCAAGTGATTTTCTTTTGCTGACAAAGATTTCTTATAAGCAGGTTTCAGCTAGTTGTCTGCTCTTTTTTTCAACCTTCCATGTCTGCCTATGCTCCATATAAAACATTTTTGTAGATTTCAGACTTTTTCCGTGGGATTTTCCCCCTTTTCCTTAAAATCATCCATTTTGGAATTTCATCTTCTCTTTTAATCATCAGAACATACATTTAATTTGTCATAGAAACACGAGCTTTCCCACATCTAACACATCCCAATTTAAATTTAAATGAACACTGATGGAGACAAAAATAATCTAAAATTTCATCTTCCTGCTGGGGATCTACTGGAAAGATGACAAGAATATGAAAATCTTTTCTGCAAAATTAGTCATAAACACAAAAGCAATCCCTGACTCATTTCACCTAGGTCTCCCAGGTAGTCATCAGGTGATAGTAATGACTAATCACCATTAACAAGGGTCAGATTTTAACTGGTGTCCTTAACTCTCAATGTTTCATCTGAAAATTACCAATTCTTTGAAGTGGCCAGATGGTTTAATAGGTTCTTTTATTCACTCACATTTAATTACTTGTCTCCTCTAAATATTTGGTTATATTCATTGGAACACTGTGTGCCCAGGAAGCACCAGTCAATTTGTAAAACCTTTACTGAAGGTTACAGTTTAAACAACAAATTGCCACCTCGCCCTATTTATCATTCATGGGTCCAGATTCCCTCAGCAGGCCATGGGCCAGCATCATTGAAGGGTAAAGTCTTAGACTATGCAGACTTAAAAGTCCAATTACTGTAACTCTGTCACCAAAAGGCATCTGAGAATTGGTGCTGTTTAGCAGCTAGACAGTAGCCTAATGAGCAGCATGTGTGAGTTTCATCTCAGGGCTCCACAAAACGTATGTGGCACTGTATAAATAGTGCATAGGGACCAGAAAGCAACAAAATATAGAGCTCCAAGAGATATAATTTGAACTGAACACATGGTGCTGGTAATGATTGGCATTCGACTGCATATTGAGCACAGGGTTAAAGGAACAAACAGATTACACGGTAGTGGCATGGCAAAGGAGCATTAGGAGAACACATGACACAATATATAATGAAGTAATTATTTGTATGGGAAGGTGAGTTATGCCTGACTCTTTGGATGTGTGCTGTGTGCCTCTTCACCAAGAGGAGGCAGACCTATACTTCCTAGGTGGCCTAAAAAATGGAACCAGTCTTGCCCTTCCAGTGCTAAGCCAAGCTGTGCCAGAGGCCTCATGGTGTCTGCAGAAAATACCAAGCTTGGAGCAGGTTTTTCTCTGGAAAAAAAAAAGGCAGATGATTGCAGAAGCAGCCCAGGAAATAGTAAGTAGCTCTAATTGACCTTTCTTTCTCCCCATCTGTGGCCATACCAAGAACCTTGAGTTTGTTCTAAGTCAGTCTCATTAATCCTCCCCCATTCCATTCCTACTTACTGGAAAACCAGAAAATATTTCATAATGGGCTGGGTACAAATAATTTCTTAAGCACATACAGGTTATCTACATGAAAACTGTAATTAAAATAATAACCAAAATTGTCCATTTACGTGTATCAAGGGCTTGGAGTTAGGTGACAACTACATCCAGCTCCTGGGGACCATCACTCTTTCCATGGCCTCATTTTATCACTAGTAGCCACAGCAGTTCCCTGCCCAGCCCCACAGTCCTTGTCACCTCCTGCAGCCCTGCTGCCATCACCATGTGGCAGCCAGGTCTGCACTCACCAACACTGAGGAACAGGCAAGCCTGTGGACAGGGAGGGGAAAGACAAAGACCTTCTCTTGCTACATGGGCAGCCACAACAGAAGCAACTGTGAGTGAGGATTTGTCTCCCCTTCTTCTCCAAGGCTGGTAACCTGCTCACACCACCCTCATATCTCTAATGAGATGCACACTTAATGGAATGGAGAGCAAGGAGAGAGTTGACTCCTGAAGCACATTCCAGCTGTCTTCTCCAAGATGCTCTGGTATTATCCTTAGTACCTGAGTGGGCATTTCTTCCAAGTAGCTTGGGGACAACATCCTCTGGGAATTTCATATAGGCAAAGAATTCAGCATAGACTTACCCATTAATGTCAAGGCTACATCTCCTGCCATCCTTAAAATGTCCAAGCTCCAGAAGACCAACTTGTCAGAATGATGGGTAAGTATCCCAGGGAGTGGAACCTCTTCACCCTGCAGCATTCAGAAAGAAATGAAACCTTTATAGAAAGTCGAGGAGAGGAAGAGGGAAGAAAGTGAGATATGAACTTAGTAACCCAGTTGGTAGGTAGCTCACCTGTGGTCAGACTGTGCTCTGGGCTCTCAGGACTAGTCCTTCTTCTTTTACATCCAGGATGTGTTTAAATGGTGTTTATTCCCTGACTGTGAATTCACAAACATTATTGGAGGCAATTCATCACAATCGGCAGCTCAGGTTACACTCTTCAGAATGATGGAAGGTGTGAGTAGGATTCTGTTGTGCTAAGGAGAACCCTGAAAAAAATCTTTTCTCCAAAGTGAGTGCTGCAACTGCTACATTATTACACAGAAAACTGGCAGAGATGTTGCCTCTTTTGACTGTGGGATTGTGGTTTTTTTCTCCCCACACAAGAATAAGGTTTATACAGCTGCAGGGATTCCAGCTCAGTGCACTGCAAAGGGAGCGCAGGGTAATCCCCTGAAATCTGCAGAGCTGCTGCAGGAGCATGGGGAAGGGCAGGGGTTCATTCATCTCTCTTTGCTCAGTGTTCCCCCACTCAGTCAGTCCATGGGTGGGTTTGGATTCTAGCCCAAGGCACTTTGTCTCCCTCACACACAGAGGAGGGAGCATGTGTGTCTGCTTGGGGATTGTGTAGTACATAATGAGAACCAAACGCTTCATTTCTAATAACATCGGGCTTCTACCGTTTAAGACATAGTGTTTCAGTCTCTGATACTAACATATCATCCAGTCTTTCTGAATATTGTGTCATTTCGGGATCACGATTAGTAATGTTACTATTTTTATTTCTTTACTGCTATACATCTAGATCTTTCACAAACATCACTTAGTTTGTCATTTATCTGACTATTTCCTTTGTTAATTTATATCTGTGTCTATGAACTTCTCTATTTCTCATTCATTTTGAAAATATCTAAAATATATTGGTGCCTTCTTTTTCAGAACATCTTGATTTTAGGGGGAGGAGGGGAACACCTACAGAAACATTAATTTAAAAATTGCAATTCTCAGATATATATTCTTATGTTTAAATATTTTCTCTCACTACTTCATTCATAATTATTTTTATCTTTGGTAAACTGGCATTCTTAGGGACCAAGCTCAATTTAATGACGATCATGTTTTGTTCAGAAAAACAAGCTCTACCACACTACAGAGCTGCTACGAGTCTCAGGTCCTTGAGTGCACAAGTTGCCCTGAGATGCATTGAGCAGATTGGCTTCATCTCAGACCTGCCTTGTCACTGAGCACCTGTCCAGAAGCCACTGGGCTCTTGGACAATCATCAGTCCCTGTCCCCACTCTGCTGGACTCACTGGGGAGGACAACTTCAAGGGGAGGACACTGTCCCTGCTTGCCTCGACACCACCTGTGCTCCCTTCCCCTGTCAAGAAGCCCTGTCTGTGCACTGACACCAAGAATTTTATCAAGCCTTTGTGCTCTGGCATGCTATTTTATATAATAATTAGAGCCTCTGAACTATTTTCTCTTAGCAAATCTTGACATGGGTCCAAGTGACAAAGAGCGCACCAAAAACATGAAGAAATGTTTCATGAAGGAAGTGCAGCAATGCCACTGACCTTAGGCATGGTGGGGCTTTCACAGCAGTTGTATGTCCTGGGATGCCTGTGACTTTCTGCACTGGGACTGCTCCTCTATGTCTCTGCACTGCTCAGAGTTGGGGCAGCCCACACAAAACAGTGTGAGTAATTGATTTCTCAGGTCTGCCAGCAAAGGAAAAAAAAACCAACCCAAGCATCACTTCAGACCCTTTCAAATTTCTTTCATCTCTTCATCTCCAGAAGAATAAAAAAAATTTAAATTATAATTATTTTTTCGGTGCATATCATTATATTCAACTGCTAAAATCAACGAAGAATGAGACTGTTTTGGAGACCAAAAATGAGTAAACACCCATTCCCCTGAAGAGAGACAGATAAATTCACAAAACTTACTGGTGACATGATTTCCCCTCTGACCTGGTAGCAGAATAAGGGCCAGGATTCTGCAGTTCTGGATTTAAAAGTCTGCCCTTCTTCATGGCCTTTGAACCCATATCTCACAGACCCACAGTGTGGGCCAGCCTAGGGCTGAGAGCACCCTTGACAGCATTTCTCCATAGGTTCTTAGCAGGACCATCTTAACGCCTGCTTCATGAAGTGGAACAGCTCTGGGAAGGACACTCAACAGCATGTGCCTCCCCAAAACCCTGCTGCTCAAGGCTGTCTAATCAACAGGACACCCAAGATCCAGGCCACCTTCTGACCAGTTTGTCATAGGCAAAAGATCCAAGGTTGTGCAACTTCACTGAACAACCCAATCGCTGCGTATCAGAGTCTCCTGCACGGCTTTCCCTCAAGCTGCTAGAGGAATCATCCTGTGTCCTAAAAATTGCAGCACTTGAATTCTTGGGTGATGGTATGAAAATGAGACATTAGCCACAGCAGGTGAGAACTGCCTAGCCCTGGGTAGCTCAACAGGAGGGGCCTTCCCTGGGTAGATCAGGAGAAATGAAAATTGTTTCAGTACAGCTGAAGATGTCAGTTCCAAACCACCCAGAACCCGAGCAAATGCTGCACCACCCTATACTGCTGAGTGAAAGTTGTTTCCTGAATTAAACCTCTCACATTATTCTGTCTCTCACATTATTCTGCCAGATTTACACTGTTAACCCAAATTTATGACTAGCTTTAGGAAAACTAAGATCATCTTTTCCAAAGATTTTAACTAGTCACAAAAATAAATACCAGTTGTCACGTAGGTTTTCTATTTGTTCTACTTAAATAAGTATGGAAAATCATACCAGTCCATGTAAAACAGATTACAGAGATGCTTTGAAACCAGTCCACCACCCAAAATCACTTGCACAAGCTCAAAACTAGTGCCAAATGTTAATAATCTAAATTAACAGAATTTTGCAGCCAATTTATATTGGCAATATGTATTGTAAGAGAGAAAGGCTTCAGACTTATTTATGTCTGTAAAACTGCCTGGATGAGAAAGTACTCACTGCCCTCTTGTCTTTTTCTTGTCATCTCTCTCAGTCACCATCCTAATCATAAGCCATCTCTTCAGATTTCCCTCATGTAATGATCTCTACATCTATCTGTCATCCGGCTTTGAGTGAAGTGGCTCTTTCACTCATCTGACAGAAGAAGAGTTGGTTTGCCAAATTTCCATCACTATCGCTGCATGGCACAGCTCTGGGATATTAATAAATAGTTTGTTACCTAGGGCCTCCCAACATGGATTGCTTTGGAAGCATCTCTTATCTTAGTGCAACAATTATAGCATTTAATAGGTTAAGGGATATAGTGAATGTAGGATTTCAGGAAATCCTTTCGCGAGGTTTTCATTCCTTATTTGAGATGCAGGGCGCAACTATATAAGGATTAGCTCTTCCTTCTCCCAACACATGCTTCTTTGATGATACCACATCCTTCTATCTTCCTCTGTGGAATAGAAATGGAGAATAGTCACGCTGGGGGAATTATTAGCCTCAGCCTCCTTTATACCTTTAAGGCAATTACATTCCAAGACAAGAGTATCTAATGTGCAGCACTTTCAGCCTGTGTAACTTAGGTAGTTTTATGAAGTCATGAAAACCTCCAGATATATTCCTCTTTTAAAGACTGTCATATGCTATAAACCTTAAGCCAGGTTTAATGCAAGTGTTGATTTTTTTTATGTTTTGAAGGTGGAATATGTTTTCAAATAAAATATATGAGTAATTTTTACTCTGGAAAGAACTCTGTGAACCCTTTTTTCTAAAAGGAGAACTAAAGGCAGAATTTTATAATAACCAAGGATAATTAATTAGTTTGTTTGCATGTTAATTTGACACTCAGCATCATGGTATCTGAACGGAATATTGCTGCAATGAAGGAGCATACAACTTTCAGTCCAGTACTTTAAAGAATGAATACTTATATACAGTCATCTTTTGCACACTACCCTGGACTGGGCAGATAATATGTGTGTGATTTGTGCCAGAGATGTCCCAGGAAAAGCCACTCCAGATGCATCAGTCTTAGTCAAGATGTATGGAGGAAACCAGCTCACATATTTCTGAGCAGACATCTCTGGCATCACTGCCTAAAGTGATAGAAGGCTGGGCATAATAACAAGCACAGAAGGTGCCAATGTTCCTCTGTGTTAATCAGGCAGAGCTACTTGAAAATTTCCCATCAGCAGGATTTTCTGAAGGAAAAGCTTGTTAGATAGTTATAGACAAAAGAACACCTATCTCTATGTATTTTCCTGCCTGAACAGTCCTGATCTTTGACTGTTCAACTTCATCTGCTCAGAATTGCTCTTCTCTCTCATAGGCAGATTTTCTCAGAATCACACCTCCACTCCCACAGTCAAACTTCTTTCTTGGCACCTTTGTTATGAAGGATTTCTCCCCACTCCCTCTATCCATTCACAGCCTTTCTTTTGGCCTGTCAGTCCTTCTAACTTCAACTTTGTTGAGAAATTACCCCCTAAATTTCACCAGGTTAAATCCACTTCTTACCAAATAATCTACCACTTGGTTACCCCTCCTTGAAGTGCAGAGTTGAAAAATTGCTTTGTCTAATGACACTCTGCCTTTACTGGCAGTCACTCAAGGTTGCTAGAGTTCTGTTGTTATTCATACACTAGATGCAATAATTTTTCCTATTACAAACCATGGATTTCATTCTAATAGATGAAGAAAAGCATATCAGAGAACAAAACAATGTCCCCAAAAAGTACTTTTTAGCCGAACACTTGTATGCATGGCAAATTCCCATTATCAGGTTGAGCCAGCCTTTGTACACAGGCAGGATGTTTCCACTGGATAAAAACTCTCTATGGGAAAACATCTGTTTTACACACAAACAAACAAACAAACAAACCCACAGTGTCCATCGGGAAAACAAAACCAAAACCCTTAATTTTACTCCTCACAAATAAACATGTTCTCAGCTACAACTTTCTGTTCCATCAGGACTTTTCACAACAAAAAGACTTGTTTCTCAAGCTGTTGTATTCAAGGGGCTTGCAAGGCCATAGCTGAGTTTCACCAGGCAGCAAACTGGAAGAGATAGTAGAATGCAGGGAGAGCAATATTGCAATGGTGTTTAGTGACCAGCCCACTTCTATTTCTAGCAGATATTTATAAATCCTTTTAAAGCAGAACATGTTGCGGAAATCTTGCTTGGCATGACAAAGACATGAGTAAGTGTGACAAGCTCCTTGTCAAAGAAAAAAATGTTTCAGTCCTCTGTCCAAATAGATTTCAAAAGACTCAATAAGATACCAGTTTTGTCTGGAAATGGACACGGAGTGACAGGTCAAGTATGGCTTTTAACTGATGACCACATAGTAAATAGGAAGAAAATTACTCCAACAGACAATTTAGACACCAACATTATCCATCTTTCCTGATTCTTTCATAACCTTTTCTATCTTGCCTAATCTGTCCATCCTGGTCAGCTAGGGTCAGGAAACATGAAATTCTACAACAAAATAAAAAACCAAAGCAGCACTTCCATTAGCAGTGCTGTCGTCCCTGATGGCTCACAGCCTAACGTGGTGGATCAGCTAAGTCTCTGAAGGGAATGAAACACATCTGACCTTCCAGAGTCTAAGCAGCAGAATATTCCCTTTGAAGAGGAGCAGGCGACCCAGATAAAACACCTATACACACATAGACACATGTACCTACACAGTCTGCATTGGCAGGTGGTCGTGGTCCTCCAGCCACCCTGGCTCTGCCTGGGCTGTGGGCAGGGTGCACATCTTACCCAGCCTGTGTGGAAGCTGTACCCAGCAGTGCAGCACTGTCCTTATTCTCCACGAGACATTGAGGGCACCTCTCCAGCTGCCACTCCAACACCACACAAGTCTATATATCCAGCAGCATATCTCTTATACCTCCGCAGGTGTGAGAGGGGCATTCATGTATCTAATACAGAAAAAAAATAAATGTTTCAGGCACCTGTATCACTCTCTTGGGATAATACTCAGTCTGAGACTAAGATATCTAAATTTAGGAGCAGTATTCACCTGACTAAACGAAACCATGCAGTGCCAGCCTTCAGTATCTAGGACAGTCAGGTGGAGCATCCTGAGGCACCTTCAGTGGCAGGAGACTCTATTGTTTAGGTAGCTCAGATGTTTACCTGTGACCTGTATAATTCCCATTATTGTCAATGCAGATCCTGACTCAAGTCAGTTGCACACACATACACTTGGAGTTACATTTAAGATGTCCTGTAATGTGGAAGACACTGATGTGAGGAGGATGGATATGACAGGAGGCCAACAACAAGCAATAACTTTCCATAGCAGCGAGTGAAAACCAGGGAGGATATCTCAGGGAATCGAAAGCATCAAGGAGTCCATGTGTAGGCATCTGAATTCAGTTGCCAGTCAGTACATTCAGCAGGGCCTAGAAAGTGACTCAGATAATCCTGAAAACCTACAACAGGACTTTGGTAAGATTATAGTAAATACCTTCATTTAGCCACCTACATTTAAGCATCTCTATCTGGAGCTGAATCCCATCTTACTGATCAGACAGATGCAGCCAGAGCAGACACAGGATCAAACTTGTCCACCATCTAATACCAAGTCTGCAAGCCTTGGTTCAGAATGGCAGGAGAAATTCTGGGTAGCTACAGCACCCAGAGCGCTTGGACAGCTGTAAAGTTGTCGTAAAAAGGAAATAGGATGATAGTGCTTCCAAGACTACATCTGTCAAAGTGGTGTGGATACACTGAAGTCCCACTCACTGAAATAGCTCTATACAGAGCTGGCAATTAAAATGATCCTGGCAATTACACTGTTCTTACCACCTATGTGGTGACCACATCACTTACCTCAACTGACCACACAGTTGAGAGTAACTAATAAAGCAAATTATTCCATGATTCCTGGGGGTAAAAGTAATCGGTTCACTATAATTTCCCATCTCTACTGTTTAAAAAAGATTCAGTTTATGACCAAACTACCAGGAGAATATAGTTTCCTTTCCTCTTCTCACTTTACTCTTAAACTGCATAAATTGGAAGTCACTAAATGGGTAATGAATGCCCCCATCTCATAATTGTCCCCACCATGACCTGCAGGTGTGCATTTAACCTTGGAGAGATGGAACAGACTAATCAGAGAAGATATTAGGTCTGCTTACTTTTCATAGATTCCACTGAGATTCAGGTCAAATAAAAATATGTCAAATATTTAGGCTGACCTCTGCCAGAGGGGAAACCAGAGAATTCCACCTGATAGTTTTTTGTCAAGAAGAGAGAAGTTCTTCCATTATGGCAGTGAATATCAGCAAGGGCAAGAGAGGACTACTACAGCTGCACTAGAGTTTTTACATGACTAACAAACTGCCCATGGTCAGGTACATATAGGGAAACATCACCATCCATAACATCAAACCAACAGTAACACTCCAGTTATTTTTAAGTTTTGTGTTGTTCTTGCTCATGACCTAAATTTACAAGAAGTCTGAGGTTAATTTTCATCTTGCTGGAGTTCACTGCTTTTGGGAACATTAAATGTTTCATTGCTGTGTGGAACTCTGGCTTCTGCAGCCTTGACTGTCATTCCGTCACTGTTGCCTCTATGCGTTCCCTTTAGGTGATGTTAGATCTATAATCTATTACATTCTGCAAATAAACTGCCAGTATGCTGGCACTTGCTAGTCTACTTTAAAAACCTTTCTTTCAACAGTAGCTGACAAGGACTGGGCAACTAGTCAAAGCCATTCCCCTTTGGGGACCAGGAAGGCTATGCCTAGGAGACGTGAAAGGAAAAGCCAAATTGTGTTAAACTCTAGTATTAAGAGGGCCAGGAAATGAAGGAAAGCAAAAAAGAAGAAAGAGTTGGAACTGGTGCGGTAATTCTGTTGTTGTTATTATTATTTATAACTAATGTTTATTCCCAAAATCATAAGCATGAAGAATAAACATGCATCTATCCAGATTAGACCAATTCTTTTAAAGTAGCTAAGCTGTGCATATTACTATAAAGGAACTAAAAAAAATTAAACTTAATTTGCACTGAATATTCTGAAAAACCAGAAAGAGACAGTGCTGTGTCAGTAAACCTTTTTTACTCTTTGTTCATTATTAAATGTATACATTTATTATTTACAAGAAGACATTATCTGCCTTACTGTCTTGGAACTTTAGGACCTTCAGAGTTAACTTAATGTCTTTCAGGACTAACCTTGATAAAAGACACTGGGGTTTTTTACCCGCAAAGCCCTGGGGGTTTGCCAGCACTGAGAAAGGCCGTCACAAATGTTCAGATAAACACAGGTTAACTGATGGGGCACTGAATGTTAAATTCCAAGGTAGGCAAGGACTGCTTTGCATCAACTCGCAGCCCAGCAGCGATTAGCCGGCACACACCTAAGCGCTGCATTGTTGCCAGCTGAAGCAAACAGTGAGCGTTGCGTTACACAGCGAGAGACTAAGAAATTAAATTATGCTCGAGCAAAAGACCTGCCAAAGGGACTTGTGACCGTGCTACGCCTCCTGTGAGCTGCCAGCCCCAAGAGGCTTAGTGGCGGCGGCAGCAAGGCAGGACGCAGCTCTCGGCCCCGGGAAGGCAGCCGGGGCCCCGCTGCTTCACAGCGCCTTGCGAGCAGCCAGTAGATGGTAGCAGCTGTCGGTCACTACCAACCTGAGCTGGATTCCTGCCACAGCCAGGATGAAGACACACTCTGCCTTCCAGTATCAACCGCATGAGCTGCTCAGTCTCACAGCAAATAGCCTTCGCTGTAGCTGATTTCAGCTGATAAGGGAAAACGTTTTCAGAAATAACGCTGACCTATATGTGGGCTTCTTAAGCTGCGCTGTTCACTTAGGTCAATATTCAGGGGAAAAGGAACACTGGGGCAGAACTGCATTGTCAGGGTGCGTGAAAATGTTCTGAACAGATGGAAAGACAAGAAGAAAAAGACTGTCTTGTCTATCCGTGGCTTTGAAAGAAGGGAAGTTAATAGAATAAGAACAAAAGGGTTATTACATATGTGCAGAACTTTCAAAAATCTGTATCCCCATGTTTTCAAAAACCTGTCAAGTGTCTTAAACATTAATTGTCTTTATGAGGAAAATATAAAAAATGCAATCATCACGCTATGAGGAATACATGAAAGGAGAGAATTTCTCACTGTTGGAGAAAATAATGCCAAGATTTCTTTTACAGGAATACTCTGTGGTCCATGATGACTGTTAGTGATCGAAAATTATTAGCTTGAAACTACAGGATGTGTCTTATAAAAAGAATTTGTAAATTTAATAACATAATTTCTGCATAAATTAAAATATTTTAATAGAATGTACTTGCTAAATAGTTGAATAAATGCTAATTGAGGGAAACATCTGCTCTGAACAAGAGCGTTTACCACAGGCAAAGTGCTTGTCTGCAGTGGCAGTTTGCATGAGGAATAACAGGATGCAAAGCCTCAAACTGTATTTTTACTCTGACAGGGAGTTTAGGGATATGGCATGTTGGGTTTAACACACATTGTGTCCCTGATTTCCATACCATACTTGCTTAGTTTTCACAGGAAAAACTGAAGGAGGTGGGAGGAAGTGGGAAGGAGATGTTGCAAATCATAAGAGATGACACTCAAAAGCTTAAACTGGGCTACTTAAGTCAAACTGTAGTTTTCTGGCTCTCAATTTTCTTTATTATCTCCACTGATAAAGGATATCAGGCACATCTGTACATCCTCAGAAACACCTCTGTCATGCTCACCTGCTGACTGTGAAGCAGGTACAACTTTTAGAGGTCCTGCAAACAGCTTTCTATCAAAAATGAGGGCACATGATGCAAATGCAACCTAAAGAGTCTCTGTCAGACTTCCCAGTTTTTCAGAGCTGCCAAGTTATATGGGTTTGGAATCTTTTTTTTTTCCCCTTCCTTTTAGAAAAGCAGCATCTCTGTCCCTGAATAGACCCAGAGAGCAGAGCTGCTGAGTAAGAGGACTGAGAGCTGGTGTACATAATAGCAAAGCTCTGCCTGCCGTTTTCACATCCCTGCTAAGCTGTCTTTAATAAGCATTACAATTAGCTTCTGATAGCTGCTCGGAGGCCTGCACCGAGCAGGCTGGCTGGCTGAGTGTGGGTCTTATTAGTGAGTTGCCTCTTCACAAAACTGCCTTCACAAATGACACCCTTCTCAGCAGCCTCCGCGGAAGCGAAGGACTGAACCCATTCAGAGACTGAACAGCCTGTGAAGCCCGTACCCTAAAGAACACAATAACAAGAAAATAATGTAAAGGAGAATGAAGGGGCAAGGACAGGATTGCATAGGAGAAGCTGTGCTGATGCCAAACAGAACATGATTGTCATAAGGGTGTTTTTTTGACCTCTAAACTATCAACCTGATCATTTTCTCTTGGGCTAAATATGCTTACAGCTAGTTTCAGCGACGAGCAATTCTCGTGCCAACATCTGTAGCTTTTAGATATGAAAAAAAAATAGCCTCCTTTTAAAACTTTGATTTATTCTCCACAATAAAATAAAATTATGGTGTAGATGAAAACAACAGCAGCCCACAGTTCTCAAATACCTGGTAAAAACAATTTGGCTGGCTGACCTCTCGCCTGTATTTCCTGATTATGCTGTCACTAAAATCTAGTTATAATGATATTTTCTTTATTAAATTATGTGCTCCTGGCAGGTATGCTTGCTTTTGTAAAGGACAAAGAGTATAATGCATGATCTCAATGCAGTTAAACATCTAAGTCCTCTTTAAAATATACTTTGTGTAGAACAAAAACAATGCCAAAATGAAAAATGTACATGCATTGAATGAACTAAGTTTAAAGCAGGGGTTGGGGCTTTTGTTTTCTCTTATCATTATTATGTTATGCTGTATGTAATGTTATTCCAGACATCATCAAGGACTTCTCACAAAATTCTGCATTTATGGAATCATTTTTCTCCAACCTCCAGCTGAGAAAATGTCTTTTAGTTTCATTTAAATCTGATCATTATTTTCCTTCCCCTTCTGCATACATACTCCGTGACACAAAAACTGTCAACAGAAAAGTGAATATACAGGTAATTGCAGGGCTTTGTTTGAAGACTTACAGTACATAATTCAAGATTTAATTCTACTAAAAGGCAAAACTGACCAATTTCCAATCTTTGTGTGAAAAATCAAACTTGTTCTCCAGAGTGGTCTCTATCTTAGAAGCATCAAAGTGAATATAAAGCAGAATTTTTCCTACCAATGTTGTGTATTCTATAACACTTCTCTGTTGGATCTACCTATGCAGGCATGAACATACATATAGCCAGATTCATACCTACTAGAAATGCTTTCAGCAAATTTAGGAGGATTACATCAACTAAGATCTTGACCAATAGTTTTGTATAATGCAAATTCAATATTCTGAAATTGCAAAGATGCAGGCACTTCTAATAGGAATAACTATGTTGGCAAGCCCTCCCTGAATGGTAATGTAATAAAAGTCTCATTCTGAAATCTGTAAGAACCATCCTCAGGGGAAGATCAAGGATTCACAGCAGCACAGACAAAATCAAATTTTGCTGTCCCAGGAATGAGGACAAATTCTTGCAGTCTCAGTGCTGGATAGGGAAATGCAGTGTCGCAGTAGCTCTGAGCTCCACCCTGCTGCAGCCAGTTGCTGAGGATGCAAAGGAGCTGGCACGGTGAAGTGTTGATGGTAGAGGTGGCCGTGCAGGCAGTGGGATCATGGCTAGCCACTGATGTGGACATGGAGGTCCACCAGTCGTAGCACTCTGAGTTGCTCGGGAAGGACAATACCAACAGGAGAAATCTGCCCTGCCTCAGGTGAGCCAGTATAAGCTGAGTTCAGCAGTGCAGTAGCCACTATGATACCAAGAACATCCTTCTCATTCTTTCCGTTGCTTTCCTGGCATGATTTTTCGGCTGCCATGCCAGTCCTGGATATGTCTGATCATGCTGAAAAGTGCCCCAGAGCAGTTGTGCAGAACAGCTCTCTGGCAAACCGAAGCATCTTGATCAAGACTACAGTAAGCTCCGCTTCAGATGAGAGCAAAATGTGCAAGCATGAGGCTTTAACAGCCAAGCAAGACAATCAGACAATGCCATCTGACAGAAGTGACCAGAACCAAGGCACACACCAGCCCTGGAGGAATTTATTTCTGCACTGAATCATCTCACTTGCTTATCTCCAACAATGACATAAACCAGAGCCATGAAAACAAGCTTTCTTAGGCCTTCTGAAATGTTTGAATCTCAGGGTTTCGGCTCAGTCTGACCCTTGGTGAGATCTTGACATCTGCAAATACAGGCCTTTCACATGCAAATAGAGGGATGTAAATAGGGAGGGCAAGCATTTTGGAAATGCTTTGACATACTGGGCCCTTAGACCAACTTTTTCTGTGGTCACTTTTTTCTCAGTAGTTAAGAAACGTTAAGACATATGCCATGCAACATTGTCAGGGATTCTTCCCCTCACTACCCATGTGCCTAATGATTTAGATGGAAACATATTCAAAAGGGTCATTCACCCATCTCCCTGCAGGCTTAAATATTTTCCACTCAGTGTCAAAGGGTACTAGAATGGGAGTGATACTCTGTCCGGTCCTTTTCACAATACAAATCATCCAAGCCATGCAAACAGAGAGTGTGTGAAAAAACACGGACAAGCCTGATGTTATTGTAAGGTTTCAGTGTTGGCACCCTTGTGCTGGGAAAGGGCTCTGCTCAAGTTCTCCTGTGGTGATGAGATTTGCCTGTGCACACAGCACATTTCCAGACCCGGTAAAGGCAACTGCATGCCTTCACCAGATAACTCAGATTTTCCCTGCACAGAATCCTCTGCTGCAGCGCTCACACCCCACTCTCTCTTCAGGTGACAATCTGAGTGTTAGTATGACCCCCAGTTCTTTGTATGCTGCTTTAATTTTTGTTATTTTAAATCTGAAATTGTCAAAGAGCAAGTTCTTTTAGGGTCTTGCTAAAATCTTATGAGCAATTATGACTTTTCCAAATAACCTTGGTCCTCTCTTTGGGACACTGGCTTAAGTTGCTTTCCATCTCATTCCAGCTGATTTCCTTGGTCAACACACGGACTTTGTTATTCAATAACTCCTCCTATCTAGTTAATTTAATATTATTGAAATTCTGGGATTAGCCCAGAAAACATGATAGAATCTGATTTTTACCTAGATTCTAATTTCCTCTTTCATGGAACTCACAGCACTTACAGTTTCACCAGTTGAAGAGCCTTTAGTGAGTCAGTTTATTTTTATGCTTTTGATATCAGATTTATAGTCAGGTCACTAAGGACTTAAATGACTACAAGGTCGTCTCCAGGGAAAGTCTCTCAGTAAGAAAGATTTCTTGGAAGAGTTTTAACCTTTCTTAACCACAAAAGCGTTGTAAAATTCCATCTTAAGGCAATATGTGACTGACAGTTTTTTCCATTTTACTGCAATAATCTTGCAATCCTGCTTTACAATACATCTTAATCTTCCACTTTCTTCTGCACTATTGGATTGAGATCACCAACATCAATAAAGAAGCAGAAACAGCATCTACTTATATTTATCAGGAGGAAAGAATTTCTGTTGACAGTGATGAAGAAAGATTAAATTCTTGTTCACTTTCAGCCTGTTCCTGGGGATTTTCTGATGTATTTTAATCTGATGGATTTTTCGCAGGACCTATAAACAAACTAAACTAAAAATCAAAACAAAAAAGCCCCCTACCAAGACCCTGTTTAGCAAAGTTTTTTCTTCCATTCAGTGTATAAATCTTTTTCATACACATATTACTTTCTCATTTCCAGATTAGAAATCAGTGCCTGCATTCCAGATACAAATGTTCTTAAATAGCACTGTAAAATATGGAGGTGTCCAAGACACTTATTACATGTATGTAGTGATAAGTAATGGAGTTGTTTTTGCTGTTATATCTATGTAAAGGGAATCGTTTTGGGTTTGATTTAG
>VZTI01003755.1:2057967-2135627 GCA_013397865.1 Struthidea cinerea | reverse complement strand
AAGGAAGGAAGGAAGGAAGGAAGGAAGGAAGGAAGGAAGGAAGGAATTTGAAATTATGCCCACATGTCCCCAGAGGGTTTAAATTTGGCTTATTCTTCCCATGCAAACAGGTCATAAATCTGAAGAACTAGACGGTGTTAGCTTCAGGTCTTTATGAGCAAACCATTTATTGGATGCAGCAAGCACAAGTACATTTAGGGGATATCTACTCCAGTTTCAGCTTGGCATGCCCTGACCCTTTAGTCTTCCTGCCAGCTCTGGTGGGACTTTGTAGAGCTGGTCAAAACATAAGTTTATATAGCACCCAAGTTCAAAAAACAGCATGAAAATTTCTTAAAAGTATTTTGTTTGTTTGCTATACTTTTCTTCTTTCCTTCTCCATTTGACCACATGTTCATTTTCTGTGGAAAGCTTCTGCACTTCAAGTTGGTTTTCCTCTTGGCGGACTAAGGTAATCGGGCCTCTTGTCAAAATCTCAGTGTATTTCCAGGAAGACACAATGTATGTCCCCTGGTGTGCATGACCCCACAAGGATGGACTGGCCCAATAATTTTATGTTCTTATGTTACAGAGCACTTACCACTGAGGTAAAAGGACAAAGTAGAGGGGAAAGGTAATTTTACTGTTTCAGTCTTGCAGAAGGGGAATTTAGGCCAGTATTAAATATCATCTTAGAATACCATACTCTGTTGTAATAGCCTGAAGAAAAGTGCAATACTCAGCTTCACAGTCAAGCCTTAAGATAGCAATACTTCTGTTGGTTTCACTGGTGCAAGGAGCAGTAGATACAGCTGAATTCAGAAGTTACCAAAGTCAGAGAAAACTCAGTCTGGAGATTCAGTGGAAAAAAAATGTGAGCCTGGCTCACTACAACTTGCTACCTCATGTAATCATTGTCATTTCTACAGGACACTGTGTAAATAGGAACGTGTGGCAATAGAATGTTCTGACCCAGAAACATTTTGTACCCACATTATGTAAATGTCAGACAGAAGAGACTGTGGCTCCTACATGGCCAAAGTTTGTGTTCAGGTCCAGAGGATCTCTCCAAGGGCTTTAGCAAGCCTTTTGGACCACTAGAAGTAGTTCTACAAGCCTCAGGGGTTGGTCCAGAGGGGTTCTGGTATCCCAATAAGCATATTTCTGAGTACTTCACTTACAAACAATTCTAGTTAGGTTATATGGACTAAGTGCCTGTCTGCAGCTCATGTACAATATCCTCAGTCAACACTTCCATTTCAGTTCCAGCCTAAAAGAATCATGAATTGATCATGAATGCTGAGATCACTTCCTGATAGAAATCAAGGCACAGCACGTGATGGAGAGTTAGCTTTTAAGGTTATGGAGAATTGTTGGAGGTTCATAAGCAGTAGAAACACATTCGACTTACTAATTCCAATAATGCATTTATAGTAGGTAGTGCCTATCACACCGATGACTCCTTCAGTGGTATTAATTGCAATTTGTTATGCATGCATTCATTAGGCCCATTCCTCCAGATCTGGCTGTGCTCTGCTTGATTCAGCACCCGGGTGCAGCATAATTTTCCTTGCACTTTCCGGTGCCTGTGCTCATCATTTCAGCCCCTGGCATAATTAGATTCCCTGTTGGGAATTACTGATTCAGTCAGAGATTGCTCAAGGCAGCAATGATCCACCAGTGCTCTTTCCTTTAGGAAAATTTATCTTGGGGTAAGCTTGGTTCTGCACCAGCCAGGGATTACTCCCAGCTTGGGTAACCTCACAGCAAGATGAGGAGGACAGAATCAGTTTGGTAGCATATTTCCAGATTATCATACATAACGTGTCGTTTGCTGTTGTTCTGATTTGTTAATCACTGTATATCAGCAGCAGGTATTAGGCTTGTGTTCATCATTCCAGATTAAATCTAGCAACACCCAAAGTTTAGTTTTCACTTTTTTTCTACCGCTTGATAAATGTCACAACCCTGTGTGAAATTCTCCCCTCCTCGATTTATTAATTTTTTTAGATATGTCTCTATTCTATGCATAGGATGATTTCGGTAAGAATGTAAAGATGCAGCTCTAACAGAAAAATTGCCTAGGAAGCTCAGAGCATTTGAAATCAGAAGATGAGAAAAGAAACCATTCCGCAGACTTAATTAAGGCTTTTGCTAGCAGCAAAAACTATAATGCAACATGACAGTTATTTGAATGATTTTTCTTAAGATGACTATTGCTTTTCATTATCTAATTTGACATTAAGGTTGGTGCTGTGCATCTAGCCTGCAAAACAAAAATAAAAGTTAATAAAACACATGCTAGAAATAGAATACAAGTTCAGAGGGAATGCTCTGGGGGTTAGGCCTTTCTCGTGCTTTGGGGAGAAATATACTACCATACCCTTGTCCTAATTTTTTCAGTGTAGTTTAGAAAAGGCCTTATGGCTAATATGTCACATCTAATATAATTTGCTATTTCTGCCTTGCATATTATTGAACCTTACTTTTTCATATTATAACTGCTCTGCTAGAAGGGCTGTAGATAAAGTTGTGTCAGCATTTCATTATTAACACTGTCTTTTCAGTGCTTTTCAAGTCAGACATTAACATGATTCTCATCCCTGGCTTTAGACTGGTAGATATTTAAAGCTTAGGTGAGAATCATTTGGAATAATTTTAAAAGAAACATTCTGGCCCACTTTTTATTTGAAGATCCATTTTTTCTTCTGAACAGGGAAACAAAGCAGGATTTCTACTGAGTGCTGGAGCTCAAACCACAGCAAAGGCGGTTTCTCACTAAACATGGTGGTTTAAACTTCCAGGTCCTCTTCTTCCCAATTCTCCTCCAAAGTATGCCGAAAGTCTAGTCAATGATAAAGTCTGACTGTTGCAGGTGCTGAGTGCACCTTACACAAACTGAGGATCTAGTGGATCACTCGGACTCAAGACTGTGCTTTCGTAGGACAGGGAGCTGTCTCTGCAGCATCAGTAGATCCACACTACTGCCACGCCGTTCAGTTTGAGGCTTGAAATCAAAGATTAAATGCAATGTTGCCTTAATGATAATATTTTTAAATAAAAGTACATAACCTGTGAAGATTTCACTGCACAGGAATAAATGACCAGATTTTCTGGGACTTTTACTTAAAACACAGCAAGAAATAAATAAATAAACAGTCATTCTCCCTTGAATTATTGAACAATTGAATTGGTTAATACCCTCAATGCCAGCTGCACAAAGAAAATAAATGAAGTATTTTTAATGAAAATAAAACCTCTTGTCTCAACTGTGTGCCCTTCTCTCGAGCAATGCAGATGCTGAACTGGAATATTGATTGATAGGTAATTAACAAAACATATCTAATTTAGCTGATGATTAAAGATCTAAGTATCTCTTTCAAGTGGATTAAAAGAAATTCAAATATAAGTATTTCGTTTGTGAAACTGTATTTCTTAAGTAATTCTGTATTAATTAGTTGCAAATGAGGTATTTTTGTTTCATATGCTTTAAACCTCAACAAATACCCTTAATGAATTAACTGATAATGAGTGTCTTTTTAAAGCAGATCAGATACTAATTTGAAGTAGCTTAATAGGTTCTTACTGCTGATATTGTCATTACCTACTGCAAACATCAGCAAAATAAAATGTTTTCCTTTTTTGTACTGTCTTCTTTTACTATTTTCTACTAATGCATGAATGTTAACCCTACAGTAAAGAGTTCCGTAGTTGATGTCTTCAGTATGGTATTTTACAGGATAATAGCAGGAGGCCTTTGTGCACTTAATGCCAATGAAAAGAATTTGTGTCCCTTATTGATGGACAAATTAAAGAAAAAAACCCTCATGTTTCTATAATTGAAGTTGGAGAAAAAGGTACAAAATAATAGAGCTGCTGAAGTTGGAAGGCACCTCTGAAATAATCTCATGTGACACCCTGATGAAGCCTGGGTTGACCTAGCTCAGGGCTTGAGATTTTCGCAGGGCTTGAACTCTGAACACCTCTGAAAACAGAGAATCCTCAAGTTCCCGTGGAGCATTGCAAGAATTTCATCCTCTCTGCCTTTCTCCATGTATCCTCTCGGTCTTCCTTTGATGGCTTTCACTAGACATCCTTCACCTCCTGAGGTAGACCCAGAGCATTCAAGCGCTCAGACTCTTCAGATGTTCCATTCACCAGCACTTCCAGCTCACCTTTGTCTCATCACAGTGTTTCCCCTCCAAATTTCACTGTTTGTTTCTTGCTTTCTGTATAACTTATAGGTAGGTACTATTACAGTTTCCTTAACTGGAAGTAATCGTTTTCCGACATCTTTCACACCCTTTAGATCAAGGTCAGGATACTTCTAATCTATATTCAGATTTGTTATTGGAGTCCTCTTCTGGTGTTAAAGTTCCACATATTTATATCAGCCTTCCTTGCTCTCAAAGTTACATTCTAATTTGCAATTAGATGTTGATTTAAAATGCCTACGATGTTATGAAAAAAAAAAAAAGAAAACAAACACAAGAAACCCCAAACCTTCTGGCTAATGAAACGAACTCTGAATTCTGTTAACCAAAAAATGTAAATATTTTGGAGAAACAGAGTGATGCTGGCACATGGAATTTAAAACCCCTATGTCTTGTGCTCCAGTTCATGGCCATACTCTACTTCCCCTTACATAAACATCTACTTTGAGACAGATATTTAGCCAACCCTGATAGTTAGTAGAAAGGTATAATTGCTCCAGAGAGCTATCCAGCCATTTTACCATGATGCCTGTCCCAAGATACTATTACTGCATAAGCTTTTCTCTCCTTGTCTCAACCCATGGGTATCTCCATCCTTTTCAAGATGCCACTGTCTGTCTCTGTACTTTGAGTTTAATAGTCATTGACTTCCAAAGATCTTGAGAGGGTATTTCTAACAAGAAATATCTTGTATCGTCAATTCTCTTGGACCATGCTGTTGGCTATTGTTCCTAGACACAGCAAATGCAATCTGTGAAACTGGTTTGGCGGAGCAAATATCTGTGAATGATGACTGAGAATTCATTATGCCCAGTCAGTGAAACATAAAGAAGACAGAATCAAGGCCAAGACAGGAGAGAAAGGAAAGGTGAAAATGCTGAAGGCAAAAGAGAAGTGTAGTTGATACAAGAGAAGCAGAATGGTCTGAGCAAAGTAAGACATGACAACGAACAAGTCTGAAGTGTGCAGAGTGGCTTTAGATAGAAAGAATAAAACAAAACTCATCCATCAACAGATGACATGACAACTACACATGGAGAGAAGGATGCACAGCCAGAACAATGAAAAAATTAAGCTGAATATGTCTAGCAATTATTGCTAATTATCAGTATATCACTCCTAAGAGCACCACAGTGATTGCACACAAAAATGTGTTAAATCATTTAGCACAAAGGGAAAGAGATGAAGCAAAACTACTCCTAACTGATCCTATAAATATAAATTCAGCATATCTCAATCTGTGTCCACTGAAAGACTCAGCCAGAAGGAGTAGTCAGAACAGACAGTCTCCAAGTGCCATCAGACAGGCGAGATACACTGATTGGAGGTAAAATGGTACCACCTGCCCAAGACCACTGCCTGGTACAATGTGCATCCACCCACTCTCCACAAGAAAGTGAACATAAATCTGCTGGCAATAGACTGCTTCTCACCTTTCATGTATTCCTTCCTTCACAGGCAGGATACAAACCTCTGGGATCTGTGACACAAAGCTACTGATTAAACACCTTTATTAGGTAGCTCACAGGCACCCCTTGGAGAGCTGCACTTAATTGCATAGTGCAAGAGAAAGAGAACAGAACAGGCTCATAAATAATTTTGGAGTGTTTGTCTCTTGCCCCCTGTTCACTCCAGTGTGATTGACAAAGGCACCTCCCCACTTCCATGGGGTTCGAACTCTGAAGGACAGGACTGTACACTGCATCCTTTTATAAGGAAAGCTGAACTGCACTGAAAGAACAGAGTAGAAGAGAAAGAAAGTATTCAGTCCGCCCCTCATTTAATACAGTTGAACACACATGCTGTCTCTCTTTTTTTTACTATCTGTATCTTCTCCTGCAGGAGAATGTTCACTTCCAGAAAACTACCTAGCTAAAAACATGATACTTTTGAAGGGGAGATATTAACTGCACTTCTGATAAGAACATATATAAAAACCCCTTTTAGACTGATCTTCCTGATTTCATTGATGCCTTGAGTGTTTTATTTGAAATGTTAGACATTCCTTGGACAGAACTATGAGGTTTGGCTTTTAGCAAGACAATCAAGGTTTTATTCTTTTAATCACCATCTGTTTTTCAATAAATGTCAAACTGTTCCTAATGCTATCTTCTAGCACATGGGATTTTAATTTGATTTTGTATTCTGTGTTCATTACTGCAACTGAGAGCTTGTCATGTAAGATTTTCATTCCTTATACTGTCTTGATACCAACAGGAAATAGATATACACATGCATTCATACACAGACAGACACACCTACAAAAGATGGGCATGCTTTTCAAAGCAGAAAGCATGCAAAATTGTTCTTGCAGTGGTCACCGTGACTGAGAACCCCACCAAGAATATAAAAAGAACTAGATAACAACAAATCCCTGCAACACTTTTGAGAAACAGTATTTCTGGACTGCATGTTTCAATCAGAAAGATAAAAAGCCAATTTAAATGAATGTACTCTGTATGTTACAGTGAGGTTCAGGGTGCAACCAGAGGACTGTGTCCGAGCCACTCACAGAAAATAAATCTCAGAAGGTGGTTTGGAAGTCACAGTGAAAAGCCAATACACCCTGAAACACCATGCAAATCCAGACTGGTTGGACTGTGATATTCAATATGAGAAGGTTTTCTTCTGATCACAGCAGAGAAAGCAGAAATGAACTGCCTTTGATGAGCTTCTTCAAATGTCAACAGAGAAAGCAGAAATTCTATGCTGCTCCCTGATGTGGGATATCAGGTCATCTGACAGTGACTGGTTAAATAATAGGAACACACTGTTTTCATAAAGAGTTTTACAAATATTTCAAGACTCCCTTTCTGAAGAATCTTCTTTTCAGTCATCAAGGAGAGGTGAAATACCTTTCAACTGTCCATGTGCTGTTAACAATTTGAGCTCTACATGACACATCTGATTGCTTAGGTCAATTCTGAAATACCCTAAAAAGCCTTGGGAAACTGCATGTAAAGCCAGTTGGGACAGTTTCAAGGATAGAAATACAGAACACCGAGGTAGGTCACTGTAAAAAGCATCATAACTAGTCAGGCTACTACTGTTTAGATCCTTGAGAGGTATAAACCGATGAAAAAAGCAAACCAAGAAGTCTTGTGAACATATATAAGACAGTAAGTGGCAATTAGCAAAATTCAGGAATGAAGCTGGAGCTCAGTTTTAAATCTAATTCTGGAATTGATGTAAGTCAGAAAAAGGAAAAACTTTTTGCTGAGCTACCAGACATGAGACGGACTCACAAACAAGATGAGAACAGAACTGCTGGCATGACAAGAGGCGTTCAGACTAGAACCAGCAGCCCAGCACAACCAACCAAGTTTGTGTTATTCTTCACAGATATTTGTCCAGACTTAAAGATGCTTTTATCCCCAGTCATTCTCTTAGGTGTTTGTCTGTCCTTTCAGTTAGAAAATCTTTCTAAATCTTGATCCTACTGTTCACTTGCTGTAACTGAAGGCTGTGGCTCCTTGTCCTATGTCCTGCTGACGTGTAAAACAGCTCATTCCTTTCCCAGCTGGCACAGCCCTTTGCCTATTTATTTATCTTCTCAGCACCATCTACCCCCAGAAAGAAAAGCACTGATAGAATAGGGGGGTTCCACAAGTTGGCCAGGTGGACCGTGGTAAGCAACACTTTTGCATGGTGAAGCGGAAAGAAGCATCGAGCATAGAGCTAAGAAAATAATAGCAAAGCAGTTTCTCAAAGATAGCCAAACATCCCAGGTATTTTTTCCTTGCCAAACATACATCTGGTCATCAGATTAAAAGGAAAGGGATTTGATATGCCACAAACCACAGCCAGGTGACAACAGCCTTTGCACATGGCAGTAGCAGCAGTAAGGTGACAAGTATATTGTGCACACAATAAAAAGCACCATAGAAACAGCACCACCAGATAAGACTTCATTCTTTTCCCTGCCTTTGTAGCTGGAGTGCAGCCATGAACTAGACCAGACTCCTTTTGTACTGCTGCAGGAGCCTGCTCCAAGGACCTGGCTGGTATATCAATGCTGTAGCAATGTCCATGTCGCCTCACTTCTCTGCAGCCACAAACTGTTGGTGATTCCAGTCCAGGTCAGTGGGTGGGCAGAAGCCAAGTCCTACAACATTCCAGAAAAGCTGCTATTTGCTGTGCGCAGCTGCAGACTGGGACCATGGCTGAGGTTTTCCTGAACATGTGACCCAAAATTCCAATTCAGCGCCTATTTTACACTAAATTTTCAGAAATCATCCTGAGGCGTCTGAACACAATGATGGCTTCTGAAATGAGAGGTGACTAGGGCATGGGTGGGAAATTATTAGTGGCAGGGAGGAGGGGAAAGGACCACTATTATTTTCAGAAAGAAGCAGAAATATTTTTAAATTACCTGTATATTGGGATTTGGAGAAAGGATCCAGGTGAGAAAAGTCTGATGCCCAGTGGCAGAGGAAAGGAAGAGGGCTTTAGGGGTGGCACTAAGAGCTCCATTTTGTCTGCATTAAGCTTACATTGATGGCTTCAAAAGCATAATTGCTTCTAAAATAGTCAATACATTTGGAATACATTATCTCATCATTTTGTTCGCTTTTTCTGCTGACAAATAATTCGCAAAACAATCCAGATTTCTGCAAATGCACCCACTCGAAGCTTAGCAAGCGGTCTAAAAACAGATCTTTACAGCACAGGGAGAAACCCCTCAGCCAGCTCAGCTACGTTGGTAGGTCAGATGGATAGATCTTCCATTAGACAGTCATCCTGTCTCTCACACATACATGCACACAAGTCAGGACATACTATCCAGCTTCTATATTATGGCAGCCTCCTAAACGTTTCTCAGCTTACGAGAGCAATTGCCATGGAAATGTTGTGACAATCCCCTCAAGGCAAATGAGTGGTCTACACAACAGCATTTCTGAGCTCAAGAGGTCCCTTTTCAAGGCTATATTGAATTGAGTAAGTCACACCATTACTGAGGCAGTCTCAAGACTGGCAGTGCAAAACTATACAGTGATTTGCCAGCCTTAATCGCTTTTCAGCTCTATGCAGCAGCTCTCTGGAAGTCCTGAGACATGCTTTTCCAACACTTCCACACTATAACTGAAGCATCCATTGTTAAGGAGCTGTTTTCAATTTTTCTTAGCAGTCCCTTTTGTGGCAGGGTCAGCTTTTTGAGGACGGCTAGCACTCCTTTAGTGTCAAAAGGACCCCAGTTTCCAAGAAAAAGATCCCACAAATTAAAAAGAATTAAACAGATTATTTAAATAGCCTAATACTGTATTATCACAGCTCAGATTACTCCTGTCCTCATTCTTCAGCACAGCTAACCTCCTCTACCCTTTCATATAGCTTTCAGGTATGAGCCTTTTAGGGGTTTAGGATTCGCTTTATTCTTTCCATTCTTTACCTCTTTACATCTTTTCTTCACTCAAGGTTTCTCTCTCCTGTCATTTGTGATACATAGGTGTTAAAAATTCGTGCATATCAAGACCTGCTGTGCACCATCATCTTCCCACTGCCCTAGAGCTGTTGTAACCTACCCCAGATCAGAATATTTATGTCTTTTATATAGGAGAGACTTCAGTTTTCAGTTATTGCTTCTAACCAATACTTCTTCCAGATCGAAGGTCAGGAGCACTTTAACTGGGAAGGGGAGCTTGCCAGATATACAGACCCAATTGCAAGCTCTAAGGTCCTGTTTGCTTACACTCCTGTCTGGGGTCTGGTTCCGTGCCATCTGTCTCTGTAAGGGGAGTAACTGCTCACTAGAATTGCGAGAATGACAGTCTGGGAATTTAGGAGGCTTGCTCAGGGACAGAAATGACGTAGCATAAGTAAGAACAGGACAAGGACTTTAGTTCATGGTATGTGTCAACGCTGAGTTCGAGGAAACATACCCATAGGAGTAATAGACATGCACTCTTCCCTGATGTGTTTGCTGATGTGCCCAACAGTGCAAAGCACTGCAGGGACAATGCTGATGTGGGTATAACCTTTCTTCTAAGAGCCAGGCTGAAAAATAATTCATTTCCCATAAGCTGCCAAATGGCCATATCCACAGTCACAGCCCGTGGTATGTAGATGGAGGCTTTTGTACTCGAACTGCCCTTACAGACACCCTGCTCAGCCCTGTTAGAAATACATACTCTCTTAAGGAGAGGAATAATGATGATGACAACAAATGTGAGTAACCTGCCCACAAGGAATTTGTTCTCATAATTCACTCCCTGAACCTGCCTCCTGCATTGTCATCAGACCAGCAGAAGCTGCCTCCCTCTTCACACTCAACAGAGTTATGCTCACCCCTGCGGTGTCTACAAAGCTTGTGTTTACCCACTTTGAGGTGGGCAGACCTGAGATGGTCATGACAAGCTCCATGATCTATGTGCCCTCCACCCATACACATAGGGATGGTCTCAGCTCAGCATGTCCACTGGCACCCAAATCCAAGCATCCCTTATTTCTCCAAGCTGTCATATGCCTGGTCCCACTGTAGCCAGACTCATGAGGAAGGTGCAGGTCCATCTTAATCAGGAGCCTGCTCAGCTGTCCCTTCCCAGAGAAATGTGTAGCTCTGCTTCCTAATTATAAATAACAGGCATGGAAAGGGAATTGGAAACTTTTGTGACCAAACTTGGACCTGTTTCAAATTTGTCTTGCCTGCCCAAATGCAATACTGTTTTTCTCAAAAGACTCATTGCTAATATTATAATCCACACTGGCAAATAAATGTACACATCTCATTGATTACTAGAATGAGTGAAATGAAATTACTTCCTCACGTCTTTCTGTCATCTTTCTTATCTCTTCACATGTAATTTTCCACTCTATTGTACTTGCTCTGAACTCTGCTTTGAAGAGTTTTTCCATTTACTGAAATACTAAACAGTCACAACAATTTATTTGCACTTCTATTGTGCCTGCCTCCCCTCAGAGAATATCAACACAAATTACAAACATCAGTGAATTTAGCCTCCATTCACTCCAGCAATATAATCCCCAGCCTACAGATGAGGAAACTAAAGTGTGACTTGTCCAAAGTCATATAGGAAACTCACTCCAGAAATCCGTGGTGTCTTAAGGATGCTGGAGGCCATGGGTACTGTGAGCATATGCATCAGAGACACTCTCTGTACGTGCAGTGAGACCAGCTCCCTGAGTAGGAGGTGTGGATTCACTCCATATGAGTCTCCAGTCTCACAGTGCCTCTGCCCAGATAGTCTGACCTATTTGGCTGTCAAGCTGCTTTTGAAGGAGAGACACAAAACCTGAGCCTTATAGTGTCATAATTTAAGAAACCACTGCCAAAAATAAGAACCTAATTCCTACACAGGTCCCTGTGTTTTAGGCCACACTTAAGAAAGTGATGTGCACATCAGCAGAAACTTCATTCCAGTTTCTTTTCCTCCTGTAGGTGTCTATAGTCCTTCTATCTCTAACCCTCACCAGTGGTCTGGGAAAAACATCATTAGACAATTAGAACAGAATCCAGCTCAATGATCTTGGCTCCTATGTTGAGCTTTAAATACTAGGCTTATGATGAGGCAGATCTCCTAACTTAAGTGTTTCGGTCCCTAAATAGCAAATATATTCACTTTTCCAAGTGAAGACTTCAATAGAGAGGTTTTGTACCCAAATCAATTGACCAAATATAGAAGGACTATGTAACTTTTTAGAGTTTTTTCAAAAACATTTATCATTCCCAAATATCTACATAGAAGACAGCCTTATAAATACTTAGATAATTATTATGGAAGGATCATTTAAGCAGCAGCTTAAAATATAATCTAAAGTTAAATACATAAAGTAGGAGAACTAGACCTTATCTTCATCTTTTATGCCAAGTTCAGTTTGTTTTTGTTTTCAATTCAAGCAAAAACACAGTCAAGAATTATTTCCTTAGAAGTCAAAATTATTTCCTTAGAAATCAAAATTATTTTCCATTCATAATCTATTCAGTAAAAATCATTATATAGCCAACCTTTTTAACACAAATACCATGGGAGCCGAATTTTCAGTCATTCTTTTACAACTTAGAGAGTCACAGGGAATGAGTCATCATCTTCCTCTTACAACTGAATTCACACTGTGCTAGTTTTATAAGTTGCCTGCTCACACATCAGACATGGATCTATCCTGAAAATATAGGTGAATAATAGATTTGATAAAATACGTTGTTTTCACATGATAGAAACTGTGTAAATTTGATTTGCATTTATTTGACATTTCATTTGAAAAAAAAACAGGAATTAAACTTTCAAAATGGCACATTTCATTTCAACACTTTCAAAAGGAATCTTTTGCATTTTTTATTTCAAAATGGCTTTTTCATATCAAAACTGACCTCATTTAAAAATAAGAGGATTCAGCTATATAGGGAATGAGTGGTTTTAGTTAGCTACACATTTTAGTTATGCCACTATGAAGCAAATCATACTGTTTTGGGGTCCTGCATCTCCCCCCCAAGAAAGGAGACATGCTCCAGTTTGATGTGAGTTGAGCTAGCTTTTTTTTCTCACAGTTTTTTGTCTCAACCTTGGGTCACATTCATCTCATTCAACTTAATTTCCCCCAAATGCAAGAGGGGAATGCAGATATTTATGTGTAGGTGTCCAGGGTGCAGGTCTCTGCATATGAGGTGGATTTCATCCAAGAGCAAAAGAGAGTAGAACCAACAGAAACTACGAAGGTACTGAGTACAACCCGGAGTAAACACGTACACCTGGTCAGGAAGGAAATCTCCAATTTCATTGACCTTGGCAGCTGAGGGACATTTGTTCAGGTGTTCAGTTGCCCCACCCTGTAAGCACCTAGAGCAGTTTGAGGTGCCCTGGAAGAGGCACCTGTGACGGGGGCTATGGGAAATGCGTCTCACTAGGCCAGATAGAGGCAAGGCAATATGCCCTAGGGCACTTCAAAATGCCCTAAGAATAACAGAGTGGGACAGAGAATTAAACCCCACATGTTTAATCTAACCCACCTAACATGGAAAAACACTCCAGAGTGTTATCTGGCCTACCTATTCTGACTATTTCATGTTTTCCTCAAGAAGAAGGCCAATCAGTTGGGCAGTGTCTAACTCTTTCTATGGATAGGGTCTATTCAACTAGCTTAGAGCAATGCATGTTTTAGATTGATAAAGGTGCATAAAATAAATTTCATTCCATTCAATTCATATGGCTTTGCAGTACGATAACAAGTGTGAACTTTGAATATTCGCAGCAAACTCATCACACTGAGAGGACCATGAATGTTGCACAACTGGTCACAACAAGCACTTCACGAGCTATTCATTAATATTTTGCAAAGAGGAAAAGTGGGTTCAGTTTTATAATTAAAGCATCCATGCCAAACCATTTGCTGTATTGTAAAAAACTACTCATTATAGAGTCATAACAGCACTTAGTTTCACTTGTGGAAGCCCAGGCACTGTTCTAAGCAGCACTTGGGGGATTCATGTTGCCAGCTTTAGGCATCCCAGTGAAGCACCTAAATTAGGAGGCCAGTTTCCCTGGGCTCCTTTCATAATCCACAGAGAAAAAACAAACTGAACCAATCTCCCCGTAGGACCTCAATCTCAAACACCAATCCATTCTGCAGGTTTTAGAGCCCTCCTAGCCCCATAGACGATTAAAATAATTAATAAATTAGTTTGTGATTACTCTCACTTAAGTATTTAGGACCTTGCAACATACCCTGGGGTGTCATGGCTCTCAGATAGGAAGCACAGACCCCTCTGGAATGGCTGTGGGGGCCAGGCACAGCACCTCAGACAGCCCTAGACCTAAACTACATTAAGGTCTAAGTGACTTCCCACTTCACCTCGAAATTCCAAGAAGTTTATCCTTAATTACCCATGCACACTAAAAAGGAACTCTGTTTTGAGACTAAGTATTGACTGCCTAAAGCTCTATTGCAGTCCAGGATTAGGCGGACAGGTGACATTCAGGAGACTAAGTCTCTTGGAAAAGCTCAGTGTATGCTGGTCTGGCAGAAATTCCATGGGAAGCCAAATGTCCCTCTTGCTGAAAAGGCTCTTTGGTGGCAGATGAAAAAGTTAATGTAACGATTTAACGGTAATATTTGAAATTCACTTCACTGTGTTTAGACTTGTTCCCTCCACAATTGCCTCCCCCTTGTCTGGACTGAACAATCCCCGTGATGTAACTATGGAGGTCCTTGAGATGTGCACCATATTTGGGACAAAACAATGCTATTATCATACAAATGATGCTGAGGAGCTGCCTCTTGTTCAGGCTACACTTAAAAATGAATGAAAAAAAGATTAGATTCTGTGAGATCCTTCCTTGCAGGAACATTGTATTGTAAAGCAGATTTGCTTCATTTCCTTCAAAATCCCTCAGATAATGCAGGACAACGCTTTTCAATGGTTCCCACTACAAGCACTGCGTGTCTGAGTAAATGGGAACATGGTACACTTCAGAAATCATTGTAAAGAATTACTGTTTATCTGGATAAGGAAGGGTAGTCTTAAGACCTGATTATGCCTACTGATCCAAATGCATTGAAAACTGTTCTCATTTTCACATTCCTCAAGTAGCAAAACTTGACATCTGTGCAAAAACTGTCCCGCCAAACAAAAAATATGGCTGCTAGTGCAGCTAAAAGGGCTGGAGTTTGTTGCTAATGAAACTTTCACCACATTTTTATCTGTCCTTCAGAGGAGTTTGTGGTTATTGTTTTTTTAAAGTTCCCACAGGAAATCTCTGCGGTTTTATCTGCACTTTGAGGGTCATGTAAAAGGTTGGGGCATGTTTGAATGCTGAAGAAATTATTTAGAATGCAGATTTGTAAACGAGGGCGGTTATTTACTCAGAACAATTGAGCCTGGGCATAAAAGCCAGGAAGCACATATAGAGTGAGAGGGCTAGATGCCAGCTCTAAGTGCTCACTGCCTATCTGTGGTTCTGAGCAGCACTGAGTATCTCTCAGTCAGTGACACTAATGAGGGATGAGGATTTTCAGCATCTCGCAGGCTCTGACTGTTTGCATGGACCATTCCAGGGCTGGCATGCCTGCTACAGTTCATGGAAATATGGCAGTGGGGATATATCTGCTTGCACCTGGACTTCTGCTCTAGCTTTAAACACATGGCACTGGTTCTGAATATTGCTATTTGTTCATCTCTTTAACACTAGAACCACCACAGTCACAGTTATCCTCTGTAACTTGATAGTATCCTGGCAACAGTTTTAATTAAAGGACGACATCACCAAATATTCCTAAACAGTCTTTCCATCCTGTAAAACACAGCCGATATATCCCTGAAAGATTTGTATCTGCTTCATGGAGAGAAATGCTGCAGTCAATCATTTGGTCACTTGTGTAGTGAAATCAGTTGTCGACTGTAGTAGGGAGTAGGCTGCACACGGTGCTGATTTCATTATGCACAAAGAGCAGGTATTGAAATGATGCAGCATTCAGGCTCTCCCTCCTAAAGATTGCCCACCACACAAAGCAGAGTAATATAATTGTTAAGAACAGAGGGGTACATTTTCAGAATGCTTTGCTCAGCAGTTTATTCTCCTGACTCTGATTAAAATTAATGGGAGTCATGCAGCTGAAACCCCATGGATTGCTCATGGTTTGATGACAAAATACAGCTGCAAACGAAGGCAGGATTGTGAAGAGTCAGGTACAAAATGGCAATTTTTGCTCCATTTAACCATAATCTCTTTTCCAGCTCTCAGCACATTAACCACTTTTCTGCTGATCATGTCTGAAATGTCTAAAACTAAGTGGTGCTCTTTAGAGTGACCTATTTCAGCAGTAAAGCTGAGACCTTGTCAATACAGCCACTAGTACCTATGGTAACACCTATCTTGTAATTTGTTCCCCAAAGTAGAGGGAATTTTACAATGTGGATTGATGCAGGATGCTTTTCACCCTGTTGCAGTCTGCTAATAATTCCTTACCAAGATACACAAAGGATCAACTCCTGGGAATGCTCCACAGGTGCTACTGCCAAATCCTGTTTAGCGCATTGTTCAATTAACAAACAGCATTTTTCACTTTATGAAATAAACTTGTGTGATTTATGGGTACAAAATAATTCTTGGCCAAAAGTACTTTGTGAATGTTGTGAACAAGCTATAAACACACACTATTTAAAGGTGAAATGTGTGAAAACCTACTTAATAAAGTACTTAACTGCCAGGAAATATTGGTTAAGCATTCTCTTGAAAACTGAAAGTCCAGAAACCTTATGGTCTGTTCTTGTAATTTGTTCACCCCCAAAACTTTTTCAAAGCCAAATCATTCAAACCCCTTCTTCCCATTTTGATAACAAACCTGTATCTACCACTTTCACTTTTATCCTGCAAATACCATCTTCAGACTACTTTGGGCACACCACTTAGGACACTCATCCCAAACCCCACCATAGGCTGGCAGTGGAAAAATTTCTTGCTCATGTTTTACAGACACATTTTATATGGAACTCTGTTTCCCAAGCTGAAAAGAAAAAAAAAAATTATCCATATGATATCCTGTGAGTCATAGAAATCCCAATGCTGGAAGCTGAAGCTATGCACTAACAGAAGATCTCGTAAATATCCAAGGATGAGGAACCATGCTGCGCTGCTGATCATCCACACAGTGTTTCCTCACTCACTGTCTCTGCTCTCCAAGCAGATTTCTTCAGGAATTAGCTATGAAAGAGCTGGGATCTCTCACCAGTATATCAGTATGTGTCACTTGGATTCAGCCCTATTCTTCTTGCAATATACACAGTGCCAATTTTTTTTCTGAGGGTTGCAAAAATGGATTTCTGTGATCTGCTTATGAATCCACCTCCATTCCCAGGAGGAATAAGTGCACTTAAAAAGCCATTTATTTATGAATATAACTATATTCAAATGCTTTTAGGAAGGTTGCTTTGTGACAGAAAGGAGTTCCTTGCTCATATTTCTCCATATAGAAACATGAAGAATTAACACTGGATAAAAATAAAAATCAACAGATCATTCTTTTGTCTTGAGCCTCTTATGCCATGACCATCACCCCAGACTCCAGACATCACTCCAGGGATCAGAATAAGAAAAATTATTGCCGAACTCCTCGAGCTTTTTCTGTGCTACAGATGCACATCTGAATCTCTCTGGGCCACTTCTCTCACAGCTGATACAAAGGGAAAAGCAGGAATTATTCTGAGCTACGGAAAAGAGAAAATACTTCCCATCTCCAGCAGAGAACAGACACACAGTTAAAGCCCCCGGGCCCTCAATAAGAAGACATCAAAGAATCACTTCCAAAACATAATCCGGTTGCCAAAGATTTGCACTAAGAAATCCCTGCAGGAGCTCGTGGTGCCAGAAACAGTGCCATTCCCCATCCTGGTTCCTGTCCTGCATGGCAGGGCATAGTGTGAAGCTGCACAGACTGCACCCCCAAGTTTTTAAGGGAGTCATATTGGTTGAAAGGAAAAAAAATCTCAGTTGTCTGCTGACAAAAGCCCAGGTGCACACTCTTCTTTAGTCCTACAGAAACCTGGCTATCCCCCGTTCTGGAAAGCTGCAGATTCTTCAAAGGAAGAAAAGCTATAAAAGGAATGTTTTTCAGATAAAGAGATCTTTCACAACTTCCAGCTGACTTTTCCCTCCTTCCCCATTTTTAAAGGCATGGAAGTTTGCATGAATATGAGGATTATTATTATATCTTCCTCACATTGAGGATTCCAAGTTAAATTACTGTTAGTGAAAGACTGCGTGGCCCACAGAGAAAAACCACTATATAAAGAGCTAACCATTATTATTCCCATTTAAAAATCCAAACTAATCTTTTCCTTTTTCCTAATCTTTAAAATAGACCAAAACGGAGATGCAGAAAATCTTAAATCAAGGTGCATTTTATCACTCCAAACTTTCCCGAGTTCCAAAGACTCGGCATCTTTAACGTCACTGTTTCTTGGGGGTATTTTTCATCACAATAAAACAATTCAGCAGAGAATGTTTCCATTCAAAATGTTTCAAATTGCATTCCTGTCGAATGTATAAAAAGTCCTGCATTATGCATAAGGAGGATTTGTACCTCAGCTTTGTTAACATAAAACAGTATTTCCAGCATAGGCAACTAATAGAACAGGTTAATGCTCTGGGGTCTGTTCATAATACAGATGGTAATGATTTGAGCAGCTTGTGTATGTGCTTCCCACATAAACATCAAGAACCTGAGCTCTTTTCGTCAATCTTTCCAACAATGATCTTCCACCACACGGGCAATGGCAGCAATCTTCCATCACCTCGGTCTTTCCAGAATATTCTTTGGCCCTCCCTGATTACAGATCAGGAGCTAATTAATTCACAGAGCTGCATGTAAAATTAGCCAAGGACCCAATAGGTTAACAAAATGGCAGCTGGCTAGGTAAAGGCCCAAAATCCATTCCCACACCCAGCTGCAGAGTGTCCGGCACTGAAGAAGCCTCCTGTCTATGTACCCATGGCACACTGCACTGAGGGGCTCATCAGGAATTTCTAAACTAGCTGGGTCATTTCTGTGGCAGGGTGCTTGCACTCTGGAAGCCAGTTAGCCACATTAGCATAGCCTACTAGCCAAGTGCTCACGTTAGCATCTGCTAAAACAGCTATCCCATTTTTCAGCTTCAAGAATCTGTCTATACTGCCAAGTGAAAGACAGCAAAGAGGATTCTGTCCTTGGTCCTTGGTCATCGCAGCTTAGTGACTCAAGTGTCACTGTAAGGACTTGCACTGCAGGGCACAGACAGATCCACAGTTCCCCACGCAGTACTGTGAGAGACCTGAGCTTCTCAGAGGAAGATGCAGAACAACCAGCACACTGAGCCAGCCAGAAGGAAATGCCAAAGAATGAAATCTCCCAGTAAGCTGGCACTGCAACACTAGGAGTCAGAGCCAAACCCCATACAAATCCACATATCCTTCAACTCTCATTACAGCACAGCAGGGAATAATATAGGGGCTGGGGTTTTGGTGCAAATTCTCCATTCCCCCTCTGAAAACTGTATTACCATGCAAGCAGGAATGCAATATCCCTGGGCCCTAAGGGAGAATGACTGCCGAATTCCTCTGTGCTTCTCTGAGGAAGAAGTGCTAGGGCTGGTTCCTTTACAGGGCAGCTTCTGTGTATCTCATGCACACCATTCATGAGCATCCAGTGCAGGAGGCAAGCCATGGGACTGTCCATGTTCAGGATGTTGCTTGGGCTAGGGTATTAGCCCTGTCTTCTTGCTTCTTCTCTTTATGGCTCCTTAGTCCTTTCCTTTCAAACCAGATTGGCCGAAAACTCATCGGCAATAGAAAAGATTGTGCCAGTTCAAAGTGTTATACACTATGAGATTTACAGCTAAACAGTCCGTCCTCCTAAAATATGATTAGAGGAGTTGTAGGTCAACTGAAATGAGAGATCAACACAAATTTTATAAGGTTTAGAAAACCTGACCAAGGAGGAAGGGGCAGGAATCTGGTCTTTCTTTATCTAGAAAAGGGAAGGCATTGTAGCTGTATGAAAAGCATTATCCACTACACAAATGGTTCTTACACAGAAGAGAGCTAACTGTGCTTTGAACCTCTTGCAGACAGACCAACAAAACATTCCCGAACTTCAGGCTACAGAAGACCAGTGGCAGGATTATCACTGCATCCTTGTCCTGCTGCTATGTGTTTCTGTGAAGCCTCTGCTATTGGCCACTGCTATGTAGAGATGCTGGGGCAGCTGAGACTTTGGTCTCAGCAACATAGTCATGCTTATCTTCTTAAATCCACTTAATTTTCAGCAGAGAAGGTTTATGAAAAATTTTCTACTTGTGAGGGTAGTCAAGTGCCAAAAGAGGCCACTAGGGAAACTGTGAAATCTCCATCATTAGAGATTTTAAAGAACAGATTACACAAACAGCCGTCAAAGGCAGCTCAGACATATGTGTTCCTGCCTTCAGGCAGAGGGGTGGACAAGGAGAACTCCTGGGACCTGAGTCTAGGATTCTGCCCCTCTTTTGCACAGCTGCAGCCAAAAGCAGTACACTTGGATGTCTTCTTCCAGGGACACTTCCCACCATCGGTGGATCCACCAGCTGTATAGCACTGCTGTCCAACACCTCTCTCCAGCATAACACACGACCCAAGGCAGAGAGATGTACGTGGGATATGGCCGTGTCCAGTTACTCTGTAGGAAACACACTTAGCAGGCTGAAGTTAAAGTTTAGGATCTGCTGGGCTGGGGACAGGGCCACCAATTTCCAACCTCATTGCTGAGGAAGAGCAATGGTTTAAAGCCAGATTTGCCTTCACATGTGTTCCAAGGACAAGTACAGCCGACCTGGCCAAACATACTGGAGAATGTCGGCCAGTGGCAGGAGCCATTCCCTGAAGGCCTGAAAGAAGGGTTGCCCATGCAGCTCCCCTCACTTCATTTGCTTCCCTGTACATGGCTGACAGCTTGCAAACTGGCAGCAACCCAGACAGCAGAGGGGAAGACACACACGTTCACCCTCGCACGTGCTCACTTTTACAAACCGTCATGTTGTGAGTCCTTAATTCTCATCTCTCCAAGCCCAACTCACCAACAAAGCAAGCATTTTGTACTATTAGGAGAACTCCTAGTCCTGCAGGATGACAGGTTGTTTGGCAGCATGAAACAGGTTGTGGCTGCAGACTCTACACATGGCTCGCATTTGTGCCATTGGTCTGTGGCTTTCAGGGAGCAACTGTTCTGCAGTGACAAAAACGCAAAGAAAGAAGAGAAAGAAACCAAATATTTACAGGAGAAAAAGTGATTCTACCCCACATGGTACAAATTTAGGGATGCATTGTAGCTACATTATGTGCATATAGCTACTGAAACAGTTTCCAACAGAATGTTTACACTGTTGTCTGGAAGCATATTGTTTGCCTACTTTTCAAAGCCAATTTATATGCAGCACACATCACAGCATGCACTAAAATTCAGACAAAAACACAGATGCATGCAACAATCCCTGGCCAGCTCTTGTTGTTCCTTATTGTTAGTTTCTCAGAAGTACCTAGGAAAGAGGAGGAAGACAGCAGCCCATTATGCTGGGTGCTGTACTACCCCGAACTTAAAGACAGGTATTTCACTTGAGGAACATGCAGTCTCTGCTTAAGACAAGATATAACAAGTGAATGTAACAGAGAGTGAGGGAGTGACATACGGGAATGAATAATAAGAGAGTTTATGTGTGCCAGCTTTATGCGCTCATGTGCCAGCTAATTGAATACACGATGCATAGGAATACCAGTCTCCTACTGAAGGCAACAAGTTAACTGTAGCCAGCTAGCAATTTATCAGGAGCTTCACAGAGAAATTAGTGAGAAATCTGAAGGAGTCCAGGGAAGGACATCGCAGAGAAAAGTGTCAGGTGGGATAAATAGAAGGGTATGTAACAAGGCAGCAGGAGGATGAAGCATTGTTGCATTGTTTAGGCAGCAAAGCAAGGAGGCTCGGGTAACTTGGTTGCTGAGAGGAAAGGATGTGAAAGTCCTGGATCAAAGAATAGAGAGTTTATATCCAACTTATTAAAGAAATAGTGGGACCAAGGAGGACAGCAAAAGGTGAAAGAGGATGTCAATGCACTTTGAATAGACCAGGCAGTACAAGGTCAGTGAGTGTAGGAATGTCTGAGTGAAAAGGGTCAGAGAACAACTTATGTCACTGCAGGCAAAATCCTCTCAAGAAACAGTGTAGAGCCACCAAACTAGTAAGAGTCCACGCTGGGAAGTATGGGGTAAGGTCTTCTTCACATCCAAGGAGGAAGGAAAGGAGGGAACACTCCCCAAACAAAGCAGAGGTAGCACCAGCAACAGGAGAGGGGGCAGCAGAGACAGCAAGTGAAGCCTGCCCAAGGTTGTGTGCCATGGCCAGCTCAAGAACGTGCTTTAAATTTAACAGACAACTCTACTGAGCCACCTTCAGCAAAGGCCTGAAAGGACAAGTCTAAGAGAAGAAGGGAAAAGATGTATTACTCCCACTTCTCACAGTGCTCCTTTGCAGAAGATCCCTCTCTCCCTACATGCCATCGATGCATGGATCAGAGCCGAGTCTCCCACCTCAGGTGTGAGATAGGTGTTGTGAAAACCACTCATCAGCAAAATTGCCTCAAAGTCCCTGTACTGCAGTTCCCTGTGTCACCACGCAGACAGATGTCCTCTCCACCTACCTCTGTGGCAGGAACTATTTATGTTCAACATTGTTTATAGACCCCAAAAATTCCATGGGGAGGTGCCAAGTCAATAGGCTAAGAGCTGAAATAAAGTCATTTTGTGCCTTTATTTTCTCTGCTTTTAAAAGGACAGTGATCTTTTTACAGCTCTGCAAACCCTCTTATTAACAGAAGCACTGCCAGTGCCCCAGGGTCTTTTATGTACCTCACTGCCCACCGTGTCCACCCGCTGTGGCTCCCCCCATCCTGCCCAGGACCCCATGTCAGCCCCCAGGGCCTTCAGCCCCTAACCAGTGATGCCACATCCAACTGCCCACAGCCCTGCCCTCCCCAGCCCTGCCATGAACCCCATGGAACCTGGCCCCTTCATAGGCCCATGTCCCAGCCCAGCCTTGGACTGTCCCCAGGGGGGTGCCCAATGCCTGGGGCTGCCCTGGTGCCCCCCCAGCTGCCCTGATCCTGGCAGGGGCAGTGGGATGGTCTCTGGCTGCCAGGCCTGCCCTAATAGACCCGTGGGGAGTCCCCCCTGCACCCTGGCACCTGCTGCCTGAGAAATATTAGCACAGGACAAAAATGAAAGGACAAGCTCAGCCTTGCCAGCACTGAAACATCCTGAGCCAGCCCCTCTACACAAGATATTTAAAAGTCTTGAAACTGCTGGGATGTTTCTGCTTTCCTTCTGGTACTGAGCTACAAAGGTCCAAACCGGTTGTACTTTATCTTCTCTGCAGTGACATTGAGCAGCACCCTGAAGAGATGGCTGCTGTCAAGATCCTCCCACCTCAGTGGTCACGGCTGGAGGCTGGTGCCAAGCCACACAGGGTCTGGGCCACACCATAATTGAACATGGTGGGCAGCCAGAGCATCCCCACCTCCCCCTCACCATAGAAGCCTCCAGTTCAGGACAAAAGTGGTTTCCAAAGGGGAGAAATCTGTCCCCAGGAATCACAGAACAGTAGAACCACAGAATGGTGTGGGTTTAAGATCCTCTAGCTCCAACCCCCTTGCCATGGGCTAGGACACCTTCTACTGGACAAGGTTGCTCAAAGCCCCATCCAACCTGGCCTCGAACACTGCCAGGGATGGGGCATCCACAACTTCTCTGGGAAACCTGTTCCAGTGTCTCACCACCCTCACATAAAGAATTTCTTCCTAATACCTAACCTCAATCTACTCTTCTTCAGCTTAAAGCCATTGAAACATTAAAGACATTGCAGGAAGGACTCGAGAATCGCAGGCAATTCACCAGAATCTATTACTTGCATGCTAACATCAACTCCCTCCCTAAAAGGTGGTGTGCTGAGGAGCCTCAAGGCCCATGCTGATGGCATTTCTTGATAATAAGTGGAGAGCTGCTCACCTTCCTTGACACACACACAGATGAAGAGAGAAAAAAAAATTTTTGCAGTGTTTTCTTCTTCCTTTCTCAGCCAAATCCTTATTTGGTCTGTTGCAAATTATTCACACAACAGCCCTGCCTTTACTGCCTGATCTGATTACTGCACCAACGCCTCCATGGCTTTCAAATTCATTTCACAGGTTTCCAAGAAACAGATGCTGATACCTGATAAGTGGCAGCACCTGGATTCAAAACATGTTATCAGTTCATCTGCCTCCAATATCTTGAGTAGCATCTCAGCTTGGTGGAGAACCAGCTAACATATTTCCAGGGAAATAAAGCTCCCCATCTGTACTTGTTGACATACAGATTCACACCTTTGCGTTGTTCCTGCTTAAGCACACAGAGTCCAAGTGAGTGCAGTGATCCTGTTTCAAATATTTGGTGCTCAGGCTTCCCATTGCATCCCTGAAGTTACCTATTTGTCACAAGCAGCTTTAAATGCCTCTATAGAACAGCTGAGATTCTTTGAATTTTTTTTTATTAAAACAAAAGCAATCATTTGCATACATGTTGATTTTGATTATCAGAGGACACAGACACGGTTGCATATGTAACAGAAGAAAATGAACCACATGAACTGCTTTCTTCGACATTTCAGAGCTCTGAATTTCAGTGTTTTAGCTTGCTTTCTGACATGATGAAAATAAGACATTGTTACAGTGCACATATTCAGAAACTATCACATAATACCCGTCAAAAAAAAAATCAAAACCATATCATATATTCAACTAGTCTGACCAGACTCATGTTTTCCACAAGACCTCTTACCTTGCTGTAAGACAGACTTACCCAAGGAGCAAATTGGAGCCTAGACTAACAAGGCTCCCAGGAATCTAATTACAGGATGGCAAAAATGTTGAAAAGAGGCACATCAAATAACACGTCTGTTATTCTATGGCAATGCATTATATACACCAAGAGCCACTCGTGGCCAAAAAAGTCAATGGGAGGATCTGCATAAACTTAGAAGAGCATAAAGAAAAGGAAAACAGTGTTCTTTGCACTGCCCTGGCTGGAACATGGAGTACATAGCTAGATTGTAGTAAGACCACTCGTAAGGCCAGGTTTAGGCACACAGAATTAATAAGGGAAGCAGAGTGGGACAGCAGGGAAACTTGATGAAAACCATACTGCCAGTTTTGTCCCCACAGGCACTCCACCAAGGCAGCCAGGTAGTGTGGCAGCTTGGGAGAGGGTTGAACTGCTCAGAGGCAGCAACAGCTGGGGATCAGGGGCCACTGTCCCACTGCATCACTGCTGTCGAGGGCAGTGAGCCCTGTCCCTTTCACAACACCTTCTCTTCCCTTCCCATGGTAGGACTTCCAGAGCAAAGTGCATTTTTACGCTCCCTCCTGAAGTCTTGAGCCAGATACTACTGTTTCCAGCTAACGAATGGATTGCTGTCTTCCAAGCAAGTCTACTTCCTAATCTATTTTAATCCTTGAATTAATTTCTCTGAGGCCTCATTTCACTCTGATGGAGATCAGTGGAAACTCCTTCTGTTTCTGAGTGCCTTGCCTGTGTTACTCTGACAAATGCAAATCAGTGGGTAATTAGCCTCTCGGTCACTAGATAGTCTGTGCCCAGCTATTTCTGCAAACAAAATGCACTAAATCTATGCACTGAATCTACCCCCAGAGACAGGACAATTGTAAAGCACCAAGCACCAATAAACACCAAGCAAAACCTAAAAAACCCCATAGTGCCAAGTGCTGCCAGCAACATTAATGGTCAGAGTGGGCAATCCCTTTGAAGAGTGTAAGTATCTGTACGACAACCCCACATACAGCACATCAGACCAGATGAACTCTGAACTGGCAGTAGCATTGTCTAAAGGCCTATTGGATCTCTCATATTGGCTGCTGCCAGTTTTATCATATCCATATGTCCCTGAGGTACTAACGCTGAAAGGTCATATCATATCTTACCAGGTAACCATCACTGTAAACATGCAATTTCTGATCTGTGGGGCTATAATCAATACTCTGGATTGTATCTAACTTTTTATCCATAATGATACTAATCCTACCTTCCTGGCCAGTGCTTGTGTCATACCTGTAGAAGATCTCCTCTTTCTTAGTGTTCAATGGCCTAGTGGCGTAAAGAACACCACATAACATGAAAGCATTGGAAACAGATGGCTTGTACTGTCTCGTCTGCCAAGTATTTAGCACATCAAGTGTGGTCTCATTGAGTTTGCTAATCACAATGTTGCCCACGTTACTTTCAGTTGAATATATTACCCATAACCCACTTTCATCCACGGCAAAATCTATGTCCTGCCATGCTACGCCTGCGTAAGAGAAGCGGTTACCAATAGCAGCACCTGGAAGCTCCTTCCTCAAAACCTGCGTGTTTGTTTTTATATCGTGCTTCACCATATATCTCGAACCATAAGCATGATAGTACAAATAATTTTTATAAAGGGCAGCACCGCTTCCTTCCCCGTATGTTATCCTCCTTTCATATGTGGATTTAAACAGCAGCAAATCATCAAAGGAACTATAAATTCTGAAGTATTCTAAGTATCTCCCATCTGTGTTCAATGGTGCAACCCAATAGACTTCCTTCTCTGGATTGGAGGGATAGTAATCTCTACCCCAGGAGCCATATTTGTAGGAAAATCCTCTCCAGTTCAGCTTGGCAACATAGGGCTGGCTAACATTCATCAGTCCACGGTGAATGCAGGTACCTGCAATTAAAGAGAAAAAAACCAAAACAAACAGGTTTTCCAAATGTCATTACTAGGAGAGAAGTTTTGCAGGCTGTAGCCTCTAGGCTGTATTTAGTGAGGAACAGCTTTATGACCAAGCATGGACATAAATGCACAGCTTCAAGTGTAAAAGGCTCATTTAGGGCTAAGGTCAGCAACTGGATGGCACCCAGTGTTCCAAGCTGAGTCAAAAACTTAGAAAAAAAAAAAAAAACCAGAATACATTTTATTACAGTTATTTGAAAGGGGAGGTGAGGGATTAATTCACAGAAAATAAGTGCTCACTGTGCTGTTCCATACAAGGGACAGATTTCTGTTTCTACCCATTGGAGGCAGGCCAGCCTGATGCACTAGGAAATCCCTTGGAAAACGCAATTTCAGAAGCATTTTAGGTTATTTTCTACCTCAGTGGAACTGAAAGCATGGGAGATGGGGGAAAAAAGATTGAGGAGCATCTGATTTCTGTGTATTTCACTGTGGAGGGGAAGAAAGGAGCAGAAGCAGCAGTAATTCCAGAGTCACATTTCAGATTAGCATTCTGCTGTCAGAATCACAGCTTTACAACTGTGTGTCACAGCCACATGGTGCCTTCCACCTCCGGCCCTGAAAGAAATCTGCAGACAGTAACAATCACAGCCCAGGAAATGTAGACTGATATTACTCTGACTTTTCATGTGGGGCGACTCTTTGGAAAATATGACTTCAAGCTGAACCAGAACAGCTCTGTTTTATACATATCAACTGCAAAACCATTTTCAGGATCATGGAAAAAATAATTTAAATACAAGAAACAGTTTCCTTTTACTCATGCTGAATTAGTGACATTCCTGTTTCCTGATAAATTCTCAATATTGTAAGTCACTGGTAGGAAAAAACTTTCACTCAAAAATGTCCCTGGGCTTCTGATGAGTCTGAAGCTGCCACTGGCAAAAACCAGCATGCACTTTCCTAAGTGTTAACATGAGCTTTTTGTATTACTGCCACAAAGTGTCCCAGATTTTTCTCTGTAAGATTATCTTCACCTGAGGTAATGGAGACAGAGATACCAAGTGTCTGGCACCAGCTCACAAGCTTAGTGGTACTCCAATGTTTCCCAGTCCACCAGGGTGTTTTAGCCACTAGATAGTCTTCCTTATTAAAGATGGAGCGTAGTATGAATAGACCCAAGTCTCACACATCAATTAGCGAATAAATTAATGGCCACAAAAGTTGGTTGTTAATAATACCTCCCTCAACACAGGAACTCCATGCACTGACAGCTATGGTGCTGATGAAAGTCAAAACTATCTTTCAAGGTTTTAATACTTTGAGTGGGAACCATGTCATGATTTCTTGCAGCTTCTATGACAAGAATGGCTCATAAGCTCAGTCATATCAAGGGTTGTCTGGCATATAAATAACCTCTGTCTTAGCGCAAAGAAGAAAGAGAAATAACAGAGAAAGAATTTATCTTTTGCCCTCAAAGCTGACCATCCCCAAGCATAGGCAGACAATACTTATGGAGATGAATTGGAGACTCCTGAAACCACTGACAGAAAAGCCTGGGAGACATTTTGTCCTCAAAGGCTTTGCAGTCTATCCCACAGAAAGAAGGAAAATTAGAGGCAGACTGATCTGAAGTATTGTACTTGGAAAAAGACTGGGAAACAAGATAATTGGTGAAAAAAATGCACTGTTGCAAATGCAGAGAAATCTTTTTCTGATCTGCTTTGTCCAGGAGAAAGGTGCAGTACCTGTGTCCTGAATGTTAGTAGTGTCCAAGCACTGACATTCGTGCCAATGTGTAAAGTCAATTTGGGCAGTGAAGCTCTGCATGTCTCCGCCTTTCTCAAGATGTACTATTTCTCTGCTTCTACTATATAACACCTTCACTCCTCACAGTTTTGTACTGTCTTACACTAGTGGCTGTGACCTGAGGGACGTGTGATTCACCTGCAGCCTCCTCTCAACATCTGTGAGGAAGGTGGGGAGCAGTTTCATATTAAATACAAATCACTACACTGAGATAAATCCCTCTGTCCCCAGGCCACGTTGGCAACTTCCTTGGGGTCAGTATGCCCATGGCAGCTCTTCATCACTGAGTCTCCATCTGATGGCAGAGAAGGTGGCACAAACTGTAAACAATCACATCTCCTCCCCCAGACCTTTTTTGTGTCCTGGGTTTCTTGCAGCTGAAACATGGTTGAATGCTGTTTTCCTTCGTGCCACCAAGAATCCATTCGAATCAGCATTCCTGGCTGGGAGCAGATGAGCATTTAAGCATGCACTTAAGTGCTTTACAAAGGATGAGGCCCTGGAGCAGAAACCTCATTTCCAAATATAGCACACAAGGCAGGCACTGCTGTATGGCTGGCCAGGCGGCATCTCTGGAAATGGCACATAGCATGTCTAGTAACATGGCCTCAGCACTTGGCACAGCTACCAGCATTTGGAGGTGCTTACACCTCAGCTCATGCAAAGGAAGAAAGCTAAGGCAGCCAGTGCAAAATGGCTTGCAGCCTGCCAACTTCATAAATCAATTTGAACTGGTTTTTTCTCATATCTCTATTATGTATTGCTACCTCCGGCATGAGGACTTCTTTAAAGCTGGTGACATATTGAATATATTACTGTGCTTAAATCACAATAAACTTATCTCAGAATTAAATGGTTATTAAATGCTCTAAAACTCTTCATTTGTTTAAAAAAATATAGCACCAAAGCTTGCAGGTAGTGAAGCACTGCTAAGCTCATCTATATGCGACCTCAAATAATTTTTCATGTCATTAAGCAGAACACAATTCCAGATTTATTTTAATAATTCATACATTGTTTCATAAATAAAAAACAAACGTGTGTTCAGCAGAGAGACTTTTTTTACAAAAGAAATAATAAATTATTATTTCTTCCCTTAAAGAGATCCCTCTGCTGAACACTTGTTTGGTTTTTATTTATGAAACAATGAATTATTAAAATAAAGTTAGAAGCGTGTTCCGTTTTAATGACATCAAAAATTGTCTGACGTTTCTATAGAGTATGTGCTTGATTTTTATTTCCTTGAAAACTCTCCCATAATTATTATTTTTTTTTACAAAAAACCTCTGTGGTAGTCGGGGGTGATCTGTCTTTCGCACAGGTTCAGAAGAATTCATTGTTGTTTATTTAATCTAAACTTGCCTCCCTGTCTAGATCTTGTGGGAAAAAAAATGCACAAAGGAAACAAAGTGTCATGTAATTTTGTAAATATTAGAAGGTACTTGAAATAAATCCAAATGCATTATTCAAACTTTCAAGTTTTTAACTCTTTTCTCCATTGTTTTGGGCCACTGATGAATGACATCCTGGTATTTCTGCCTCCCTTGGTCTCGTGCTTATGTAGCAAACAGACGAGGGAAGGTCTAGCACAGGTCCATACACACATACTTGTCCCCACGTAAAGAATCAGTATCTCAGTTCAGTTGTATACTAACCCTTCTGATTCACCAGAAAAAGAGCTGACACTTAATTGTCAGGACTGAAGGGAGCCGGACTTGCTTGGCTAACGGGCTGCAGCACTGAGCATGAGACACATCCTGCTGGATCTCGCTTTACCCACTTCACTCTGAAGCACTGGCAGAGCACATCAGGTTCTTACTCCAACACTACAAGAAAACATTCCAGCAGCCTCCTCCCACCAAGCAGCTGCATCCGATTGCAGAAGAGAAGGGACCACCCTTGGCCTATGCAGCCAAAGGTCACAAGACAAGGTGGGACCCACACTGAAAGGAACTCCCACAAGGGGCACGGACACCAGAAGCAGGCTGTTGCTACATTCTGACACATGCTCCCAAGCACCAGATGTGCACCTTCCCCTCCCAGCCAGATGTGGGAGCTGTTACCAGCCTTACTAAGGCTTGAGATACCAAAGACAGAGCTTTAAAGGAAAGGCTCATCCTGGCTGCTACTGTCTCACTGACACAGGAAGACCTACAAAGACACTCCAGTCTTCCACCAGTATCATGGGGGACAGACACAGGCTTACAGCAGTGTAAAAGACGACCTATGTTGGCAACATTTAACAGGGGATGAGGTGGAGGGAGGGCTGGGTTTCATCTGATATGCCTTAAGGCAACTAAGCAACTGAGGTCCTTCAGCTCAGCTCCCTCCAATGCCATTGAATAAATGCATGTGTCTCCAGGGGCAGTTCAGGAAGTCCTGGGGAGGACAACTGGCCAGTTCTTTTCAGGTGCCTTGAGGCATATCTCTCTCTTTGTGTATGGATGCATTCAGTTCAAAACACAACCCAAAATACTCAGAAAACACAGACAGCTTGGGTCCATAGGAGGTAAAATATAGGCTGAGAGTGAAATCACTGTAAGACTCCAATAGGATTGCCTGAGTTTCAGCATTAGGCTACTCCAGGTATTCCTCCTGCTGAGACCTACTCACCAGTAGCTTGAAATGCTTAACTTCTGAGTGTATAAAATCCAGGGGAAAAAAAAACAAACAACATTGCTCCTTTTTTTCTTTCTTTCTATTTTGCCTTTGAATTTCATCTGACTCACTTCTCCCTGCTTCCTCTCGCAGATCATTTCAGTGAGATGTAACACAGAATCTGCTGCAGAAGCCTCAAAGGACCACCCTGAGGTCATTCTTCTCTGTACCTACCCAGTACAGCCACATGAGACCAGACCAAAGGGAAATGAATGGAACAATATTTCTTCCCACTGGAGCGGTGAGGAGAGAGATGCCATGAAGCACTGCAGATAGGAAAGCCAGTGACAACGATGAGGATGACTACCTATGTATCAGACACTCAGACACGCACTTCTCCAGGCAGAGAGCAAGGCAAATGGAAACCAGTGATTTCTTTCTGCTATGTTGTTTGAGAACAGGCCTGCTCACTCTGAGAAGTACAGCAGCAAAAGCCTTGGGGGACAGAGTCAGAGGGGCTGCATACTATAGCAGTGTGAAGCAAGAAGCTTTAATTAAACTTGCATTTAGACTCATGATCTTAGACAGCTTGGGGATTAGCCAAGCTCTCTCTAGTTCATGCTGCCTACCCAAAATATGTAGGAGAGAGGATGAAGGGGGAAAGAAAAAGCAATCTGAAAACAGGACAAAGAGTCAGTTTAATACAAACATTATAAATATAATATGAACTAAAATCAGGGCAAGGCCAAGAGGTTTGGCAGGAATTCAAGGCATTCAAGCTTGCAGAGAAAACATACAGAAATTGTATTCAAACACACAAGTGGGTGCTAGAAAGCTCCGGAGGCTTAGGTGTGAGCGTCCATGCAGCATCTCCAAAATGACCAGCTAGGAAATGCAGCTCTCTCACATACTTGCTCCAGTTTCCCAAGAAAAACATCTTACTGCTTCTATGTGTTTTCAGATACAGTCTTCAGGACATCTAGTTGCTCTACAAAATCCTCTGCACAGATGATAGTTTCTCCCCACCAGTCACGCAAAGTCCCAATATGCTAGTCCTGTGTGGATTAGCAGGGATCTGAGCCTATGTAACACTTGCGTTATCTGTAGAGCTGGCATCTCCCAACACAAGAGTTTCTCTGCCTGTCCTTTGTGCCATCCTCAGAGACCACATTCACCCTAAAGGAGGCCATGTGATAATACACTCACACACATCCTCCAACCCCTCCCAGGCTCCTGCTTCTGGAGAGAAAAACTCACAAACACAAGAGGTTTTCCTCAGCTGATATCAGTGCTGGTAACTCTCTGGAAGTTGTTACACCAGGTAGGGTTTTGACCTCCTTCATTCCAACAATGCAGTGTTGCCATATGCAAAGGTGCCTGAGCGAGCTGGCACACCAGTCAGGAATAAGGCAATGCTAAAGCAATACCATTTTGGTACCAGATAAAGTCTATCCATCTCCCTACCATGCCCTGAGAAACAATGCTGAATAAGTCTATTACAGTCACAATTCCATGCAATGGCATTTACCCATCCCAGAGCAAGCATCCTGCTCTAGACATGACTTGCCTATCCCTGCATGGAGCTGCACTGTGAAGTGTAGTCTCCCCTTTCCTACACAGTGAAAGCTGCTATGTCACACAGACACACCAACCACCCAGATGTCAAAGCAGCCCTCTCCTCCATCACTCACGGAAGGACACAATATTCTTGTTCTGGAGCTCAGTACTTTCTCACCAAAACAAAAGCTTGCTGTAGGCTTGAAGAGAACGAGATTGTTTCTTTCCACACACCATCGCCCTCAATAAATCAGTGAGATGCCCTTCAAGTACTTCTAAAACATTGTGGAGCTTTTTTCATTGAAACATTTTAGGCCTTCCTTGAGGAGCAGAGAAAGGCCTTGAGATTTTTTACTGCAGGTTTTTGTTTCAGATTTCTCTCCTCTCTGATTCCCAGACAAGGTGTTACTCATGCATTCTGTCAGAGAAACACAGCAATTGCTTGCACTGCTATGAAGCCCTAAGGAGGGACTGCTCACCCTAAAGGAAGCTTGTATTTCTGCCTCTCACCTTTCCAATGAGATGTTTGAATTTGCTGACCCCAAGGTGATGAGAGGTAAAGGCTGGTAGGTGCAAATTTGTGCTCCTTGAAAGCAGGACACAACTCATCCTTTATTATAGGCTCCTCTAGCTGATTGTTAACCAGCTTATGTGAAAAAGTGAGATTCTTCCCCTGGGTATTGTATACAACACAGCACTTTTGCTCTTACAGTACTCTGCCTAAAGGAATCCCCTGTGTATAAAACACTCAGGGGACCAACAAGGTTTTAGAAATCCTCCTGTCTGTTAGCAAGTAGGATTCTTGACCTGGCATATCTAATCTAGTGTTTCCTAAATGTTTTGCTCCAGTATATCGTATCTGACTCTCAAAATTTCTCAGACTATGATTCACTCACAATGTGATTTTTCAAACTAAACACAATGTCAAGACAAAAGTTCTTTCAGTTGTAAACTAATTACCACACACCCCATAACTCTTCTCACCATTATATGAACTGCACTCTGGGAGCCACTGATCCAGGCCTCAGAATATAACCTTTCCCAGTTAAGAAAATTACAAATTCTTAGTTCCATTGAAATCAGTAATACAGCTTCCCCTTATTTCCCTGAGACCAGAATTTTTCCCCAGGTCTCTTGACCACCTGTTTTAGAAGCATCTTTTGCCTGTGAAGAAAAAATAATCTTCACGCAAAGCTCACTTCTGGAGCTTGCATATCAACAGCTTTAGTACATCAACAGTTGCTCATACATTTTTCAAGCAGCATTAGAGCAATATTGCCATGACACAGGTCACTTTCACAGGAGCTACTAAAAATCAAAGCTAGTTAGTAAAAAAACATAGTTTCCCATATTTAATTGTTATTTAAAAAAAAAAAGAGAAAAGGGATAGAGATTCACGTTTATAGGTAAGACTGCAACTTCTTCCAGCTGAAAACAGCTACTGTTTTTGCAAGAATTTGATTCCTGCCTTCATTTTCCTTTTGAATCATTGATGAAACATTAGGAGCTGTCTGCTCAATTTTTCAAGAGCTAAGGAGTATCATTACAATTGTATTTAATATTAACAAAGGGAAATCTCTGCATTTACAGTTATAACTGTGTATTATATTATTTCTTATGTGTTATCCAACAGAAATGCTTACCTGGTGGGAAATAGGGGGGTGGTGTCGTTTTGGTTGCGTTCTCTTCACACTCTTTCAATCGATTCTGCAGAGACACAATTTGTCGACGAATTGCAAGGACATTGTTTTTGTCCAGTGATTCCAGTTCATTTACCAGTATAGTCAGATTGGTGATCTAGAGGGGAAAAAAAGACAGCAAGTTCAATGTCAACTTTAATTTGCAGATATTTGCAGGCAGCTTGATCAGGTCACAGGAGACACTACAGAGAAAGGTTCTAAGAAATATCCCTAAGAGTAGGCCTTATCCTCCTAGCCTCAGCTTGACATTTCCAGCAGTATGTGACCACAACAATATGCTTTAAGACTAAGTTGTATAACAGGATGCAAAAATACAGTGTTATTTTACACATACTGTAAAAATATCCAGTAGGTCTTAGGCAAGTACTAACTGTTAAATATAAAAAGTACTTATTCCAGCCTTACAAAAGTATCTGCAAATTTTATTTGCAAAGATAAAGAGTGTTTTTAATCACCTGCTTGATGATCTAGAGGACAATGGAGCAAATGATATTTCAGGTTCCATCTGAAGTAATTATTCTCTCTAGGTGAGTGATTAACTACAATTTTGAAAATGTGATTTATAGTCTGCTGGGAAGGTGATAGTCTTTCCTACTTCTTGATTTCATATTGATTGGGCCACTGCCTTAGCAACCAGCAGCTAATTTTTTAATTATCTAAATTAAAGCATAGAGGCTTTCAAGCATGCAGGTCTGAAAATTAATATTTATTATAATAATTTAATCAGCTTGTGTGTTTAACACTACAAAAAACTTTTAACTTTCAGGCAGATATTTGTCAAAACCAGAGTGGTCTCCATTTGCTTTGGAGTTTCTTTGCTTTTCTGCACTCTATATCAAGGAATAAGATGTTAATACATTTAAGGTCAAACTTTCTTTTAATTTATGCTGATGAAATGCTAAAATAATTCCACTGGCTGCAGTAGAGACAGGCTGCATTTCCTCTCCATAAAGAGAGAATAGACTATCTGTGTGTTTGAACCCTCTGTGGCTAATTAAAACCTTGGCAATACCTCCAAATATATTTGCTCAACGATGGCATTGCTTCCAACAAGGCTGGGTTTCAGCTGAGTGACCAGTCTCTCCAGGTCACTGATTTCCACTTTCAGTAACTGGAAGTCCAGTTCCGTGTAAGATACACCACCCGTCTCCACTTGCTGCACTCTGATGGTTAGATTGAGGATTTGCTGCTGATACAGTTCAATTCTTTTTGAGTACTCCCTAACCTGAAAGAAAGAAAAAAGAGATACATATTCAAGTCCAGGTTAGCAAATAAGACAAGCCTGTTTGACATCCTTATTATATTTCTGAGTACCCTACGCATAGCTTCCATATACTTGTCATATATATTCTTCACATAAACAGCATAAGTTAAATTCTCATCACATACATAAAAAATATGAAATTTAACCTTCATTTATTGTTGGCAGTTTCGCAAAATCCCCTCAGGAATGCCTGGGGATAACTGAAGGCAAAATTTTACTCACAGTCATCCATTTTTTTAATGCTTTGCCAATATTGTCTCTGTGAGCTAATTTTATCCTCAGTATGCCAAGAACTTACATTGGTGAAAATTTTATTAGGAAATCTGCAGTGTAATATCTCTCAAAAGCAACCAGAGAAGGCTGCAAAATGCAATAAAGAATTCCCAAGTTTTTCGACTTCATTTCCTATTAACTCTGAATCCAAATAGGACTTTACCCTGTGTACATTCGAATTGTGTCAAACGTTGGCAGAACTGATTTGATGCTTGTCTTTGGGCAGGGGGAAAATACTTAAACAGAGTGTTAAAAATGAAATCTGGTTTAAGTGAAAGTGTTAAATATGGCAGGTTTTAGCTGGAGTAATTTATATAGCACCCTTTTCAGTCTTTGAACCATTAAATAGTTGTCCAGATAAATATATTTTCACACATATATCTGCTGAGGTAAAGGTCACAGCACAAGCATTGTGATGCTGAATGTTAAGAATATTATCAGGATTTGGGACTTCCCTTAGAAATGTTAGTTCCTTGAAATTTAATGCTTTGGTAAAGGGGCATAATTTCTCTCCCATATGCGTCATAGAAGTCATGTCTCTTTTCCCTTAAATCAATATCATTATATCACAAAAAATAAATAGGAATAATATAAATAGTTTGTTGCACTAGTAACTTTATATTTATACCCTCAGATGGTATTTGTGCCTCTATCTGAAGCACTGTAATTTTCATAACTATTACTTCTTCAGCTGAGAGATTTAGCCTACATCTTCTCAAGCATTCTTGCATTAACTTAACATTAAATAAAAGTCAGTACTTTTTCCCATTGTGTCTGAAATCCTGCCATGGTTTGAAGACCATGGACTCCCTGTTTTTCTGTTCTGGCAGCAGCCCTTGAGACAGGGACCCAACAATGCCCCACATTTATCAAATAATTCCTTTCAATTTTGATTGAATCCCTTGTGTACCAAAGAGGAAGTATGGGAGCTCATGGCATGGAAATTCATGGAGAGGATCCTTTAAGATCACAAGTTATTTAGTGATGTGGATTAAGGAGGAGAAGCATAAGAGTAGATCCTCTGTTCAGAAGTATAATTATCAATAATGGCACAACTACACCATAAATCTTAGCCCACTACAGAAACTCTGCATGGACATACATAGCATACACCAAAACCAGGATGCTCCATTCCACGTATTTAAATCTGAGTTTAAAACAGATCTTCTGTTCTAAATTTGCGCAGTCAGGCTTCGAGCTGCTCGAAACTGTCAAGTTTCCACAAGCTGTAGCAGAAGTACCCTGGCTCACAGCACTGGATGCTCTAGATCTCCCAGGTCCAGCCGGGATAACTTCAAGTTATTGATTACAATTGAGAATCAAAAAATAACAGCCTACAAAGACTTGGATCTAGTTCCGTGTAACTGTCTGGCAACAGTGATTACTGGGATCCCTTGTCCTCGCTGCCACCACCATCTGGGAGGGAACAGTAGGAAGAACGAAACAATGCTTTTGGAAAAGCCAGAGGTAGTTGGACCTCACACTTACACTGATCACCAAAATCAGCTTGGAGTTGAAAGAGAATCTCAAAAAAAAAATCATCTGGAAAAATTATTCAAAGGTGTTTAAACTGTGTGTCTAGTGTTCTCACAACAACAAAAGAAGAAAGAATGTATGATTACAGCCTGAGAAGTATGAATCAAGTCCATTTTTGAGCAAAATTGCACTGCTGTGCGAAGCTATGTCTATCACAGAGGTATCTGGAAATCTGTCTACTTATTAATAACCTTTCTCACAGGAATACTGGTAATAATTATGCTACAGAGACCAAATCTACAGATTTGGTAGAAATAAACAGGCTGCTGGAATTAGTGATGGCTGCTCATTAGTGAGAAACCTGTGAATTTGAAGTTTTCTCCAGGGTTTTCAGAGCCTGGACAAAATGCTGAGGGCTGGAACAAGGCATACACAGTTATTTCAGCCCTGACTGCAGAGTGCTTCAAGACACAGACCTGAAATTCTCCTCCCATATTAGAGGATTTTCACTCAGTCAACCATCTAGGTCATTTAAGGACATGTCAACACCATCCAGCAGAGTATAGCTGAGCCTGAACTAGAACCATCACTCTGCAGTGCTCTGCACAGCCACACCAGCATCGCAGTGAACTTAAGCTAATAGCTCCCCTGGCGAATTATTGGACAAATAAAATTTTCTCAGCAGTGCTGCACTAACAGGCAGCTTTCTAGTCTTTGTAGGCTGTTATTTTTTGATTCTTAATTGTAATCAATAACTTGAAATTATACTGCTTTTGCAGATAAATCCAGCACACATGTTAAGCATTGCAATGCTCTATGTAGAGATTCCCACCTGCTCAGTTCTGGTTTAGGAGCTTCTGTGGGTTAGAAATATCAGTTGAAAGAACACGATGTTGCTCGGTTGATTGGCAGATAGATTTAAGCGGCTTGTAATCCCTGCTCTTCTACTGCATCTACCTGCTAGGGACTGGCTGTAGTCTCTTGACAGGCTGGCACAGAAATTCTGTGCATTATCCTATATTTAGAGATACAGACCAATAACTAGTACTGATTGCTGCTGCATTTGTCATAAAAGCCTAAAGTAGGGTATGATGAGTGCATAGGGCCTGGATTAGCCCTTTATGGGAAGAAAATGGAACCATGTGAGGTACATGTAAGGAAAAAAACCCTCAGTTTCAGTTTTTCCTCCTTTCCAAGCATTGTCACCTTCATTTAATGAAAAGGGCAGGAAAAATATGCAATGCTCATTTACTGTGTCATTTACCTGCAACTGGTATTTATCAAAACAGGTTTTGCAGCATGCAAGCAGACACTTCTCCAGCACACATTGGGAGAGTACAGAAGGGGGAACAAAGGTGCAAGATGAAGATGTAAAATAAAAAATATGGGAGGAGTGAGGGAAGATAAGAAAGAAATTACAAACCCAGCAACTTTATAAAATCATTCAGCCCAGGGCACTGGCTTTGTGCAGGCTTGACCTCTACAGAGCCATAAGGAGCAAGGCTGGCTGTTTTCCTTCTGAGATGGAGAAGAATTACCTTACAGGTTAACCTGCTTTGAAAAACAGGGGGCTTTTCACTCCTGTTTCTGTTAAGTGAGAATGTTGTGGCCATCGTGAGCCATGTTCTGAAAGGCACTTTCTCTCCTTGTGATCATGTGCTGATCCATCCCCGCCACGGAAGCGTCCTCTCCCCTTTCCTATTGATAGGAACAGCCAATTCCCACTTTGCTTTAAAAGGTTAATTTTCTTCTGTAATCATAATTATGCTGGCAAAGGTTGATGTGACAGAGGAAAAATTAGTCTGGTATTTTCAGCCTACAGTTTGTACTCACTTGGCACATGAGAGCATCTCTTTATCTGCAAGCTTCCTTGCCTGCTGATTCTATAAAAGGACCCCCTTGCTTTTTGAATTAGCCAACAATCAGGCAAAAGGTTAATGATTCAATCAGGTTGTTTATCTGGGACTTCTAGCACACAGAAAGCATCCTTAAGAGGGTCCAATCCTGCAGCTCTTATCCAGGAAAAGTTCCCATGATCTTCAAAGGGTGTTTTAGAAGAGCAACAAAAACATGGATTCTGAGAGTTAAAAAAGGAAGCATTCAGTAGAAATTCCCACTTCCATGGTGAGACTAGGTTATGTCTGAATGCAATTCCCTAGGAATTTGCTCAGGATCATTTCTAATAATGATCAGTATTGAAAGCTTGGGTTTCCTCCATTTCATTATTTCCTTGTCTCTACAAGTATCATTATTACTGAAGTAATATACAGGATTGCATAAGGATTCTTTCCACAGTTGGAAAGGTAAAGAATTTTTGAGCATGGAGCTTTATGCATCACAGGATCTCGGACTACTTAAGTTCAGATATCAATAGAGAAATGCTCAACAACTCTGTTCTTTCTGCAAAAAAAATAGAACATTATAACTGAGAAATCTTTCATACATAAATTTACACCAAAATTCAATCTGTTCATTTCAATTCCTGACCTAAAGTGTCTCTTTGCCCATATCGCACCAAAGTATATGTCACACTTCAACTAGATGCATTGTAACACTGCTTGGCTGATTGGTCTCGACAGGATAAAATTCAGTGAAGCCTGAGTTAGGTCAAGAATTTTCACTGTCTGCAGCAAGAACTGCAAGTTGAGGTCAGTGTCTACACTGTGGTACACTGCTGGGCACGGGTGACAACAGTCAGAGCAGCTCACACCAGCTGGCAACCTAGACATTAAAGTCTAGGATGGGGACTCAGCTTGGCCTGAATTTCAAGGTGAGTTTCAGGTACAAATCTGGACACCTAATTTTAGGTATTCATAGTAACCTGTGTCTTTACGTGAGCAAGATGTCTGAACTCATTGGAGATCTGAGGTTGTCCACACAGACAGGTCAAGCAGCATTTGAGATGCTCCACATTTCTGCCCGGCACCAGCCTGAAGGGAACATGCACCATTCTGAGGAAAATACCAGGAAGAGATAGGTCACGCCAGGGCAAGTGACTGGCAAAGGTGGTACACAAACACCTTGAAGAATCATGCCAGTTCTTGGCTGGGACTCATGCCCCTCATCCTGTCCCAGTGCAGTTACCTTCAAATGCTGGCACTGACCACAGTGAGAACAGTATGGGGGCCTGAAATCTCAGTGATTTTCATGGCTCACTAACCCTGAGCTGTGCTTCCATGCTCCAAGGGATCAGGTAACTCCTGTGCTTGGAGGCAGCAGGACTTATGTCAGTTTGCCCTTCATATGCCTGCTGACAGCTGAATGTGTTTCACTGTTAGCTCCAGCTCTTTCAAAACAAACTATTTGAACTGAGAGATCTTGCCACAGGATCCTACGCCTGTTGTTGTGGGTTTTATGCACAACTTCTTATCTGTTCTTGATTATACCAGAGGAGGGTTATGAATATTTATGATTAGAATTTATAATTTAATGCTTTGCCTTTTCTGCTGATTAATTCAAGGACACTTCATTTCTTAAGATGCTTGGTTTCCAAAGAAAAGACTTTCTGCTGGACACCAAATCTGAATCCTGAATATTTATCCACTATAAAAAGTCAAAGGCAGATTCCTGTCTTCACAGGCAGCTGCACCCAGTGCGCTTCAGCATGTGTAGGTTTGCCCGAGTTCCTCAAAAAATGGATCTCAATTCACGCAACAAGCAGCCAAAGCAATGTAAGGTGTGTTTGTCTTCAACAGAAATGCATAATTCAGCAGTGTCACTGCCACAGCTTCAGATGTTGACAAGAAAGATTTTTTTTTTAATTTATTTATTTATTTATTTTTCTCTGTGAGAGCAGAAGCAGTGAAGGGGCAAATATTCACCTACTTCTTCACTCTGGGCTGTGGTGACCTTTCTCCTCTTTCCCTTCACTGCCTTCTCACAATCTGGCTGGCTTGATACAAATAATAACACATGAAAGAGCAGGAGGCTTGGCTTCCCATAGCATCATGTAGCAATCCCAAACTAGTAAAACTGAGCCAAAAGAGGAAAAACATAACCATTCTTCCAAAACATACCATATGCCTCTAGCTGAAAAGGCCTAGAAAAGAGACCTGAGAATATTCAAATATATGACATGTTATTACAATGTCAAAGATTGGAGATTTAATCACCTTTCCCCTTGTTCTTACAGACTCCTCTTTCCAACTGTTTGAAAGAGAGACCACAGATAAACGCTGACTACTGTACTTTTTTGTAGGCAACCATTTTTCAGAAAAGATGCAGCTGTTGTTTTTGTGACAAAAGAACGCCTTACTTTAGAAAGCTCTGTCTCAAACTTCACCGAGAGCGTTGTTGCTAGAATTTCCAATTGCTCAGCCTTCTGCACTGGAAAGGTGGTATCCGGCAAGTACACAGAGCACTGACAGGTTCCCTCTTCATTCACAGAGCCAGACACATTGGCAAAGAGCTGCAAAAAAAAATTGGTAAGAAAAAAAGTGTTAATATTCTCCTCTAGAATCAGCACCTAATAATTTCTGGCAATAATATGAGTTGTGCCAATCATTAGAACAACAATTTCTTTACTAGTCATCTTCCACCTTTTTCTTCCAAGGAACTCAAAATATCTAGCAATTTTTATGACTCATCCTTACAAATCTCTCTAAAAATAGTTAAATATTGCTTTAAAGATTTTACCATTGGAAAAACAGAGACATATAATAGTCCTTACTTTCCCAATCTTGTGGACAATGTTCCTAAGATAGTGAAATAACTTTTCCAGCAGATAGAAAAGCAGGCAATAGCAGGAAAATAATAATGTAGTATGTTAGGTCTTACAGTACTATTCTGTTCATCTAAATTGGTCAAATCATTTAGTCATTTACATCCATAGAGAGGAAAGCACTGAAATAGAACTAGTAACAGGGAATGTTTTGAAAAGAAAAATCTTTCATTTGAAGATTTGCAGCCAGCCACAGCAAACAGACGTGCATTTAATTATACACCACTGAAAGGTGATAAATTAAATATGCAGGTTTGGCCTAGGGTAGAGATTCTTATTTTGCTACAAAATATTGCTCATAACACCCACACATCACAGCCCCCCCATCCATCCTTGTGGATAGTTGGCAAAGCTCTTGCCCATGAATTGCCTGTCCCAGTTGTCTGCATGCTCACAGCATCATCACTGAGCAATGCGCATGAGGTACGGAAAGGTCAGGGCTGGCACCTCCTGATCTTGCCATAATTTACAGCCAAGGCACACTGCATTCTATAAACACCAGGCTGAATACTGAGTGTGTTCGGAACAGTTCTTTTCTGTTTGTACACAAAATGTTTCCAATTCATAAACCTATCACGAATTTATTAATAAAGATATTTGATGTTACTTTAAAATATTCTGGCACACACTTCAATGCAGCTGCATATTTTAAAGCTGCAGACTTGCTCTTTAAACACACTTCTTTCTAAAATCTCTTCTCCTGCCTTGCAGAAATCCCAGTGTTATTCATGTGTTGTCTCTTTTTCCTCCCCTCTTGAAAATAAACAAGCAAACAACAAAACTATGTCCTGAGAGCTGACATTTCAGCACTTCTTCCCTTGCTTTTCCATAGTGGTTTCAACTAATGTCCTCACTGAAAAACCAGGCCAGGACACACAGTGATGGCCAGCAGCAAAGCTGTCTTGATCTATGAGCCCAAAAAAAGAGCAGCAAGCAGGAATGATCCCAGTTCACACTCCTGGCAACCTTTTTACTGCAGCCACAACAAACAGAATGCATCTCATTTTGAAAGAAAGCGTGGAAAGTCATTTTATCTCTGTTGTTCAAGCACCATGGGCCTTAAAACTTCACTCAGACTGCTGAAGATATTTAACATGAAAGGAAGCAGAGAAGTATCTCATGGCATTCCAGAATGTCCCAGCACATAACTTCCATTGATTTCTCTGCCAGGCAGGTTACCAAAGCACTTTTGAAAATCCCACTGAGAACACATTATGTCTCAGTTTCAAGTATTTTTGAAGATATGGCTATCAGTATGTAAATTACTATGAAAAATAAGTTCCTAAGTCACTTAGATATTTTCTACACCTCCAAGTCCTCAGCACATGGGCATGGTTGGGATGGCAAGGCAAGTTGCTCAGCAATAAAATACAAACAGATGGGAGAGACCAAAAGAATAAATAAATGTGGCTTAATGAGTACATGGGAGCTTCTCTGAGACTGTTGCACATTGTCGTGCTAATTTTTGTGTGGAAGGTATTGTATTCTGTTCCTTCTGTGCATAACACAAATATGAGTACACGTATACAAGAGAGAGTACGCTACACATTGTACAGCATAGTGTCTGCTATGCCTTTGTATGCATCATACACTCTGCTGTAAACGACAGTCTTGACTGTGTATATCAATCAGTTTTCTAGACTTACCACACCTATTGTGCTAAAAAAACCATTCATACATGTATTCAGGTATCTCCCAAAAAACCTGCAACTCGTGTGCTTTTAACCTCTCTATGAAAATAATCATTATATGTTGACATTTGAGTTAGGAAGGAGCTTTGAGTTGAAGGAAGAGATTCAGTGCAGTAAGTGCAGCTTATATTGAAGCCAACAGACAGTTTCCCAAAAAGAGTAGACAGCCTGGGCAGGCAGAACTGTTTCCATTCTTCCATTGACATTACAAACATTGGGATCATGATGTTGACAAGTCGAAGAAGCATTGTTTAGTTAAAAGCCCCTTGGGTCAATAAGTGCTTCAATCAAAATATAATACCAGCCAAATTACAACCATGTAACACAAATGTCTTCCGTCATCCTGTAGAAAAATGCATGAGATGGACTGCTACTTTTGATGGAGTTGTATGGTTTTTAAAGTTTAATAATTTATACAGAATGCTTAAAAGAGCACAAACTGTCCTAGCCTACAGCAAGGACTTGACAGCAACATTTCACTCTGCAAAATTAAGCTGCTACATATACATATTTGAAGCTATGAGAAATGTTCTTTTTCCGCATCCCTTCAAATTAAGAAAGGGAGTAGGAGCGAGCAGTTACTCAGTTTTCTGAAAACCAGGAAATTTGTCACTGTAGCCTAGTGACATTTACAGTTCTGAATCAGCTATTTGCTCATCCTAAGACAAAGAATGAGATCCACAGAAAGCACATGACAGGGCCACAGCAGGGGCAGAAGCCACCCCAGCTGGGCAAGGAGATGGATAAAGTTTGGGTCCTGCTAATCAGACTCAGAAAGAGAACCCTGACTCCATTTAACTTTCTAAATGCTCTGCTGGAGCCAGAGACTCAACTCTGTCTCAGAAGAGGTCCCTTCACACATCCCATGTGCCCCATTGGGCTTGCCTGGACATACAAAAGATCTGCTGTGAAGCAGTCTACCACTGCCAACCTAATCTGGACCTGTGCTTTGGATAACTCTGTTTTTGACTATAATTTGGAAGACCACACAGGGCAAGTGTGACCCATTGAATCTGCTCCAAAGTGAATATGTTATTGAACAGTCACTGATAGAGAGAGGGAAGGAAACCAAACCCTGAAATCTGCAGACTATGGACTTAAGCACTGTACCAGAAGGCACAGAAATAAGATTCAGGTCCTTCTACCATCAAATAGCTGATAATGTTTTAACTAGGTAGAATAGGGAAAATCAAGATTTTCTCACTCGCAGCAACCACAAGTGGGCACTCCTCAGAAGGTACTTTCAAGGCCCTGTTCTAGTTTATGAGAGAAGACTTCCTCCAGGAAGGCTGGAACCACCAAACTGTTTGTCATACTGGCATCAAATCCCCAGGGCCCCATCTGTTTCATGTCTGGGGTCCAGTTCAGTAGTTACAAGGTTAATGCCAAAGTTTTGGATCTGACTTAAGGCATTGAATGACATGGTAACAGCAGTAATGATTTTGGAAATTCACTACTTCCTAAAGTACTGGATACACAACACATAAATGCTTTTTCCAGGCAGCAGAATTGGTTTACCTGTGTCAGAGTCAAGCCACTGAGTGACTGTGCAGCATTTAAAGAATGGGACAGAAGTTCCTAAATTTGGTCTTTTCTGGACTATATTGAAGAATAGTAGTGGTTATACCTTTGGGGGAGTCTGCAGTTTGCCATTCATATTCCTAGGCTGCGTCAGATATGGAAGCATCGTACTGAGATGAGCAGTCTGAAAAGCAAAGGAAAGACTTTTTTAGTGTGATTTCCTGCATATGGCACCATCCCTTCCCCACCAGTTAGCCCCCATCCTGCAGCTCCAAAGCGCTTTGATTTTATTATGGGAGCTATCCCGAGCAACTGTAAAATTTCTGGTCTGCTGCTGAGGCGACAGTTTCCCTGGGCACAATGTCACTTCACAGACACCTCTTCTTGAAGAAGGGCTCTGTGTGACCAGAGCAAGGCAGGGGACACTCAGCCTGTCCAGGAGGTGTGAGCTGAGGCTGTGACAGGCAGCCCTGGCAGATTGCATGGCAGTCTAAAAGGACAGTGCCGTGTCCCTCTGCCCTAAATCCAGAGAATTCTGTCCTCCCAGCAGGGATGTCCCCTCCTCGCCACCCGGCTCATGCTCCAGCCTCTAAGCAGAGGACTCGCTGCCCCTTTCACACCAAGCTGTCAGGCTGTGAGCTGTGATGGCTGGGGAACATGTCCCAGTCTGCTACTAGCACCATGGAAGTGACAGCATCTGACTGTGGAGAGGGAGTGCTGGGAGAAGACACCACGCTGCCAAGGATACAGCCAGATACACCTTGGGAGCCTTTTCTGCAGTAAGACTATATACATCCCCTTTAACTTCCATCTGTGGCTGCCACCCGCCTTCCTGCCACAGCAAGGACAGTGACTGTAACCCTGGCACTGTGCTGGGGAATACCACATTCCCACACAGTGTGAAGAGCACGGTGCTTTCCCACGATGCAGCACAGTCACCCATAATGAGATTGCACCAAAACCTGTGGCACACTGGGAACTGGAGCAAGACACCCTCAATGTCAAATGGTGTAACAGACGGAGCATCAAATGGGCTTCCCCTGCAACAGGATACTCACTGCTGGGTCTTCCTGCATTTCCCAAATCCCAGCTGGAACCCTATTCCTGAGCCAGGGAATGGTGGGGAAATCCAAATGGCCGGCAAAGGGCAGGTCTGTTAAGTGGCACAGTGTAAACAAGCTTTGTGGGACAATTTGTCAAATAAACCCTCTTGAACAGGCACTTGTGTGCTCATACAATTACACTGAACATGATGGGCAGCTGGTAGCAATTAACAGTGTTAGGGCAGAGAGCATCACAAATTGTGCACATTACACAAACTGAAGACCAGCGTAAAGCTAAGCAGACTAAGGAGGAATTTCTCCCCTATTAAGCTTTCTACCCACAGCTTATCAATATATATTTACACCTCCATCTTGAATTTTGCAACTTTTCATTCCTTGAGCAGATAAAAGCACCTTCCCAGGAGGTGTTAACTTCACTGCCTGCATCCACAACACTCCCAAACTTCAAAAAATGTAACTAGGGGCACACAGGAATTTTCTGGTTGGTGACTAAACCAGATAAATCAAAAAGAATTATTGGGAGCCAAAATGTTTTTTTCCCAAATTTTAACTGATAAATACCAAAAGGCAGTCATTTTTGGTCAAACAAAACCAAAATGCTTAGCTTCATTTGAAAAAGCTCTTAAGCTATTCACAAACTTTTTTTCTAAAAATTTGAACCCCCACTTTTAATTAAAAAAAAATTTAAAAGACAGTACAAAATCAAAACTATCTTTCACTAATTTTTTGCTTAAAAAAAATATTTTTCAAAGTTCTCTCCCTTCCCCCCTGAATTTGATGTAGCTTTTGTTTGGGGGTTATCGTGGGTTGTTTTCTGATTGATTTGGTCTGCTTTGAATTTCTCTCTTGCCCAACCAGATACAGTTTTTTAGGGAAGAGGGAGAGCACCCAACAATAACCAACCAATATGGCTTTCATGTGCCTGGTCACAGAGTATGACAGCAATCACGCAGCTGGGAAAGCTCCCACCTCCCAACTCCTTCCACATCAAAGATGTGGCTCTGTTCCTGCTGTAAGCCCTTGCTAATTAATTAGAAGCTACACAGAGCATTTAATATCCACCCAGATCCTCACTGGGAGTTGCACTCATCTAACCAAAGGCAGAATTTGACTCTGACTTTAAACCTGTGCCTCAATTTTACATTTATTACCCAGTCCCTATACATTAGTTGGGGGGAGGATGGAGGAATTCTTTAAACTCTCTCCATGTAGAGACCTCAGCATTTGTCTAATCATTTTCCAGTAACCTTAAAAGAATTTTCAGCAATCTTAACTATGTGAGAAGACAAGAAGGCACCAAAACTCAGGTTATGAGACCCCCATCTTACCTCTTCTGCTGCTGCTGTTGTCCAAGCCAGAGCACTCATGCTCTGCATGAGGAGAAGCACAGCCACCTGTGTGTGCTTCATCTTCTCAGCCAGCAGATGTGACTGCAAAGGGAGAAAGGATGTCTTTTATAATAGAGTCTGGGGATTTCCCCAACCAACCCTTAAGGAACTTGCATGATATTTTTGCAGTTTTTGGGTAAATGATGTCATAAACTCATATAATAACCAAATTACTAACGTACAAAGAACACATAAGTTACCATCATAAATTAACTGTGTCCAGTTTTCTAACAGGAAACCTTTCCCATGGGGTACAGTATCTGATCTTAATCTTGGTTCTATAGAACATCAGGTGCTTATTTGCTACGAGAGGCAAACAGACATTCTCCTTACAGTAACTCAGTCATAAAAATTCTTGTAGATTCTTTGAAGATTCCGTCAAAGTTATGCAGACAATACAGGTCTTTGTGGTATTTATTACTTCTTATATGTTCAGAGAAGAGCAGGTCAGGCTAGACTGCTCATACACCAGAGCCACGTTTCCCTTTTCCCAAAGGCCAATGGACCTTTGCCAGTAAGTAAAATACACAGAGGTCTCTACAGTTTTTCAGTTCCCTTGATTCTCACATAGCACAGGTGGGACACAGACTACCTCCCATTTCATTCCCAGCAGCTTTGTGTGTCATATATTAACACTATGTGCCCATTAATGCTTACCCGTGCATTAACACTGTGTACCCATCAGTGCTTACTCACCTGCTCTCTTTTCATGGAGCTGCATTCCACCTGGCCACAGTGATTCACTGTCCTGTCTCTAGAGCACTGATCCAGAGAAATGAAAAAAGGTCACACGCAATTAGTGTGGCCCCCACACTCCCCAGCTGTGCCACACCACCGAATGAGAGGCAGTGAGCTGCCTGCAGTTCCCACAGCACCCAACCTACCATGGGAATTCTCCACTCCCAACAAGCTACTGCCTTGGTAGAGTCTGCTGCAAGCCTCCACTTGTGCAGAAGAAATTAAAATTTCTCTCCCAAGTTCTTTGGATCACTGGGAAAATGAGCTTGGTGTTTGGAAGGAAGGTTCTAGTCGGGACTGAGGGAATGGCTATGTCTATGCACTTGTAAAAGTCAAGAAGTCCCTAGACCAAAACATGACCATGACGAAAACATTATTTTCCTTTTTCTCCTTCATTCTGTCAGGCTTAGTTCTTCTACTGAGTCAGCAACAAAAGGCTGTAGCTGTGCCTAAGTGAAGAAAGTGATTAGGAGACCCTTATTCCTTTCTGGTGTTGGTGGGCAGAGGTCAGGGCAGGAGCAGCAGTACTTCTTAGCAGCAGTGCTGCCTCACATGAAACTCATCTCCCTGGTGAGGAACTCTTAAGGCTTCCTTGTATTACCATAGCACTATCAGCTCCAGGTGGCAATGGGAAAGCTGAGGCTTAGGGCAAATCCATACTAGAAAACTCTTGAGAGAAGTCATGTCCATTGGGGTAACATGTTTTTAACCACAGCTTTGCACAAGCATAAGCTTCCAGACGTATTCACAAGGCTGGCAGCAGCATCTTGCAGGGTAAGGATATAATAATTTCTTGCAAAGACATTTTTTCACAGCAGAAGCTGCATCTCTACTGGAGGATTTCATGGCTAATAATTCAATGTAAGATAGACAAGACCTGGAAGGCATGTGATAATGTGTAAGCAAAAAGAACCAGAGCCGTGCTGGTACAGCAAGAAAATGAATCCAGGCTTCTTCCTCTCAGGTTACAGTGGTGTGCTTTCCTGGGTAAATCACAGTGCTGCCAAGGGAATGGAGAGACTGCTGCTGTAAGCACAGCCAGGGCTAAAGCCCTGAGCTCCAAGAGAAGCAGACTGGCCCCTGTCAGAGCAGCTGACAGCTGTGAAATATCCTTTGCACTGTAAGAAAAGCTCTTTGGCCACACCAGAGCAGAGTTCAGGTGCAAACCAGCACATACATGTTGCAGAAAACAGGTAAGCCTACGCTGGCCAAGTGACCTCTACTCTCAGTCTGTGATATCCTGATGCTGCATAATTGTCACTTCCTTCCCAGACTTTTCTTTTTTTTTTTTTTTTTGAGTGAACCAAATTATCTCCATACAAAACCAAGGGAAATCCTAGAAACAAATCACTCCCAAAAAGTGTCATGGATGAGGGTTTGTTCCTTATCAGCCCAGCCTGGTCCTAACTAGCCCTCCAGCTCCTGACATAAGCCCTTCTATCACATCTTTTGTTAAGGAAATACCACCCTGGTAGGCTTCAATCCACGCCTCAGGTTATTTCTGAGGCTTCAAACAAAAAGAAAGCCCCCCACCAAAAAGACCTACACAAACTCACATAGAAAAGTAATGGCCACATCTTAGCACCAAAGGGCCCAGAAGAAATCTGAAAGGACAAGTGTTTCATCATGTGAATACGTGGGAAACCACCAGGCTGTTGTAAGGGAACAAGCTCTGAGCAGCATACAAACAGGCCACTTTTCCAAGCATTATTCCCAGGGGTGAATGCATTTAGCAGGATAGATGAAGCAGCAAGGGAAAGCACAGCACAGAGACACAGGTAAATCGAGCTGACAGTACAGATGCATCTGTATATATGAAGACTCCAGACGAGTAGCATGCTCCGTACCCCATACATGCAACAACTCCTTGGCAGCTTGAAAACCCAGAGGGCAGCTGCCCATGGCACCTACAAACCCACTGGCCTTGTTAAGGCACCACAAGTCCTGCTGGCTACAGAGAGGGCAACTCTGCAGCACACGTGGCCACAATCACATGCTCCACTGTGTAGCAAGAAAGTGAAATTCTGTAGGCAGCTTTGTGCTGTCAGCATAGACAGCCTCCAAGTTTGGAGCCTGATATCTAATCAGGAGAAAAACCTGTTTTCTGAGCGTAACAGTGAGTCTCTGTTCCTTCCAGAGGCTGGGATTGCAAATCGCCCACAAAGCATAGAAGTTTCTCAACGGTTTTTCTTTCATGTTTAAAAGGCAGTTCCGAGATAGGAAGCAAATATTAGCTAAGTAATGATAGTTGATCAGTTGCTTTGGCATTTTCCACAGTATTTGTGTTTGCGCATGACCTCGCAGAGACAATGGGGATCTATATTTTTATTCCTAATCAAAGCGTAATTAATGCTAAATAAAAATACTCTCTCTGGATCTATGTAGAACTCTTAATCTGAAAAAATAACTTAGATTCATTTTCTACATTTCAGAGGAGAGAAACTTTATTTATATGTCATACAGGAAAGTTGCACTTCCTTACGAATTTCCGCTTGGGAAAACAGGGAAATACAAGGATTTTGTCTTTGTAGAGTTGCACTCTCATCAGTACTTCCTTGTTTGCAACAGTCCTAGTGGGCAATTCAGGGCAAAGTCCCTTCTTTTGCAACAGACCTTGTCTTTGATTTCAATGGGAGTTATACAACAAAATGCCTTTGCAAAAAGCACGCTTATATCTCTCAGACACCTGTTCAGCAGAGCCCTTCTCAAACCCAGCCTAACTTAATCACTGGCTTTATTACAGCAGAGATTATCATTATTACTATTCAACAGAGAGATAGGTGATTCATATCATCTGCTCTCTAAAGCTGGTGGCTCAATCCAAAGTCACAGGAGTCGAATATTACTTGATCATGCATGGTGGTATGAATGTAACCTTTTACATCTCAGTTTCCCACCAACATTTGGAAAAGATAGTATTTCCCTGCCTCAGAGACATGTTTTGCAGTTGTATGCATTAAAAAGAATAAGAGGCATTCAACTATGGGAGAACAGGGACCACATTAAACGTGCAAAAATACAAGCAAAAAAAAAATATATAACTTGTCTCAGTTTAGCAGGCCAACAACAGGATTAATTGAATGCAGGTTATGTGGTTCTATCTATCAAGTAATCGTACACAACTACCTTTATCCTAGCTGATGTCATAATCTCAAATTCTCTCTGAATTGTTCAGTAGATTCCCAGGACATGTGTAAGACCTGCACTTTCTTACAACAAGAAAATTAAAATCAGTGGATCCAAGGTGGGATATAGTACCTCACCATGCTAACTTGACAGAATGGTTCAGACAGAAAGTACTGCACTGCACATTACATTTTGCAAGTCTAATGTAAAAGCATTTCTACTGTTTGCCTGCAGACGCGATAAGACTCCGAGCCTGGTGGAATCAGCATTTCAGTGCAGGTCGTCCAGTACCCTCTGTACTGTGGATTTAGCAAAGCTTGCCTAAAGCTTGTTAAATCCCTCCTCCCACCAAACTACGTATTCCTGAAGTAAAGCCAAAAATATGGAGAAAATATTAATTCAAATTCATCCTATGATACAAGAACATAGCAGCTAATATTCCTTTTTATTTTCTGAAGACGTTTCTTTCTGAAAATAATGAGTCTGGTCTTCTTTGATTATAGGATCACCCTGTAGTGAAATAAGGAGGTTAGGGGGGTCAGCTTTCTTTGGTAAGGTGCTGTGGAACAACTGTCATCATGAAATCCATCTATTTCATGATACCAATGTTCAACATAGACCTGTTCTACTCTGCTAATCCCTTTACAAATTGCTTGCACTTTTTCCCTCTCCAAGTGATTCACATTCTTATGCAATATATTTTGGTGTCATCTATCATAAAGCTCATCTATTTGGAAGACATTATGCAAATGCTTTCATTTAATCCCTTTATCAGTAGAATGTCAGGTTAGTGTTTTAAAAAACATCCCCCTGGGCCATGCTCAAAATAAGAAAGTGTATGGGAAATATTAACACCTAGTTTAAAAATTATGTTAGTAAGGGTGAGCCTCAATTTTCTGAGACTGTAGGAAAGCGGCACCTTCCTGGAGCAGAATAAGAAACTGAGTAGAATTTGCAGAAAGGATGAAATTTCCTTCACACCTTTAAAAATGCCACTGACACCAACTGGGCTGATTCAGCCACCAAAAACGAAAGAAAAAAAATAATCTGTAATGTCAAAAAAGAAAGACCTTCACTAAGGAAGACATAAGACCAAGACAACAGCAGCGGACATACCACCAGCCAGAAGGTTGAGAGATTATTAGTCACAGATTCCATGGCTTGGCAGAAGAGCTTGTTACCCTGAAACAAAGCAATCCAGAGACTCTTGGATAAATGAATTGAGTCTAACCATAATCTGCCTGAGTTCAAAGCCAAAAGATATCAAGAATAGTCCCGGTCTGGAAGAACAGGAAGAAAACAGGCGGAAGGGAGAGTGGATGGCAAAAGGGTACAAACATACATGAAAACTGGCACATTTTGTTAGAGAACATCAAAATGCACAAAAAACAAAATCTAGAAGGGAAGTACAAGGGTGTATATATGAAACACTGACAGCAGTATGGAAATATGCTGGGGTGGTGAGTGAGAATCAATTCCCATTCAAGGACACTTAAGAAGAAATAACTACTTCCTTAAAAGAAACAAGAGCAAACCCAGAGAACAGGGTATATTCCTACAGCATGGCAAAGGAAGGCAGAAGAAAACATCCAGGAGAAGGAGCGTTAGAGGACAGTTTGGTTATGAAAGAAGTACACTGCTGCCTTGGGATTACGATAGATTTTCATGGACAGCTAGCCACATGTATAAAGGCAGGAGAAACCTGCATGCAAATTTTTTTTAAGAAGAAGGAATAATTGCTTAACAATAACCCGGGGCAATGACAAGGCAGGGGACATGTTATTGCTGACAACAGAAAAGTGCTCCTTCAAAAGGCATCTTGGAAACCAACCCAGCATGACATTGAAAGAAATTATTTAGTTTGGTACTATATTGCAGATAAATAATTTTCAGAAGTAAAAGTTGATGCACAATTAAGAAAGACCTCAAACTAATAATGGGTGTCTTCTCATCTGAGCAGCTGTTTGTTTAGCACTTCAGTACACTGCAGTTCAAACTCTCAGAGTCTTGCATTTATTTCTGTCCCTTCCCCCTAAAAGCGTGTCCAGTGATGAGAATACTTACTGCCCCAGAAAAACTTGTCCTTCATACACATGTCCCAGTCCCAAGGAACAGAGGAACATGACCTGGATGTGGTCTGAGTCATTAATATGAACCCAAACATTTACAGGCACCTATATAATAAAGACTTAATACAGAAAGGTCCTTGAAACATCTGTTCCACATACCACTATATCACAAGTCCCAACAGAAATAAGATCTTTATTAAAAAAGCAAAAACCATTTCTCTAATGCCTGCACATGCCTGTGGCTGGTGAATAGAAGTGCAGCCACTTGGCCACAGGGAAAAGGCTCCCAGATGCTTTTTATGGCTTTGCACATTGCAGACAAACTGCTGCCTCTGTCAAGTTGCAGAGCAACACCAGCCTTACGCACCAGCAGCACTGGCTGCTCTGTGAACAAGGAATGTGGCTAGCCCAGCCTATAGGTAGCAAGTGTTTAGTAATTCCTTGATTAAAAGTGCACACACCTCAATGTGCAGAGTTAAAGGACAAGAAAGAAAAAGAATCTTCTTCCCCACAATAATCCCATGTCAGAAAGCTGTGGCCTTTTCCTTCTTCCTCTTTCTACCCATTTTGAATTTCAGATCAGGGGTGTCTTGACCAGCCTAAGGAGGTAATGAGAGAAGTGTGTTTTCATGATAGTTCTATGAATAATTTCCTTCTCACAGATATAAAGAGAATCTCTTCACTCTCTATGGGCCAAACAATGTAAGGTGTTCAATCACACCAAAGACATTGATGACCACTTTCTCTTCAACTGACAAAATTTTCTGGGCTTGGCACAGTTGCAAAAAAAGGTCCTCCTTCAGGTGTTCATCTTCAATCACATATCACAGTGAAGAGCACATGGAAAATGTCTAAGCTGGAATAAGAGATGAGGAAATCTATAGACTATCAGCAGGATACAGCTGCAGCTTTATCTAGCCTTTAGCATTGTGAATATTTTCACATTAATATTAGATGTCCCTAAAGAGGCCTGTAGTATGTATTTCAAAGGCCTCATTGATCCCAGGCAAGGAGAATATTCTCATCCCTTTCCTGTGGCATGCACACAAAAGTCAAACCTATCCTACACCTACTCACTCAGCCTCCTTGGAGCATTGCATCATCACAGCATTATTACACCCAGGATCAAGGTGTGGCCATCGCATCTTCGAACTGCCCAACACTGCGTGGTGGTGTCAGCGCTTAGCGGGAAAGGTGGGGGAACAATGTGAAGTGAACCCCACAGTGAGACACAGGCCTGATCCACTCATGTCAGACAGGCTGTACAGGGGCTTGGCTGTGATCAACAGACCAGCAGCTATTGACTTGACTAATCCCTTCGTTTCAGCCACATTCATCACTGAATGGGAGAAGAAAGCTCACACCCAGATAACACTTGACCCTGGAAAAGAAAGTCATCATTTGGTTTTATAAGCTATTCAAATGTTCTGTTTTGCAGTACCTGTAGACATGGACAGGTGTGCTTTGGGCTTTGCAATGGACACAATGATCCATTCTGACCAGATACATAATTTGCATAATGGTAACTGCTAGCAATGCCAAAGCAGCCCTGGTCTCCCAGAAATAAATAGATGGACCACACAAGAATGTGCTTATTGGGCAGCACTGAGGGGAGTCATGCTCAGAGATATTCTCTGCAGCTGATTGACCTAAACTGTAAATATAGTGGCATGCCAGATTTCTGCAAACCTCAGGATGGGATAGGCACTGCATCACCTGCAGCTGTTATTATGCAACTCAGACTGCTTCTCAGAACAAGTTAACATACCAGCTCTCAACTTTTCAGACAACTGAAGGAAATAGAGTTGCCCAAGCAGCCCTGGGGACCCTTGAGCAAGGCAAGCTTTCCTCCAATAATGCTCACACTATAACAAACACCCTGATTGCTTTCTCCACTGTTGACTACTGCAGACTTTCCATAGGCTCCAGAGTTTATTAGTCCAATCCATCCTCAGCTGCAGTGGGCTTAATCCAGTCACAGAGAGAGCACAGGTAATGACCCCTCTATTAAGACATTTACTAGGGCAAATGTCTCATTTTCAGTCCTTTGTAATACAGCCAAATTTCAAGTGTCTGAGCTCAGTGCCTGCCTTAATGTTTTTTTAAGACTCCAGGGGACCAGAACAATTTTTTGTTGCTGTTGCTTTGAGAACAAGGTTAAAGGAGAACAGGCTTCTGAATGCTACTTTTTTGGCAGAATTCTGAACAGCCTCACTGGCATTCAGAGGAATCTGATATTCAAATGAACATAGAGGAGGGGCTGAAAAACCTTGCTTGTTGACCCCAAGAAAAACCTGATTCCTTTATAGAAAAATATCAAAGACACTGCGAAAGATCACTTCTACAAGGATGGGGAAAAGAACAACAGTCTATAATGCCCAGACCCCACATAAGGTACTGAGCCACACCACCTCTCAGGCATCTTCTGACAAAGCACTGCACCTTGTTAATCTCACCCCAGCAGTGCTATGTTGCATCCATCTGGTGCAACAATTTAGCAACCCCAAAACACTAGTCTAAGAAACAGAACTGCATCCTTAATCACATTCCAGTTCACAATCCAGTGCAACTCATAAGTGAATCCATGTTTGTGCTAAGACAGTACACTTCTCACTGGAACTTGAATGAACTGGTGTCCTGGTCTGCTATCTGCCACCCTGGCAGGAACTTCTGACAGACCGACTGTGATAAAAAACAGAGAAGGTGGGGAAGTGATAACATCTTGAATTGCTGTAGGTTGAATTGCACATGAACATGAGTTGGAGTACTCACAAGAGCTTGCAAATGTAATTCAAAACACATGGTATTCTCTCCCGGGCTTGTTTACACCATAAAGTGTGTTTAAACTGAGATAGTGTCAACTTTAAAGAAAAATGAGTTCTTCCTCAATTTTTGGATGGCTCTCTTATTTCAAAATAGGCTTAGTCTGAAATAGTTTAAATCCACACCGACTGGAGTTAAGCTAACTCAAAAAGAAGACATTCAATCAGTGCATTTGCCGAGAAAATGAATCGCTTTTAATAGATCCCTATTTAGGCAAGTCCAAAAAAAAAATTTCTCAAAACACACATCAAAAACAGGTAGGAATGTAGCACTAGATGAAATTATGGCCAAAAGGAAAGAGAAGTAGGGAGAAAATCCAAGTAGTAAAAAAAAAAAAAAAAAAAAAAGGTAATTATAATGCCCACTTATTTAGCCATTAAGTTCTGGAAACACACTTCTTCACATACTTTTCTGAATAGTTAAGAGCAATATCTGCAAAAAAAAAAGCTGGGTTTTTTTTCCACAGATCCTGCCTCTGGAACCTGTTTTTCTTTACAGTCTGGATTTCAGCTTCTCCCTGCAGGTAAATGAGTGTCACATCATAAACTTGACAAGGACCCATCTGCATGTTTATGTATTAAACCTCAGTCCTCTTCCCATAAGACTCCCAATGACTGTTTTAGCAGTACAGCAACTAATTTCCAATAGCCTGTGGAAGTTTGCCATTGGGTTTGAAATTTCCTGCCAGGCTGGTTTCTGCCAGTTTGTGACAGTATTTGTGCAGATTTATCATTATGATCTCACCAGGAGTCTGAAGCAATGGTAAAATGTATTTACACAGAAACACTCTTTACCTTGTTTCCTCAAAAATACACGATATTATATCAGAATAGTTCCATTTCCCACAAGAAAATTATTAAATCTTCCATCACGAATGATTCTGTGCATTCCTTTATAATAATCATAAACTAATCCTCTATATTTTTCATTAGCAGTTTTTAAAGAACAGCATTAGCATCCTAGTCAACTAGGATCTCAGTTCTGATCTCTTCAGTTGTTTAATTAAAACGTAGATCTTCACCCTTCTTATATATTACATTATAGACTCAAAGTGAAAGTAGAAAGCATGCCCCTCCTTTAAAATGCAATTAAAGTTTCTCAACTCATTAGATTTCATTTTAATTGAAGTAACATTGCTCCCTGGGTTGCTTAAAAACAGGAGTGTAACATCCATCCATCTTCTTATACCACTTGTTCAGTTTCTGCCCATCTGGACTCTATTCTCATTATCAGAGACATATCAAAAGAGTTTCCTCAATGCAAGCCTGAGGAGAAAGACAAAAAACTCTGCCATCTTTACACACCAAGACAACCTGAAATCTCTGAGAGGCAAGTTGACACTTTTAGAGGTTTCTGCCTCCAACTGTCCCCTGCACCACTGTGCTGGCAGTACCACATGGTAACAGAGCAGAAGGTGAGACACTCTCCAAGCCTTCTCGGCTCACACCTCAGCACCTCAGCTTAAGTGGCTGGAGGAGGAGGCAAAGTGTGCATGCAGGATGTATTACCCTTCTCTTGCTGCCTCTTTGGTTGGGAGAGGCAAAGGAGAACATGAGGCAGGATCAGCAGTGAAGAACTGGCGAGGAGCGCAACACCTCCCAAATGGCTGAAAGCAATGGCCCCAAGATTTCAAGAAATGGGCTGTGCGAGATGGAACGGAAGCACCTGAGTCAACACAGCTCTCAGAGGAACAAAGCATAGTGTGAAGTGAGTCTCAGAAGGGGACATACTTCCTCAGCTGTTCAGCTGAACTCAGCTGCCCAACCTCAGCCAGGCTGAGGTCACCTCTCCAAGCCCAGTAACACTGCTATCTGATGGCAGAGCAAGTGACAGGTCTCAGACCACAACATGGGAAAACCATGGCTGAGAGATGCTTCCTGTTTCCCTGCTGCACTCACACCAAATGTGCTATAGATATTATACAAGCAGCCTCCCTTCTGCTGGATTTGCTTGCACCTGTTATAATCTAATTAGGAGGAAATTGGACTTCCTTTGCTAGCATCATAAACAGAGGCAACATAAACATATAAATCTTTCTCTTAAATTCCTTTTTCTTCTTTTTTGCAATGCCAGAAGACTGCCCTGTGAACCCAATGTGCAATTCTCTTTTGCATAGCATGTTGAATAATGGATCAAGCTTATGTCTACCACAGATGAGAATCATGCTTTTTCTGAAATCCATTCACTGCTTCACGGACCCCAAATCCTCTAGATGCTATACATTTCAGCTGTCATAAATCCATGTAATGTTCCTGTGCATGACACTATTCATTTAGACCACCAATTTGGTTAAATTGACAGATGTGAAAAAAAACACATGTAACCAAACAACTCCCCAGTGATCACACAGCTGCTGATGCTGAAGGGACTGTGTGTTTTATTCAGCGATAGTCAGGCACTTCCATCCACATTTGCCACCTGCTGTCAATATAATGTCAGGTGGAGCTGTGCAGCTCTCACTAAGCTTACTTCTATTCAAGACATTCTCCTTAAGGCTTTTGCAAGCAAATTAAGTGCAGTAGGTGGGATCCTGCACCCACTTCCCCTGCGGTTTGTAAGAATCTCCCCACTGGTCTGATTGGGGCCCAAAGACCAGCTCTTAAAGATGAGGAAAACTAGCATCTGCTCCTCATTTCACTTTCTTTGCAAAACGCTCTTGTGCACACCAAGAAATAATTCCATGAAAAAACAGACAACACACTGAACAAAGGGTATTTATTACCCTTATCTTTGAAGTCTAGTTCCTGCCACTCACACTACAGTTCAACAGTGCTTACTCTCTATGGAGTCCTGGCCATTCTCAAAGTAGTTTGGGGGCCTTCTCAAACTCAGGCAGACAGGGTATAGCAAATCAGGATATTAGGCCCCTATTCAGCAATGTGTTTAAGCAAATCCTTATGACCCCTTAATGTAAGCAGCCGAGAGCTTTGATGATTAACATCTTCAAACAGCAAGGAAGCCACATTTCAAAGTGGCACCACGTATCTCTAAAATGAGCATATGGCTCATAATGTTTTCTGAAAGGTTTTTGTTTTACAATATGCATCAATTTATTGTGCAGTATCCAGTTTTCCACAATTTTTAGCATAATAAAAGTCATCAGGAAAAACTAAGTTTGCTTTTCTATAGAATGAGCAAAATATATTCAGATTATTTTTCTCTTTGGCATACAAGAACAACCAGAGGATGCACTTTCTTCAGATAGAATTCACCATTGTCTCGATATGAAATGGGAGAAATGCATGCTTTTCTGTTCAAATCACTATAAATCAGCTTTCATAGTGAACTTTCTACATAAAATTAGACTGCCCAACCATGTAAACAAATAAATGAATCAGTGAAACATTGTTTTTATATGGCATACTATCATCGTTCATTAGTAATCTAATCCTGCATGTGTTCTGCAGTTTGATAGACAAGTTGTGCATGGGAAAAAAACCAACATTCTTAAGACTTTGGCACCTACAGCAAAGCTATTAAATTCATATTAATGCGTCAAAATAAGTAATCAGCAACTCTGAAAATCAGGTCATTCATTTTTGTGCCTAAATATAGATCTAGATTATTAACTTTAGGCATTCACACTTGAAAAATGTTCATCCAAATGTGTCATCAGGGAGGGTTGAATAGATTTCTAGAAGAAACACTTGAGAGAAAAATTCTAAATGATAACAATTTAGATGATAAACAGTATTATAATTTATTATTCATATAGTTCTATTGGTGTGCCTGGCATTCTAAAGGCAAGAGAAGAAATACAGCTAAATATGTTATTCTAAATATATTTTAAAGGCTAGAACTAAGGCTATAAAGATTTAGAACACAATTACTGGTGTTCAGCTGATTGTATTATTTTTCAAAGGAAAGGATTTAAACAGATTTTTCTCCTCTGCCCTGTAAGAGGTAAGATACTACTTGTGAACTTAAACTTCGTAAAGCAAAATATTCCAGCTTTGACCTATATCCATAAAGATATTTTGATGCTTAATTTCTAGTCAGCATCCAGCTTCACACTGATATCAAGGGATAAACAATGGGAAATAGGGATGGGATTCATCTCTAAAATAAGTAGACAGCAAAGTAATTCCAAGGAATGGCATACATCACACCAAGGTAAGTGTCTTGGAAAGATTTATGATTACTCTCCTTCTGTTAATTAGAGAGGAAGACAACTTCAACTGTCTTGAATTATCTTGGAAGATAGTTTCAACTGGACATCTGACTTTCAGAGGTGAAATCCTTTTGTTGGTGCCTACATCTTATTTCTTTTGGATTGAAGCATGCAAAAGTCCAGCACTGCTAGATGCAAAAATTTAGGAATAGTCAGCATCCAAAAATCCTACGGCTTTGTATAAAAATCCATGATCTCTCATGGCCAAGAATGAAGTATTTTAGCAGAGGCTTTAAAAGTGCCAAGAAGCTTTTTCAAAGGGAGCAGTCACACTCTTGACAAAGCAAAAAGCAAGTGTTCACTTGAACAGAGGGGAACAGGTATGAGTACCAAGAAAAGACGTGCTCCTTCTCAAAGATGTGTTAAACAACTCATACATTCCTGGTGAATCCTACTCCTGGCAGGCAGTGTAGTAAGCAGATAGTGACCATTTGAGTTTCACTCTGTGCCAGCTTCTGAGTCTGGCACCCCAGCCAGTGAGTACAATGGATTGCTCTTCCTAAGGATCTGTAGACGCTGAAAAGCTTTGGTAGAGAAATTTTTCAGCTTTCTGCAGCATTCTGTGAGAGCTCTGTGTTTCTCATGAAAGCTATGAAAAACGCTGCTATGGGTTTTTGTAAACTGGTTCTTTATCTGTGCACCTGGGTTCTGCTTTTCAGAGTTGTTATTGTACACAGTGAAATAATATTTTGAAGTAGGTGTTGCGAGCTTTGGCCAATAGGACAGGGGGTGGCTGGTTGAAGAACAAATGACCTCCTGTCATCTTTGGGAACCAAGTTATATAAATCAAATTATAATTAATTAAATAGCCACTTTCTTCCTGAACTCGGATTGTGTCATTACTCGCCGTTCTCGGTATACAGCGACAAGGATCTAACAGCACTAATGAAGAGGTACTGAACAAGTCTAAATGCAAAAGAAAATGCATTGTAGCAGGGGCATTCACATAAATAACTTAATAATAACTGCCCATTTTGCAAAGAGGAAGATGAATGTTGTTTAACAGGGTCCTTTTGTCAGTAAAACATTTCATTTCTATACTTCTAGCGAAACATGTCACCATGTGTTACAAAGAACTCGTTCCTTTTGTGTCTGGGGACAAAACAGTTGCCATGTAAAAATTTCCCGTGAAGACAGTAATGAGGCCAGAACCCGGAAAGCATTTTAAATGTGCTCACCTGGATTACAGATAAGAAGAAATGTTCACAGATTCAAGTCCACCCGTGCTACCACTCCCTGAGATGGCAATGGCAGCAAATCACCTCTTAAGTATACCTTCAGCAGTGACACTCGATTTCTTGTGGAGTGTCGCAGTGTTGGACAGTATGCATTTTCAGCCAGGACATATGGCAAAGCTGAGGCTCAGGAATCTGTTAACTATCAATGATGTAGCCACCAACTCCTTTCATGAAGAGTGGAAGTTTGAGCTGGTTCAGAGAGGGTCAAGTCTGTATAAAACAGGCTAGCTGGATCAACTCTGTCTCTCCCCCACTGGCAGTGGAGTCTAGAGGCAAGCTATCTAATTATAGGCTAGACACCTAATTTTTTAGACATTAATATTTAGGTAAGACCAATGCAGGAAATAGCCTCCAGCATCTTTAAGTTGAAGATTAGGGTATATTAAGGGTAAGTTTTGCTGAAACAAAAGTAATTCTTATAATCTGCTTCCCGAAACAAGGAAAGTGATAAAACCACAAGCAAACCTCAAGAAGTAGCAGAGCAAACCAAAATATGAGAAGCACACACTTATCACACCACCACAAAACAGCATGTAAAGGCCTGCTACCCTCACAGTACAGCTAAACAAGCCATGCATCAGCTGGTTACCAAATCTGAAAAGCACAAGCTGTCAGTGCTTTCCTGACAACTCTCAGCTTCTGCAGGACTCCTTCCATGCCAGCAGTGCCTGTCTTTGTACAGTGCATTTCCCACCAGCAGGTCATACGGCAGTACAGTTGGGAGGGTGCAGTGGATACAATGCCAGCTCCTGATCACCACTGTCACCAAAAAAATTGACTACCTTTCCACTGCTCCCAAGCAGTCTCTGATGAGGAACTCCTACGGGGAGTTGTCATTTTGATAGAAGGCATCAATGACCCACTTTCACCGACTGACACCTCTGGCAGAGGTCCCACTCTTCCTTCCATTGTCTTGCACATCTTTGATGAGAATTGTTAAACTCTCACAACCTCAGAGTGCTTCCCACTCAGGCCCTTCTTGCAGCAGGGTGAAATAGCAATAGTGAGACTGAATAAATCTGATGCAGTGAATATCACTTTTCTTAGGTCTGGTCTGGAGCAAACATGGAAAACAGTTTTGCATCTGTAGTCTCCATAAATCTCATTATTTGGGTCCAGCTAATCTAGGCCCAGCACAAATATTTTGTGTCAAATTAGGCAAAGCATCCTCTCCACAATAAAATCAATGTGATAAACAACTGATCTTACAAACAGAAAGCATTGTTTCAAAATTGTATTATATTTTTACAGTAACTCTATGACAGAGAGCATAGAGAAGTCATATTTAATTATTCTATATGTTTTAAACAATTTTTATTCACTTTTGTCATTTTTATGGACTTGAAAAATTTTGACCACTTACAAAGGCAAATATTCTTCTTTAACCTAGTCAGTGTTGATGGGAAAACAAAATAAAGAGGATGTTTGCAGTTTATGGGTACATCTGGTGATGCTGCAGCTCATGAGCCAAATTGATATTATTTAACTGAGTGTCATCTACCACCAGTTAAATACAATCCTCACAGTTCCCATGTTAAAAAGCCTGAAACTGGGCATATTTGAATCAGGGTTTTAAATTTTGTCCTTCTTGTCTTTCCAGACATTTAAAAAGGAAACTGTAATTTATAACCATAATGGGTTATTCTGCTGCCAAGCCACTAGGATGAAAAGGAAGAAGTCTTCTTACTTGCAGGGCCTTCACATAGTTAAGAGCATGTAACCCCAGCGACCCACAACAACAAATGAGAAAACACAAGCTCAGTCTTTCAGCTTTTAGCTTTAGTCACTTTGAATCTACAATTAACTCAGTTCTGAGCATCTGGTCTTTTCAACCCCTTACATTCAAAGGTCATTTGATCTTTTAGCAGTCAAGATTTGCTGATACGACAAACATCATTTCATACTTATTAAAAATGGAGACAAGTTAGTGACATGTAAAATTGGCTATAGCAGAGTTGTGTTTTTCTGATCTTTTCTGTTATTTGCAATTACATTGAAATTCTAAAAATAAAAAATAAAACAAATTAATTCTGTCCATTTGCATGACACCTCTTCTAGCAAACATGCAATGGTGCATGACAGAGTTTACACACTGATCAGAGTTACCAATTTACAAGTAGCTCCAGCCATCTTTTGTCTTCTCTCAAGCATCTACCATGAAGGTTAGCTTGGAGCGACTGGTTTGGTTTGAGCCACTGCTGCTTTTCTAACTCCATTAGGTTCTGGCACAGATGAAAGTAGGTCTCTGCTGCCACTGAAGGCAATAGCAGAGTCCTGAGGTCTGTGCTACAAATAATTGGCTGAGAGATAGTCATGATTTTATATTTTCATCCTAATATTGACCAGTATCAGGTATAGTGCAACTGCTTGGATCTTTGCTCAATATGAGTGAAAAAAAAAACCAAACAGATTTCTGTCCCAGAATTTCCAAAAACAAAGCCTTTAAAACAAAGTCTGAGAGTCTTAGTGTTTGAGATTCATTTGAGACATATCCTTAATTCTCCAATAATATGAAAATATTTTTGTGACTGCTTCAAACAGTAAATGAGTCAATTTGAACATCCATTCATCTTGCCCAGAAACGAACTCTTCATTTTACACTATACAGCTGGTAACTATAAAGGATCCATCACTCTTACAAATATTTAGGTTTTGTCAAACTAGCTCATTGAAGTCAATCGGACTATTAGGTGCACACCTTGAAGCGCTCGAGTTCAGCGCCTTATTTAGAAGGCTGTGAAAGAGATGAGGAAAAAAGAATCAATTTCACTTAATTTGAGACAACTCACTGAGGTAATAAGGTAATAAATAGGGAATTCAATAATCTTAAATGATTTTATGCAATGGATAAAGCAAAGACAGTATCTCCAGAGAACAATTCTTGTTAAATCACTCTTAACTGGCTTTGTCACACCCCAAGCCCAATACTTCAGTGCAGGATTCATAAATAATACTAGAATCAAGCCATCTTTTTCAGCTGCTTCTAGATTACCATTCATACCAGAATTAGCATATCAAGGTAGGAAGAAATGCATGAATATTTATTATCTCCATTTCTACATGGAAGCTTAAATGAAGAATTTGCAAGAATATGAGGGGCAGACCGACAAATATTATTTATATGTTTAAGCAAAACCTTTGAGCTGAAATTCTGATGGCAAAGTAATGACTTTGAAGAAGTGAAAAAGCTGTGGCTGTGAGCATGTTATTTCTGTGAGATATCACTGAAATAATGGCAACAATCACTCTAATTGGCTGTACTGACAATGAGTGCAATTCATGGAGCCCTGGAAAATAAGCAGCTAGGAAACAAGGGGAAGAGCACAGCTGAAGGCAGCTGAACTACGGCACTGCACAAAAGCCAGGCGATGTTTTGCCACAATGAGAGTACATGAACTCCTGGTCCTTTCTCCTCTTCACCCTTCAAACTTTCAGTGGCAAAACCTCCAACCACTGCCCAGCAGCTCCTCCTCATTGCCAAGGCCTCCCTCCCCCTCGCCAGTCACTGCCCTAAGGACCACAGGGAAGGCTCTACCAGTGTCCATCCTGCTGTCAACAACCATCAGACTTTCCATGGAGAGGTTTAGGGTAAAAACCATACTGTCTCCATTAATTCCCCCACTAAATCTCAGATAGCCGTGGATAACCAACCATAAACCCTGTCTCAATATCATGTGGCCCTTCTCAGCCATTCTTGTATCTTAGAAAAGACTGGGAAATCTGATGTACCACTGTGAGACTCCATTCATTTTCTTGAACAAAGAGAGGAACATCTATAATCCAGGGGATTTACAGATGTGCCCACCTTTCTCAGGTGTCCACATTTCTCCATTGATTAGAAAGGTGTCTCCTGCAGGGGGACAGGATTATCCCTTCCTCCCAGGTATAGGTAGAAAAAGATAGAAACATTCGCACTCAGGTTAGGCAAATACCATAGTAATAGTAAAGCCCACCTCTAAATGCTACACAGGGGTACAATAATGCTTTATTACATCATTTATGATTGTCCCATCACAGAATATCCCCAGCTGATTGCTGAATTTTGCCTAGTAACCTGTCAATGGACTAAAAACAATGTTATGTATTCATCGCATCAGAGCAGCTGGTCCACCTCAGACCAAGCAGCATCTGTTTTGGTTTCAGTAGTGGAGAGAGCATGAGAAAAGGGAGCTTTGCAGGAAGGAGAAAGAAGGGGAGGATAGGGAACATGGACAGGAAAAATATAACAAGGAGGGGGAGATGAGAAAGAACATCACTGAAAGCAACTTTTACTGCAGTTTAAGATTAATGACTGCTCATCCACAAGCACTCTACAATCTGAAGTAAGTGAAAGAAACTGGAGCTGCTACTCAATAGCCATTGTAGCCCTTTACAGACATAAAAACCGTACGCTGATGTTCCCACTCAGACATATAAAACCAATGTGATGTATGTAGCTTTTAAGTGTTGGTGCAGCATAAAAGTTTTATTGTTGCTTTGGCTTGAAGAAAGCTTCAAACCTCAGTTTAGGAATTGCAAGCCCCTGTAAAAATGGTTATGAAAGGCATTTTTCCTAATCACGTTAGCAAACCCTTCTCGCCATTTTCCCTCTCATTAAAAAGCTTAAATGTTTTACAGCTATAGTGTGCGGGCTTATGTCCAGATCACCCTTCATTAAATGACTTTTACAGTAACTGGATACAAGCCTTTTCTATTATTACACAGCAGCTAATTATGTTTCCTTTGTTTTCATTTCATCATTTTAAACAAAGCTTTTAGGGACCCAGCTACTCTGTGAGAGGTGTTGCCAAGCTGAACACATTTCCAGCAAATCCCAGCTGGGCTGCATTCATTTCATCTGATGATCTTTGCAACATGAAGTAGCTTTTTGGAAAAGAGAAAAAAAGAAAAAAGGAAAAAAAAGAAAAAGAAAAAGAAAAAGAGAAGAGGTAGACAGGAAGGAAGGAGAAGAAAAATAGCAACATCCAACCTATAGTGCTCTTACACTGCTTTAGTGCAAAGACAACTTCTCACTGGGGAAAAATCCATCAGGATGTTAGTGAAGAATGAAATACGATGTACAGCAATTCTAAACATCATAGCTAAGCTGTGTGAATGATCAGTTCTATCGGGCATTTTCTGAATTCTGACAGCATTGCTGTTTTCAGATTACCACAGTAATGTTTCCAAAGTGTATTATTACATTCACGGCAAGAAAAGAAGGGGAGGAGGCCTGAAAATTACTTCCCTTCTGGCAATGAATTGTCATTTATGTCCCACATTGAGCCAGCTCCTCGCACCGCCTGGGAAGCCAAGGGAACCAACAAAAAGATATGATTTCCCCAGAGCTAGGGAGCCAAGGGAAATGATCAGGCATCTGAAGACTCCCCAGGGTGCAAACAGCAATAGCAAAAGGCTTTGCTAGAGAGATAGTTTTCAGTATCTGTGCAAATAAAATCTACATTTAGATTTTATTTTAATTGCTCATTCTCATCCATGTTACACTGGATAATCAAAGTAATCCTATCAGAAATGATAAGATTTGTTACGTATGTTTCCATGTACAAGGCAGCATATTGTGCCTTCTGAACAGTGTGTAAGATGGCTGGCCCTTGCTCCACAGAGCCTTAAAAGCTCACAAGTGTACGAGTCTTCTCCTCCTTTTCTCACGGGCATATCACAGCACTCCTTTAACTTTTTTTGCATGGTTCTTCCATCCTTTTAAGCCTTCCTTGACCAGGTAGCTTTCTAGCCCTTCTTGAGCAGATGGTACTCAACTAGCCCTCGAGAAGTCTTGCATCTTCCTGCTATCAATATTCTTTGGGCTTGTGAGTCCCACCCTTTACTTGCTATATATTTGCAGTTTGGGTCACATGTAAAGCTTTCTAGGATTTAGGGGGTATAGAATCCCAGAAGACAGTAAATCTGAAGACCTTCTATTGCTATGAGTCTAGAAGTTTATAGGATTCTTAAGGGACTGTTAACCTTTCTAAAAGATTTCAAAAAGATGTCACTGTAAGGAATTCAGTAGGAAACTGAAAAGACTGAACACTTGACCTTATCTCTACAGAGCAGAGTAGATGGTTCACAAAATATGTGATGCTTTTCAGTGACTTACAGTGCCACAATGTATTCTCACTACATACCAACAGGGAACCAATCCTTCTTTGCCTCCTGAACACTTTCTCATGTAGACAGGGGACGAAATGAGATGCCAAAGGCAGTAGATATGACAGCCCTTCTTCAAACTTCACAACTTGTAAAGAGGGTATGCATGGATGGTTTTGTTCATGCCTTCCCATCTCAGTTCTAGGTCTTTCTTCAGCTAAACAGGAGCCAGGCTAACCACTCTTCCCAAAAATCAGCTCTAGCTGCCTAAATAGTCCACTATTGCCCTTTGTCCCAAATATTGCCAGAGCAGTATGACCAGTACGCTCCCCACCCTCTTCACCCACTCTTCTTATTAACACCAAACTTCATGGATTCTTTCAGAAAGACCCGTGAAGTGAGAAGGCACCTTTATCTCTCACTGACACAAGGCAGGAAGCCTCCTCCTATTCTATTAACCACAGACCTCCAACTCCGTTTGCCTTATACAAAAGCAAAAAGTAAAGCACAATCCCCTCCCCTTGTTTCAGGTGCAGGAAATGAAATAGAAAAATGAAAAATGGCTGAGCAAAAATGTAGCTCTGCAAGACCCTTAGCCAGGTTACCTTTCCAAATCATGCTTGTTTTTCAGAGATATTTGTTCATGGAATAGAAAAATAAGGAAAACAACCCATCTGCCCACGTAGGTGTGGCCTTCATTTTCCTCTTGAAAAACCCTAACATTTCTCTCCCTTTTCAGCCCAAGAGGAGAGGGCTAATCACATAAGTGGACCCCCAAAAGCCTGTCTCCTTGTCGCTGTTCCATAGCACGGGCTTTGGCAGAAACACAGCAGGGGTCCGATGCAGCTGTTGGAGATCCTGCCCTGCCTGCCCGGCTTTGCCTCTGCTCCTGCTATTTTGCTACTATAGATGCAGTATAAATACCAAAAAGAAAAGCCTGTCAGGCAGATCATTTCCCATTATTTGGAAATTAGCAAGCTTTATGCTGTTTCTAAAACTAATTGTTTCCATTATCAGAACACTGCAATGCTGTATGCATCCACAAGAAACCATCACAAAAATGTATTTCTTTCTTTAATATACTGGGCTTTTTTCTTTTTCTGTGAACAGTTTTCCTCCCTTTTTTCCTGGGATTCCGTTCAAGAGAAATATAATAAAAACTCAGGTTTTTATTATCTGGCAAACAGACTGTTGCCAATTATTTTCTTGTGCCTTTCAGTATAAGAAAATTTGTTCTCCTTAATTTCAAAAGAGAGCAACAATTAATTTAGCTAATGAGAATTACAGGAGAAAAAAAAACAAACAAACAAACAAACAAACAAAAAAAAAAAGTACTTCAAACGATTTCTAACCTGTGGAAAAAAATTCTTATTTTGGTCCTGATGCTAAAAAAAAGTCTTTGCATATATAGTCTTACTGAAGCTTTATCCTTTAAAACTTATTCCCAGGATTGTGGATTTGGCAAATGCAGGCTTCAAATTGCTGCTGTATTGATGAACTGATTTGCTTGCAAAGTCCTTTTTTAAGGGAGGATATTATTACCAAGCTGGTAATAAGACATAAGCCCAGAACGCTACCCAGGAGCAAATGGGGCAAACGTTTGTATTTTTTGACAACAGCACACATACTTAGACTTTTTGACTGTCACTTTACTAAGGAGAAGAAGAAAAAAGAAGTGCATTCACTGGTTCAAACATCCCCCTTAGCAGAAAAAGGCCTGCAGGGAAAAGAAAACATATAAAATGCACTGAAGCAAAGTAATGCTCCTTGAAGCTGGCTGTGCCCCTAAACTATGCTCCTGAGATTATATCCCGAGGCAGCAGGGGGCATGGTTAAGAGCAATTCTCCCCGGCTCCGAAAGAATGAAAGCAAGTGTCAGCACTGCCATAAAATCAATGCATGGATGATTGCTCCCAGGATGACTCGAAGCAGCAGTGACATGAGCCTGGACATGGTGCTGGTGAGGAATCAGGCCTAATGGCTTTCCATCTGATCCCTGGCTGCAGGGGTCAGTTCAGCTGCACGGGGCTGAAAAGCGAGGTCACAGATCTGATGTGTCAGCGTGCAGCCAGCTCGTGACACTTGTTGCGCTGTAAAGAGAAGATTGCCAATGGGATGGTGGAGCTTAGGATACCACAAAAATCTGGCAGGCTTCCTTGTAGCCTGTTAATCCACTATTCCTATACCTTACAGAGCTCTATTTAGTGGGTTTTTCCCAGTTTTGAGGCCTGAATTACAGCTTGTTCATCAGTTAGGTGCTGTTAAGAAGGGACAGATTAACATGTACCATTATAATATGAGGGGGACTTTTAACCTTTATATTATGGTAATTACCTTACCTTTTGTCTGATACTCTTTCCAGGACGTGCTAGCCTGGTCTAGAGAGCATGGAGCAGGTTACAGACCACTAATAACATCTCTCTCCTTGCCACCAAGGTGACTGTGTGCTTGCTCACGAAATTTGCACTGGCGTAATTAAAATTGGTTTTCAAATTGACTCAGCCTTTAGCTAGCACAGCTTCTTTGCACAGGGGCACTTTCATCAGCTTACCGTCAGGTTAGAGTAGATAGCACGGCCTTCAGTCCCATGAAGCATTCAAGACTGCCCTGCTCACCAGTTGCCATCTGTCAGCTGAACCATGACAACAGATTATAAACCCATTCCTGGCCTGCCCCTAGTGTCTAATAAAATGCTGTTAAAAGCCCCACTCTCACTCCTCTGACCGGCTTTTCAAGACCACACAGCACCCTGGGGATGTCAAGCATAGCTGGGTCTTCTCAGAGCAGCTCCCCTCATTCCGCCAACAAGCTTAGTACCTTCAGCTCTTTTCCTCTTCATTGCACTATGCAACAGACCTGGAAATCAAGCCTTTGATGGATACCAGTGACTATTAGGAGTGAATGAGAATTCTAATTACAAGCACTCACATTGTGAATGGGGTTAATTTCCCTATACTCCCTGAAGGACATCAGGAGGTGAAAGAAGGGAGACATATGCCCTGAAATCCCAAACCGGCAAAACAATTCCCTTTCTTCATTGTATTCTGCCACTCCTCATGAAAGAGATGACAAGAATAGTATGACCACTGGTGCAAACAAACTTCTGCATTTGGCAGCACAGGAAGGACAGCGAGAGATAGATATTTACACCAGATGTGTAAGCAAGAGACATGCTATGGGTGGGTAGCAAGAATTCTAGCCTTCTGGTACTGCCATATTTCGGTATTTTTCACTCTTCAGCTTCTTGCATTTTCCTCTGGCCATTCAGAGCAATCACTGGGGGCAGTTCAATCGTAGGCAGCAGCAGAAGCAACAGGAGTCCAAAGGGGAGTATCAGAGACAAGGACGAGGCTGTTTGGGACAGACAGTTTCCACCATTTCTTTGACATACGTCAAAATTCTCAGCACCTGGAGCCACCTCTGACATCTCAGCCCACTGCCCGCACAGCAGCAGGAGCCAGAGGGACTGCTGGACAGCAGACAGGAGCAGGCAGCAATAGGATAGTGGCAGCAGTACTCAGCAAGAAGAAGAAGCACATCCCATGTGTGTAGGGGCTGAAGCAGATCTCAAATTTCAGCCACAGCAGCCCACAGCAGTGCAGCCCCCAGCTGCAGAGAGAGCACCTGCCGCAGGATGATGACACACAGGTACTGCAAGGCTACCTGCTGTCTACCAGCTGCACTCCATGGCTGCAATGGAGACTTCGGAATCTTCCCTTAAGTGCTCTGGAAAGTACCAACGTCAAACTAGAAAATTCATCTTGGTATACAAGGGATTATACTGAGGAAGGATCTATAGTGGGATCGTAACATGATACCAGTGAAAATCAACAGAGACTTATTTTTATTTAAACAGTAGTAAGCATGGCTTAGATCCTGCAAGAAGTGAAATGGTCACATGGGTTTTACATGTCCAAGTCCCATGGGGCCAGAAGGTCACATTTCCCATGCAAATCAGCAGCAATTTTTCCATTAATTTTATCTCTAATTTTTAAATAGCAGTACCTACAGACTAAGAACAAGATTCATCCCACTTAATGCTGAATGTCTAAACCCAAGGCGTCTAGTCTGAGCTCACTGCTCTGGGCTAGCCTAGTCAGTGGGAAGAGTTAAGCACTTGCAGTTGGGCGAGTCATCTCTCATGGAGCAGGTGTTGAAGACATGCCCTTTAGTACTGCTAGCTCACAACTAGACATCATTTAAACTGCACGCTTCTAGAGGCAAGTGAGATGAATCCTATGCCATACTTTTAAATAGCTGGGCCTGAATTCCTTGACAGCTACCCCTGTAGTATCAAACCTTTCTGTTTTGACACTTTCCAAAAGGACAATCTCAATATTAATGCTCAATAATTTACCTGGGGAATTAGGTCAAGGTGTTCAACATTTTTGAAATAAAAGAGATTTGCAGAGCAGACACATCTACAGTATGTCCCACCTCAGTCCTACCCAAATGGCTTCTCTCAGAGATCCTGCAAGCCTCTACCTTTGGCAAGCAGGATGGCATACCACATTTCCTTGCTTGTGACAGTAGGGTGCCTTAGGTACCCTAGGCTGTACTTACAGGATCACAGCTCCTCTTAGCAGCCAACCACCCCTGAACCCATTTCTGATATGGCATCCAGACACGACACATGATTGCTGAACAACAAATTACTGTGATGTACCACGACCATTCCCTAAAAGAACAATAAGAAATGAACGTCTTCTTCCAGGAATGCCAGAGACAGCATTCACCTTACCAAATCTACATCTAACAATCTACATCTGGTCTACTAAAACCACCAGCTGGAGTGTTTTGCCCTTTCACAGACATGCAACAGCACCACAATGGGAGAGATTTAACTCAGCTAACTCTAGCTGCCAAAGAATGAAGCATGTGATGTAAGCCAGTTGCTCCCTGGGCTTCCTCCTCCACAGTCACTGTGGAGATATATTTCTTGGTGCTCACCAAAGGTCACTGGTTTTTGGGAACAGCTAAAGCTGGGTGAGATGAATCTCACCTGAAATTTGCAAAGCAATTCAGCAAGATCTACTAGAAGACCAGGAACAAATACGACATTTATTATACTGTGTTCACTCATCTCCACATTAAAAAGACAAACCAATGTCCTCTCACAGTTACAGAAAGTGGAGACCTTAAATAGGAATATAAAATGTTACATGAATACTTAAGACTACTATGTTTCTGCCTATTTTACTTAGTCACTTATCATAAGATGTAATACTCAGAAATTCTCACTCTATTCCCTGCATATGTCTGTGTTTGTTTTCATAGCCTTTCAGGAGCAGGAGGCTTTTCCAAGCAAATGATTACTACAGGAAAAAAAAAAAAGTTTATTGCTAGGATGCTAGATTAAATTTTTAGAGGCAATCTAATGTACTTAAGAGAAATAATGCTTTTACTATGTTGGAGGGGAAATTCTAATGCAAGTTCTTTTTAGGTCACAGTTTAAAGATCTGCAAGAGAAGAAAAGTTTCACCAGGCAAGACACAACCCAGCCTACCTGAATTTGCATTCTCTTCCTGTCACCTAACCCCTTACTCCTTAGAGAGAGAATCTGTAGGTCTGAGCCAGCCTGCAGTGCTACCAGCCTAACTGCAGAAGCTGGTCTCCTGCAGTATGAGATGAACCAAGTCACACTGAGCCCGGTGCTGCTGCCACTAGGCCAACACAAATCAGCCATTTCAAAGGCAACATAGGTCAAATTAGCTGTTTCAAAGGTAACTTAGGTACATCAAAAGTACTTATTTGATGCCAACAAGCAATAAGAACATTGTTGGTGTTGCATTAAAAATCTTATTCCTCACAGCTACCTTTCCAGCTGGAGCTCATTAGCCAGAATCTAGCCCCTAATTAATTAATCCAATTAATTCCTAAAAATTGTTGAATTACTTTTAGCTTTAACAATTTTGAGGACTTTCAAAGGACATCAAGCTCCAGCTTGCCTTCTACTTTTAATTAGATTAGAGGTAATTTTTGTATTCAAATGAAGAGTAACAGATGTAGATCTGCATGGTAATGCTGAATCAGAAAGTAATCTTCTAGTAAACAGTTGGGCTTTTTACCAGTGTTGACCGTTCAAATCTAATAACAATACGTGCATTACTAAATTTCATTGCCTCAGTCCTCTTCCTTTTCACTTGAATATAAATATTGATCATGGATACTTAGACCACTTAGCTTTTGATATTTTGGCTGCTTTTAAAATCTCCTAATGGAACTAGAAAAATTCGCCTTTTAATGTGATGAGTAATATTTTCCTTATTTTTACATTGAATTTTTGGATAATGGTTGTAATTAGGTGTTTGCACCTCAGCTATGATTTTATTCAATCTTGGATCCAGTCCACTTCCAGGGTATTTAATTCCAGGCCAAGTTCTCGCCCCAGAAGCCTGCAACTAGAGTTTGGCAAGTTTTTGCCTGAAAAACACATATAAACAAAGGCATTCGAACCCTGCTGCGTATGCTTATTGAAGCACCAGATATTTAAATGGCACCTAGAATAAACAGCACAATCTGCAGGAAGAAATGCATTATCCTACTTTGCTTTCTGAGAGTAATAAGTTTGTAGACAATACCATGAATATGCTCTGAAAGGGACTTTGATCGAATTCCATAAGTTGATTGAAGCAAATGGAATTGCATAGATGGGGATCGAGGAGCAACCGCAGTTTTGCTCCCAAGTGTCCTTAAAACTCTTACCAAGTTTCTTCCATTTATGGACTTGTTCCAAAGCTTGTTATAGCCAGTCAAAAGACTTCCACTTTCAGAGAATTCAAGAGAGAACCTAAATACACAGGTAACTGCCTGCAAGGGATGTAAGCACACGCTTGACTTTAAGTAAGAAAGTAGTGCCACCGCAGTCAGTAGCATTACTGAGAAACTTGAAGACTGACTTGTATTTTTATGCCTGACTGAATCAGGTCATCATTTCTAATTATGATCCTGATTATATTCTGAACTGAAGTCAGTGGGAATAAGAGCAGGAAAGTATGTCTCTGGAGGGTCACATCGACATAAGAATTAAATCAATACCAGCTCCATTCCAATGAAATCACTGGAGTTAACACCAGTAGAGACTGAAAGTGTACAGTGGTAAATCAGATCCAGAGCTTGTTACATGGTTTTGACACATCTTTCAGTTTTATCAGAAATCCAAACACAAAACTTAGCACTCTGAAACATCAGTGGAATTTAGACGCTCCCTGAAGGGCTTTGAGTACTGAAATCAATGAACGGATTGAAAAGGACTGACCTATAAATGTAGTTTTTCAGCTGTGACAAATGAAATATTGATAATGGGCTTTATTTTGCTTAACTCTTTCTCACTCTTTCAAAACACCCTGTGTAATAGACCATAGCAGAATGGAAAGTACTTATAAAAATGTGGCAGGGTTACACAGAAAGCAACAATGATTTTTATTTCCCGGAGAATCATGTTGCGCACCAAGAAACACAAAAATATATACTGCAAGGGACTGCAGCAATGATTGGGCCAGGATAGGGAATACTGATGGGCTGTATCGATGCTAGCATAACTAACTAGGTTGAATTTAATGAATTTGGGGATTCATTATGATGGTGAATATATGAGCCTTATCTAGCCATAAGAGTTCTCTTACCTGGATGCCCCCCCCAGGCTCAGCATGGCTTTACAGAGGGAGGCTCACAAAACAATGGGGGCCTTCCAGGAATATAAGTGCTATCAGTTGAGTCACTAAGGATTCGCCTAGCTCCCAAATAATCTAATATCCTTAAGCATTCAAAGCCTTGTCATAAACAACTCCATATGTGTGCAAATGAACCTTCTCCAGGCATGGGCTTCACAGCTGAATGGCCGTACTCAAGCTTTTTTGATCCCAAAGTCCTGCTGCTGCTGAACATGACAACATTACATCTTTGCGGACATCTTCCTGAGGGATCTGTCTAGGACCATTCTTACTAGATTCCAGAGGCAACTGTGGGATGAAGGAAATCTTGTATTTCTCAGAAGAGAAATAACCATGAAAATCCATCACACCAGATATTAGAAAGTGCACTCTGGATTGTTTAGTCCACCAAAACATTAAGGTGAAAAATACCTAACCACATCTAGACGCTGTAGGCGAGATGTAGAGACACGTCCATAACCACAGTTTCAGAGGCAAAGAATAGCAAGCCTGGGGCGTTGCCAAAATGCTGGTATCTGAGAAAAATAAGGTTGAATTTACAAGTTAACCAGGCAGATCTTCAAAAGCATAAAATGGAATTCTTCATTACGAATTACCAGGCTATCTCACACAACTATAAGTCTCCTTCCACAGTCCATAGCTCTTATTCTTTCAAAATAACTGGGCTAAGAAATCAGGAAATTAGAACAAAATAAATAAAAACCTTACAAAACTCATTTCAATCATTTTCAAATGTATTCCATACATCTCTGCTTAACCCAGCATAATAAAGTTTCATTGCCATCTCTCCACATTATAAAAAGAATCACCAGACACAAAGCAGCATAAGTGAAGTGGACAATTAGTGAAGAGCTGGCATGTTCTGAACCCCTATTCATTTATTGGCAAGGATCTTTTCCTTTTTCCTTTTTTTTTTTTTTTTTTTTTTTTTTTTTTTTCTTTTTTGGAATTGGCTTTCAAAACGTTTCCATGGAAAACGGAGAGGAAGGCAGCTATCACAAGCAACAACAGAGCCTACCCAGCAATGTGCTTTTTGGACCCTCCTTTTTCNTTTTTTTTTTTTTTACCTCCTTTTCTTAAACTCGTCCAGGCTTAAGTTGAACAGTTTGCACCAGCATATGGCAAAGGTTGAGGTCAGACAGATAAAACGTTTCATTGCACCACAGAATGGTTAACAACACGTGAATGTAAATTCTAACACATCGTAAAACTGTTGCAGAGCAGGCTGAAAGGGGTCTTTAGTTATGGCAGGAAATCTGCTTCCCAGCCCCACCCCATCCCTTCCAGTTCATTTCAGGTATTGTGGAGCCCGGAGGGGCTTTGGAGTCCCCTCCCCTGGCAATCTGCGCCCGGCCCCGCCAACAGATTTCTAATGACTTTCTGATGAAGATTTAGGAGGTTTTGTGTCCTAGAGCTGTGAAGGATTTCAGCCGGGCACCCCTCTCCGGCAGCCAGCCCCAGCCACCTCTTTTGTCTCCTCCTCGCTCCACTGCACCCCTGGCCCCGTGGCTTCCCTGCAGACCGTCCAAGCGGGAGGGGACCCCTCCCCACAGCCCCGCGCTCTCCCTCTCCCGGGCCCGCAGCCACGGCAATTTGTAGCCATGCTGGTGGCGGGACCACCCCGCCGTGGGGCCCGGGCCCCGCCAGGGCCGTGGGACACAGCCTCGCCCCCTCAGAGGCCGCCGCCGCCGCAGGGCCCTCGGGCTTCCCCCGCTCCCTCAGTCTCCCCTCCTGGCCAGGACCCGACATGCCCTCTCGGCCTTGCTCCCCTCGGATGTGGGGCGCAGCCCGCTCCCCAGCTCGGTTTTCCACACTTAAACCAAAAACAAAGAGGGGGAGCGACGGCCCCACCTCTGCGGGGACCTCTCCAGCATCTCCGCTGTCGCTGCTTTCTTTTTTCCCTTGCGTTTATGTTCATTCTTCCCCCCCGCACCCCCGCCCCATTCCCACATTTTGTCACCATTATTACAATAAATACAAAGGTTCTGCGCCTAAGAAGAGACTACAAAAACATAAATGAATAAATAAATACTTAAATATCGAATGACATGTTTGTGTCAGACATTAGCGCAGGTTTTGGCTTGATGTTTTAGTTTATCATTTGCTCTAAGTTCTTGCAGCTGAAAGAGATAAACCCCGGCTATTCAAAAAAGAAATGTATAAATCAGAACAAAGCACCCAGTTAAAAAGCGCTTTTCAAATTCTTTTTTTCTTTTTTTTTTTTTTTTTT
>VZTI01003755.1:2003253-2057935 GCA_013397865.1 Struthidea cinerea | reverse complement strand
TTTTTTTACTTCTCCAGAGATAAGCCACAGAAGCACGGTGCTCAATTTTTGAAACTATTGAGGTGGTGGTAGATCATATATAGTGTAGCAATTATTGGAGAGTTTGTTGTTTGTGACACAGTCATGGACACACACTAACACGTGCACAGAGACACTGATCACCTTAATCGCCCAGGCCTCTCTAAACTGCACCTGATGTCCTATTTCCCTCCTCAGAGCTGCTCCAAGGCGAGAGTGATTAATGCTCTTTTTTAATCTAGGAAGATGTTAAAAGTGTGAGGGACATTGAGTTCAATTATGAAATATGAAATGCTGAGAGGGTCAAGTCTACTCAAGGCCTGCAATGGAAGAAACACTCCCAGGAGACTTTGATTTTTGGTCGGATGACTGATCATCATGTCCTCAGAATGAATTAAATTTTATTACCGGCTTTTTGGCAGCATTTAGAGTTTAACGTGGCTAGAATTAAAGAGTGCTTTGTCTGATTTTGATTTCTTCCTCTCCCCTTTTTGTTCAAAAGCTACTCTATTTTTCTCACTGACTTGGAGGTGCCTGTTAGAGAAATGCAGGTGGCAAGTTATCTCTGGAGGGGTTGTACTGCCAGGATGTTATTCACAGCTCGTATTTGCATAATCTCTTGTCTCCTCTTAAATCTTCTGTTTTATTCTCCTTCCCTTCTTATTCCCTCAAGAAGCTCTCACAACAATCTGGCTCGGATTTCTTTCCTTCCACATGCCTCAGTAACACTGATTGTTCTTATCAAGGGGTTGCAAGGCAGTGATCAGTCACACCTTCCTTCCATTCAGAGAGGCAACAAACACTGCAGATTTTGTTTACTTTTAACATCTGCCAAGACTTTTAATGTCACAGTGCAAGGAAAGCCCCAAAGACAAATCCAAAAACGAGCATATTAATAATGGTTGGCAACCAGGATCCTGCAGGGAACCATCGCTTTACCTTTTGGTGCTATTTGCCCTTCCTTAAAGTTCTTTCTTGCCCTACATTATGAAAAGACTTCTGCTGGCTAAGATGAAACTCACTGGTGTCATTGAGAAACCTGGTAGTAAATGTTAAAATGCTCAGTTTACCACACTGAGAACTTTCATGAAAAATCAGCAGAAGGTTTGGGGCTAAGCAGAGGTAATCCACATGCCCATTGCACAGGGAAGCCTTTACTTGGGAAGGAAAGTTGCACTCGTAGTTGATATCTTTTTAGTTTAAATATGCATAATTCTGTTTGCTTTTCAAGATTCTGGAGTCTGTTCTGACTGTGACTGCAGTAACCAAATTAAACAAACACAAAAGAAAATCAGAGAAAGACAAGAGGGGACAAGGAAAGGAGAGGAGAGAAAGTTATCAAGGTTATGACTTTGGATTCACTGCTCCCCCTGTCTGGGATCCAATCCAGTTGCCAAAATATAGGCAGCCTGTGCTTTCTAAGTCACCCTCATGTCTGCTGAAACCCCAGCTGCCCCTTCAGAAGAGAGCAGGTTTTCTGCGAGTCCCATGCCACATCTGCCTGGCCCTGCAGATTTCCCACTGGCCTCTCAAACGGGACAAGACACTTCTCTGAGCCATCTGAATCAAACCCTCATGGGCTATGCAATTAATTAACTCAGAGTACAGTGAGATTCCAGTGTTAACATCTAAATTGAGGTGTCTAAAAGTAGGTGTCTATTCATTACAGTTAGCAGAGACTGATCAAATGCTCATATTTACATTTGGCTGAGCTGGATTCTCTGTGGAATATAATGGGAGACAAAACACTTAAGACTCTTCTAGAAATCCAAACCTACAGTCTGGACCTGGGACTCCCAGACAGAGAAACTGGAATTAATCTGTAAATTCACTCACTTTGGTCCTTTACCACCTCAGGCACCACATCATGCTTTATTCCTTCATAACCATCCTGGAAGCAGTTAACCCTTCCCCCCTCTGATGGAAAAACCATTGCAGAACCTCACTGTGTCAACCATTAGGAACATTCTCATAACTCCAAGTCTTTATACATCCATAGCAAATGTATATCCACGTGGTTCTTATGCCAACATCAGCCTTTGCATGAGAAATTCTTTCTTCATTGTTGTGTTTAACACCCTGCTCTGCATAGAGCAGTTACATCCTCCCTCAGTCTTCAGTTTTTGAAGGAAAACAAGCCAGGATATTCTATTTTTCTCTCGTATGATAATCTCCTCCCTTTGCCCAACCCCTCGTGCACGAGTCTGTCAGTTCCCAACCAGAAGTTACATGAGGTATTCCAGATGAGATTTCACAGGGGGCCTTGTACAACCTTGTCAGTGCTTTGCTATATCACTAAGACTGTTTAAAGTAGAAGAAAAGCTGTATAAAGAAGGTAGAAAATATGAGGGAAGTTTGATTTAGGGAGGAAATTAGTAAGAAATGACACCATATAAAAATATAAAACAGTGAAGGATATAGGGAAATATAAATTGTGACTTAATCATCCACCATAACTAAAACAGCCACTGTATATCAGAAGACAACTGTCAAAGACATCTCAGAAGACAGTAATAGGCTGATTTTTAAGAGACCCTAGACTTGTCCAAATAGTACCAGCTCCTGCAATTACAAGAGATAAATTAGGAAAGAGGCCTAAAATCACGGTTGGTTCATGATATAGGCTAGAAATTTACTGACGGGCATACAAATAGGAAGGAATTTCTCTGAGTTAGTTTTGTTTGTACAGCAGACCCTCCCAGCACTCAGAGCACCATGGTGGTACCAGACAATGACCAAAAAGGAATGTGGATACATATGCACTGCCAACTTGAGTTGGAAGTTTCTGCCTGTGATTCTGATTTGTAAAAATTTTATGATTCTTCTGTAAGCCACTCACAGGGCTGCTGTTCTAAAAAGCTGCAAACTTACATAAACAAAAAATCTAGTGTATATTAAAGGGCAACCAAGTAGAATTTACTTAAAATGGAAGGAAAAGTCCATCCACTGACTACCAGAGTCATAATTTAACATGGCAATTTTTTGTGGGACAAGACTGACTTCTTCCATCAATTTCACTTTTGTAAAGAACCCATAAAAATGTATACAGCAGTAAGGGAATGTGGAGCAGCAGCGTCATTGTACAAAATGCTGTCACCCCCATTTTCACAAAGCTGGCAATTATTCACTGAGATCAAAGCTTTACTTGCATATTATGGGTCCTCATTTTCATTGAAAAACACTCTTATTGGGCCAGGTGAGGCAAGACAATCAAGAACATTGTCATTTTCTTTGCTGCTTCCTACCAAAATCATGACATTCCAGGTTCCTTTGTTCAAACATACTCAAACTTATGAATCTACCAAATTCCTTTCCGTCATAACTCAGCCTTACTACCTTCATCCAATATCAGGTTTTGTCTCTACTTTATAAGAATGTGGCTCAGACAAACCAGAAAATGTTTGGCATGATAGTTACTTTCCATAACAGTATGAAAGAGATGCCAAACTGCCAGGACCTCATAGTCTCCAATGTTATGTTTTCTGTGATGCTCATTTTCCTTTAAAAAACAATGATGAATGAAATTTAAATAAATCTTTATGGTCCCACTTAACACTTCAGTAAGTAAATCCAGTGTTACTTAGGATATTTTCAAGCAAGGATTGTTGGGGGGGTATGGGTGGGCTTTTTTTCAGGAGAAAGAAAAAAATGCTTTGTGCAAATAAAAGGATACCGATGTGTTAAAATGCAGGGTGTTTTTTTGATTTTGAGATTCAAAAATGTGTTGTTCCACTGGCTGGAAATGCAAATGGTGAGCAAGCACCATGAATTCCATCCTTGTTGTTGGTAAGAACTTGTATTGCCTTGTGAGCGATAAGAGACAGTGACACACATTTACAACAAAGGATGAGCCAGCCCTGATTTCCAGTCATACCATGCCTAGGAGAATTCAGATCCCCTGAATACCTTGCAGCTTTGAAACACAACCACCAGATCCGGATGACCTTACCACGTGGAATGCTGTATAACACTTGACACCATATTGGCCAGGAAATGTAATGATAATTAAATGTTTGTGTGGGTCCTCAGATTAATGTGGTGCTATTTTGTTAAAAAGAAATGAAAGAAAAAAGGCTATATGAAAATTTGTGGCTATGGAGGTAAACCTCTATTCTCCTAGATCATCCCTATGTAAATCTTTCACCTACTGGACTTCAGTGCTATTCATGGGTAACAGGCTCTTCTGGGTTAGTTCCAGCACTCAATGTGCACTTCCCAACTACCACCAACCTCCTCTGTGGAAATGAAATTGTCCTTGAGACATGTTCATATCCACGGATGACAGCATATTGATTTTGCATAACTTAAATGGTTGGGTCTTCTAATGCAACTCATTTACAGAAATCACGTGAAAATTTGCAATATATTTGGCATGAGTGATGTATTTTCCTTTTTTTTTTTCCCATCCAGCCTCTAAGAATTCTGTACTGAGAACATCTCCACTGTCTTCTCCCTCCTTTGCAACCTTTCTTCTCTCAAAGTTCAGGGACAGGCAACAGGGGGTAGCAAATTTTACTCTCATGAGCTTGAGGTTTCACCTGAATTCGTATAATTCCCCCAACATTAGTTCAACCCAAAAGGATACATGATTGGATTGTAGATATTAACACATAGACTTTAAAAGTGAGAAGCAAACTTTCAAACCATATTTACTAAAAGACTCTAAAGAAAAGAACAGGCATACATCTTTCCTTGGCAGAAAGAACACAATTTTGATTTATGGGTAAAGATTATTCAGTCATATGTATAGTTTATGTTTGTGCCCTTCCTTATAAATCCCCACTCACTCACTCACTGGCCTGTGTCCCATCACTATATAACCTCACCAGCATCACTAATTCATAAATGTTTCCATTTACTTGAGAGGAAGGGATAGTTAAAACTGCAGTTTGGGATTCAGGAAACATGAAACCAGTTCCTGGCTCAGACACAGACTTTCTTTGTAACCTTTGAAAGCCAGTTATCTCTCTTGTGTCCAATTCCTCACCTCAGGGAAAAAGAAAGTGACCCAAACCTATCCTTTGTATGCTTCTCTAGAAAGATAATTACTTGGGACAGGAAGTGTTCATGTGCAGGGTGCTTCATCAGCAGGCCATCATAGTTGCAGAAATGATCGAATACGAGAATATCAAATGCTTAGTCAGCCTATGAAGGGGCTGTGGCCATAAAGAAGGGCTCAGCAAAGGTACAAATACCATTCAATCTAAGACAGAATAACTAAACCCAAACTCTTCATGAGTGGCTTTCTCAAGGTGTCTGAACAGCCTTTTTTTCTCTCTCAGTCTCTGCCAACAATCAAATGGAGTAAATGGTTTGTGCCTCCTTCACAATCAAAGAGGAAAAAGGTCCCTTTACAGTTTTCTGTGGCATGTTTTCATGTGCTGCTCTGAGATATGCTGACACACTCACATCGGCAAGTGGCACTCCAAATGAATAGATGAAACAGACCTGAGTGATACATACCTTACTTACGTTTATTACCATTTACATATCTGCTAAGTGCTCAGCAGAAGTGGCAGGACTTACTTCCCAAGGCTGTTTTCCAGGAAAGCAATGGAGTTCTCATGTGAATACAGGCTTATCTGTGCAAGTAAAGACTACACAGCCTTTCCCTTATGAGACTGACTGTCCAGGAGAATAAAATCCAGAAAAAAGAACTAGAGCTTTTCTTAGCAAACAGGGTTGGAATCAATTTGCACTCTGTAGGAATTCACTATTTTTCCATCAAATAGACGCAAAAACATTCATTGTTTCCCTTTGCTAGATTTGGTTGTGCATGCTAAAAAAATCCAAATCAAACAATCATGGAAAATATGTCCATTTGGGATATGATGAAACTGGGACTTTCTGAGACTTACTGAAGCTACCTTTATTGACACGATCTTGAAAGTTGGCTAGAAATTCTGAAGGTTTAATAAAGATGTTGTTCCTTGTCTGTCTTTGGAAGTTTCTTGAGATCCTGAGAGTCATCAGGGATATGTTATTCTTAGGACGAATAACCTAGCAAAGGCACAGCCTGAATCTTGAGTGTTTAAATCAAAGTAAGACAAAGCTGTACCAAACAAGCAGAAGGAATAAGTGGCTTTAGGCAGTATTGATTGGAAGTTTCATAACAGTGATGAAAAAGCAATGCGATATCACGGAGTACTGTAATGTAATACAACCATGACACATTGCTAGCACTGCCAAGACAAAGAGAGTTTGAGGGGACAAGCATTAAAAGCGGAACAATTCTTTCTACCTCAGCTCACCTGATCCTGCTGGACAACGGAAGGAAAGACCAGTCTCTAGGACACAGTGACAGAGTTTGCAGCACAAAGTAGCGTCACAGGAACTTCCATGCCTCTGTATGGGTTTATAAGGCCCTCTTCCAAGCATGTCCTGAACACAGGCATAGTTCTGCACTGGTTTCACATACAGAGCAGCTCTGCTCTGCTGCATCTCTTTGCTCTGAGATGGGATGCAGAGAAGTAGGAGGAAGAGTCCTGTTCTCAAAGCGGAGTTTAGAGGAGCCTGCAGTCACATGCCATTTCAGCTGTAAGAAAGACAGAAGAGAATTAAGTGGACAGAGACAACAGCAGAGCACAGATATTGCAGCAGAGAGCCTGGCTGGCGCTAGGAGTATGTATTGCAATGTAGCAGCACTGAATGATGTCACAGTTGTCTGGTGCCACACAGAACAGCAGTATTACCTTGATACCTGCAGGCCAGCGCTGGTAAGATGAAACCTGCTAATACAAGAACAGTCAGCGGTTATGCCTGGTAGCATACTTGAAGTGCACTGTCAGCAAGTTTCAAGGTTTCAAGTGCAGGTTAGCTCAAGATTTACGGCATTCCTAGCTTTCAGATGGCATGGGAGTACCTTGAGAACAGCTTTTTTTGCTGTATTCAGCAATCTGTTTCCATTCTGGCTATGGTCCAGAAATACACAAGAAAAAAATGTGGAAAAAAAAAAGGATAGGCAGTAACTAAATATTTCAGAACCTTCACAAAGATTCAATTTGAGCAAGGCTTTAGAAAAGGGCAAAAGGCCAGTGGAGAAGTGAGGTGGGTTTTTTCTTCCTAAAACAATTTGCCCTTTCCCTATCATTTCAGTTAACCAAATTAAACAAGTACCTTCTTGTGCAAGGGTGCTTACAGTTTGAGTGGCTTCTTTGTTTTATAAACTGTGATCCTTGTCCACAGCTTTTCCAGTGGCCATGTTCTATTTCCTAAGTGGATTCTCCAGTGCCTGCTACTTGGCTCTGCTCTCACTGCAGGTTTTCCTTTGGTGGCAGCACTAATCTGCTTGTCTTTCCTCTACTTACCTGCCTGTTTTCACAGAACTTGCAGTACCACAATGTCCTAGAGACTTTACTGCTCTGTTGAATTTGCTTAAAATGGACATTTCAGTTGCTAAAGAGAGTTCAACAGTATGGTAAACACAGCCTGTGGGATCATGGGAATCTAATTTCCTTGGGAAGACTGGCTAAGAGTAACCACTAGCATTTCTTTGGTGCATGAACTCTTCCTGGTCCTGTACGAATATCACTTATTGAGTCCACAGAGCCGTTCATTTGGGTAGGTTACACACACATAATCTTCACTCTGCAAAGGTGAATGAAACAACAAAGGGAATTAACTCCCTAAGAATGCAGTGCATCTATGGCAGGCAAGCACCAAGATTTCTCAGATGCCTTTGGCTGGGATGAAATCCCAGCCCCACTGATACCCAGGCAGGTCAGCACTTATAAGGGTTTCCTGCACAGCCTCATATACATCCTCCACAGACACAGACACCATACCCCTCTGCACAAAACCATTGTCTGTACAAGAATCACATCAGACTCAAAATGTACACAAAGGCCTCCAGCTCTGTGAGGCGCAGTGATCCAGGAACACAAAGAAATGCAACTGAGTAGAGTCTGGATGGGGAGTCTGATGTGTGTGCAATGCGCGTACCAGTGGTCAAATTACAGAAAGGAAATCTTTGTAAGCTGACATCCAGGACTTATTTATTAATATACTCTAAATGACTAATTTATGGCCACATGTTTTTAGCCTTTTACAGAGCATCTATTTCATTATTTAAGATGTTTAATTATGCACCTGTATAATTAGTATCTGAAGAAAATATGTTTCTTTATTACCCTATGTCTTTAGAGAAGAGCAATAAATACTCATATTAACCAAAAACTCTTCTAATGGTGACAACCTTTAAGGTGAAAATATTTAACACCCTTCATGCCATGTCAAAAAAGAGAGGCCTGATAGAAGAGTGATAGTTGCAAAAAACAAAATAAAGTAATGAACCTGACCAGCAAGACCACCAAAATTAATGGAAGCTATTTCATTTCAGATTTTTAATTGTTCAGTTCAGGCCAGAAGACTGATGTCAATGGGAATTACTTTTATACAAGTGGAACAATTTTGTTCACTCACTGCAGGTGTGTCAGGTAAAATCAATATTTTCACACAAAGAATCTCCTCTCAAAGCCTGTGGTTCTCTTATTGGTGTGTCTTTTCAAATAGTTTTAGTATAACATTGAGCTTTAAAAAAGAACAAAATGTTCTTGAACTGGAAAAATTCAGTTTCATCTTTAAAATGACAGATCAAATAGAATGAAATACTTTTTAAATACAGCATTTTATCATATCTAAAAATGAGTGTTTGTGCTTTGTTTTGAATAAATGAGGCAGGAATATAGGGCAGGATAGGGCTGTGAAACACATCTGTGTCTCTTTGAAGGTCTTCATTGGAGAGCACAATGCAGAGAGCCCTACCTTGGTCAGAGCAGCCTCCTCAGGCTACTCTGTAAGGCACCACCTGCTTGAACCCTCCAGGAAACAACGAGGTACAATCTCATCCCAGATACATGTGCCTGGTCATTACCTCAAAGACTTTATTGTCTTCCTTTGAACTAGAAGTGCACGTGAAGGAATCAGGAATACTGAACTGCCCCAAAGGAGAGAAGGTAGGTTGTAATTTAGGTGGAGAAAAAGAAGTACAAAACAACCAGTAATTTTCTGCTATTTTCATGTTCATACTGCAGAAGGAGAACCACTGTATTTGCCTGCATACATTCACATGATAGAGATGAATCCTGTCCTGAAAAGTTAGACCAGATTTTTCAACTGGCTAGATGTCAAGCTTTTCATCACAATTTTTTCACTCTGAACAGATGTCGCTGTTCGTCCTTTTGTGGATGAAAACAAATGATGAGCTCACAGCCACCTCTACTGCACATGATTTGAGGGGCTACTGTTTATTACCCACATCACACACATTATTTTTGCCAGGTGCCTGAGCTGAAAACACTCATCACCATTTTATTTCAGAACACCTTTGATGAGCCATTCATGAAGCCATTGTGTATCCAGGTGTGTGTATAGTTCTATAAAAGGAAAAGTCATGTCTGCTGATGCTTTTCATTTTGTGATTCTCTGTAAATGGTGTGAGTGCAACTGCCTACCCTCAGTGCCAAGGTCTGGGAACTCACTGCATGAAGCATCTCCCATAGAACCAGCACCAGAACAGAAGTGGCTTCAGCAAAGAATGCCAGTTGCTCAGCATCTTGGCAACTGAGGTTTTACATTCATTTTGTTTCAAAATAATTTTTTGGAAGGCTGGACCAGTCAATGTGACTGTTCAGCCCTGTACAAAAAGTCCCTTCTCACTCATCCGGTTTGTTACTTAAAGGGTCCCTGTAGAAGCTGAACTAACTCATGAAAATGTCAGAAAAGAAACCCAAAAGAAAATTAAGAGGGTTTGATAATTTCAGTATTTAAACTGGCTATGGGAAGGGTCTGGCAAACAGGAGTAGACATGAGGGAACCAGGCATGAGAGCAGAGGAGCAACAGAAACCTCACCATTTGGCAACAGAAAATTGCTGCATGAGAATATTGTATGTTACATGACACCACAGCCTCAGTTTCTTTGTAAGCATCCTGGAAATATCCCATAGCATGGACAGGATATTCTGGGGCAAGTGGGTCACTAAAAGGGGTAGGGATGCAGAAGGTGAGGGGGAGAACATAGTCATCTGTACTGGAAAGGAGAAGGCAGTGCAGGGGAGGGCATAAATTTTTTGTTAATATGACAGCTGTAATCCCAAACCTGTCTTCCCTTAGGCATGCCACTGGAAATATTGTGCTTTCACTCCTACCTCAGAGGGCAGATTCTGCTGATGCAGACTGGTTGAAATTGCTGTTTCACTAGAAAAGGCACACGTGATCTTTATCAGACCTTGTGGTCTCAGTCTGAGTTCTTACAGAAAAGGATTTGTTGATCTGTGCCAAGTCACTCCCTGGCATGTTTGTTGCTTAGTGGGACAGTAATGTCTACATTGTGGGACATCAGCCTTGTTCTCTGGGAACTGTGAGACCACAGAGACAACTTTCCACAGTCATGTCCCTCAATCACTATCCCTCCATCCAGGTATTTCCCAGAATCTGCTTGTCCAGCTGCCAAGATTCAGTGCCTCTGCTAGCTCTCTCTTAGCAGAGGCTTGGATGCCACATGTGATAGTGCGCTATCCCTGGTGACAATTCTCCTGCCTTTGGGGAGCTTCGGCATCTCCTGCTGCAGCCAGTTATGATGCAGTGAAAAACAGACCCTTCAGTGCAGGGGTGCCTGAAAGTCCCGGTGCTCTGTGTGCATACCCCAAGTAGCAGCACGTGTTGGGTGGAGGAACCTGTGTGCTTAAACACAGAAACATGATTCACTTTGTGATAAGTACCAACTGCAAACTTTCCAGGGTGCAAATAACCCATTTTGGCCTTGGACAAGTAAAAACAAAGTATCCAGCATTTACCTATTTACATTTGGTTTGTTCTACAACTCATAGAATACTAATGACCAGTTACTGGGTTGCTGGCCAAGATTACTTTAAATATTTCATAGGCTATGGATGAATTCTGAAGCAACAGTCTTTATGCAGAGCACGTCTTGACTGTTACACATGGAGATTTGCAACTAGAAATTAACTTTTTGCTTGCCTTACTTGAAAACCTGTTCTTTATGGTATCTTAAGGTTGCTCATTCCAGTATTTTTTGTTTTATTTAATGATAAAAGGTGCATTATTTCATCATAAACCAGGTGCCTTCTGTCTTCTTCACTGCATCATTACACATGCAGTCACTCTCTTAAGAAAGGCCAGAGGGAGAAGGGCTCTGAGGGAACAGACAAGAGTTTATTTTTTTCTGATGAGGCACTTGCACAGGTTGCCTAGAGGAGCTGTCGCTGCCCCATCCCTGGAAATGTTCAAGGCCAGGTTAGATGGGGTTTTCCACTAAAGCAGCAACCTGGTTTAATAGAAGGTGTCTCTGCCCACGACAGAGGGTTTGAAACTAGGTTATCTTTAAGGTTGCTTCCAATCCAAACCATTCTATGATTCTTCAACTCTATAATTATTTTTATCCCAGCTGAACTGCAAAGAGAATACAGGCCTCAATTTCATTTTTGTTCCCTCTCACACTCTGGCTTCAGCAAGCTTTTTGTTGTTTTCTGCTTTGAAAAGTCCTTCTTCCACCACTTCCCAGGACAACAATGAAGTCCCTGCCAAAGACATTGTGCCCCTGACTTATCCCATTCCACCCTTTGTCCCTGTTTTGGACCAAGGTTCTTCAGCTGTATGAGACACTCAAGAGAATATAAACCTTCAGAAAATAAAGATTAATGTCTCTTTCATTGTGTCAAACAGCATGCAGACAGTGTTAAACTCTCTGTTGGCCCTCTCTGTGCTTAGGGCTGCTGCAACTCCTTCCTCCTGCCTGGCCTTTCTCGGCTTCTCCTATCTGTCATGTCCCCAGTGGCAACTTCAGTCTCTCAGTGACTCAAAGTTTTCATGGTCCCATTCCTCCTGTCCTCCTTCTCACTCTCCCATACAAACACAGCCCAGTCTCCTCTGCCTGCCCAAGGACACCAGTCAGAGTAACTTTCTGGGGATCCATGCACACGTGCTCACAAATGTAATCAAAGCCAAGAGAAGAGGCATCTCTACAGCAGCACTGTAGAGTCTAAAAGTAGGTCAGGCAGCGTCTGGGCACTGGGATAGCTGGGCAGCAGAGTTCAGGTCTGTGCCCCAAGCTGTCACAGCCAGCAAGCAGTGGGGGGTTGCTGCTGGAAGTGTATTTGGACCAGTAGAGGAAATGCAGCATCCGTGTGGGCACTGGGCCATCTAACCAGCTAGTTTAAACTGGCTGAGCTGAACTCCAGCTTATAGCTGGGCACATGTCAGCAGCCCTGCAGTGCACAAACCAGTGCTAGGTGTGTTTCCCCAAAGGGCATGGTCCCGGTCCTGTGGAAATCAGATGGAGGTTTGTCATCAACTCCAGCTGGAGCAGAGCTGTACCCTTTGTCACTACAATTATTTCAGGTCTACTTCATATGGATTTTAGCAATAAAAATCCCCTCAGGAATGCTCCTTGTTTACAAAATCGCCTCCTGCTCTGACTGAAACATTTGTATCTCAGTTGTTAGCCACAATAATGAGTTGACAATTTCCTCCAATTGGCACATTTCATTCAAGACACATTATTGTAACCACAGCTGCCTAAGATATAAAAAGCCAGGTTCACCAAAAGTGTTGTTTACTGACACATGAACAGAAAAGCCTCGAAGTCCATTGTTGTCTTCTTGCCTTTTGACTGGGAATGATGCTTCCTAGGCAGGTGGGGGAAAAAATCTTTAAATATACAGGAGGAAGCAATGTTATGGGGTCTCTGGTGTGAGTTTCTGCTCGTGTTTCCAGCCCAGCTTCAGAAGCAGTTTCAGCAGTTGGCACAGACTGGTGTGAGATGTCCCACAACCCTTGCAGAGTACTCCTAGTTCAGAGGAATGCTGGATCCCCAGCAGAACAGGAGAGCCAGCTTCACCGTGAAAGAAAAGAAACAAAATCACTTGACTCCATCTCATCTTCCCAAAGGGTCGGGGAAGGTGAAAGGGGAGGGGGGAAGAACTCCAACTGCAGTGGCTTAAATCTATTTTAATAATGTCTCATGGCCTTGCAGTGTACATGAAAGACAATGGGCGGGTACAATTAATAATGATTGGTTTGCCATTACAGTGATAAATAACTTTAAATAGCTCTTTAGAGCAATGTTTAGGGCCTTCCTTTCCCTCTTTTTTCTCTTTTTTTTTTGGTGGCAGATGGTGTAAAATCCCTGGGCCCTTTAGACCTTGACCTCCTGCAGATGTTGGGATGGGACAAAATGGTCCTCAGGATGGTAGAAAGGGAAAGAAAATGAAAACCCTTCTAATGTACCGTAGCAGGGCTATCAGTGGGGTGGACCACTAACTGCTTTTTTATTACTGTCACTTACCAGTCCCGATTCTTCTGTACTTAAAGAGTTATGTCAGCAATTGTGAGGCAGCTGAAAAGGAGAGTGGATGCATGTGGTGGTGAAGTATTATTGGAAATCAGACCAATAGAGGATGAATGAAAGATTATGAGAGGGGCAAACTACCATAGTTAGCAATGCTGCAACAAACTAGACATTGATATATTGTCCTCTTGGAGATATTCTGACAGCCTATTATAGTTCCCTTAATGAGGTTGTCATGCATTTCTCTTTTTGTAGCTATTAAAATCTTGTCTACATCTGCTGAGGTTTGCTTCAGAGAGGTGGAGGAGGGGACCCTTGATATTTTGTAGTCTGCCCTTGTTTAGCCAGGGTCATAGCTGACCTAGCAGCAGAGAGGGATATTTAAGTTGTCCAAGATACGAAAGTTCACTGGATTTTCAAAGGAAAATAACCTCCACAGTGAAAGAAACATTTCCATGGTTGTATCCTCACAGTGAGCTGAAAGCATGATGGATGTTCATATGACTAATGGGAACTTTCTACAACAATTCCCAGATCCATGCAGATGGTGAGATAATGTGGTATGTGAGTCTCATTAAGTATAAAAATCCTGCACATCACCTCTGAATTACAGTGTTAGCAAACTGCACTGCTATGTATACTAGCAAGGGTAATCTGACTGTCTCCAAAATAAGGAATGAAAATACTCCCTTAATGGTTTTCTTCAAAATAATCAATGACTCCCATTAGTAATATGCATGAAGATAAGTAAGTAGCTGGATAGGTAGGTAGGTGAGTAGATATGGCAGATGTGTGAGCACCATGTGAGTAGTAGGAAGCAAAACTTCCACTGCTCGAACAGCTTTCCTTCACAAGCAAAATAAATGGAATTTGGAACATGAACTTTCCCCCTCTAAGGCACTGACTGTTTTGCCTGTGTGTCTAACTTTGGCTCTAACTTCTGGCTGTCTCAGGAGAGTGTCATGTACATGAGAGGCCTCCAAGCAGAGTTTTAACTCAGATCCTTGCATGTGTTTTGCTAATTCAGTTCTCTGACACAAGGTCAGTATGTAGGAGTGAATAGGGGAAAGGGTACCTATGGCTGATATATGCAACTGGGGAATCTCCAAGGGCTCAGAAGTTTGCCTGCATCTGAATAAGGCTGGTTGAGGGCCACCAGCTTCCAGCTGCAGGGCATAAAGCAGCCATTCCTTCTTGCATTTTCTGAACCTTGATATTTAACATTTAAGGACTTTCATTTTGAATGAAAACTCTCTGTCTCATAAACATTTTCTACTAAAACATGATATACTAGGAAATTTATTACATCAAATCAGATGCAGCAAGTTAATTTCCTGCAATTAGAAATTATACAGTTGGGTAATTGCTCCACAGGGCCAACTGATTTATTCTAAAGCCTCTTGGAAATGTTCTAATACATCCAGTTTGTACATCTTTATTGTAGTTTAATAAACAGAAAGCACACAATATGTGCTGTAATGGCAAATCAGACAGCCAGTATATAAAATCATTTGGGATTTGATGTCTAAGTCATCATTAAACTAGGATTTGCAATGAATATGTCAGGTGTCTTAACACTGCTCCACAAGCGGTATGGAAAACAAGCTCCCCCGCTCTAATGAGGCAGAGCCAAATGGGTGAATACATTTTGATACACAATGCATCAGTGTCTGGTTTGTTTTAGTGAAACAGTAACCTCTCTCCCTTTTTCTGGGTAAATGCAGTACAATAGACTAAAGCCACATGAATCTATTATGTCTTATAGGGCTTTTAGCGGGAGTATGACTGTTTAACCAGGCAGTGACACGAGAAGAATTACTATCCGACACTCCAGCTGAAAGTAGAGATTTTATTGATTCACTGCACTGGCCTGCCATTTTAGCTTTGATTGAGAGTCTTTCATGAATCCAAAAAGGTAACACTCCTTCACTGAAAACAACAGCAGGCAGTCCAGCCTGGACTCAAACCATCTGCCAGCTTAAAAGAAAGATGAAGGTGTTTCGCAAAGCATCTACGAGCCTAGATCTATCCAGTAGATCTATCACTCCAACTAGCACATATCCAGGCTGACATACAAGAAATGCTTGTGAAGTCTTTGACTGGAGGTTTCATGTAGATCTAATTATCAAAAGTGATATAATCTGGAAACTAATTACACCCAGCAGCACAGTAGCTACAACTTCCCTCATTCAATCTTGCACATCTGAAGTCTTCACATCCCAGAAATTAAGGGATATCCTTTTCTTTCCCTTTTTTTTCCAAAACCTCTTTTGAAAAATTTTGTCTTTGTTTGTCATAGATCAGCTGTTTCGATTAAATATTTTCCTAGAAGCAGAATGCTCTATTTTAAACAAAAGAGATTTGCATTCCCAAGCAAGTCTGAGTCCAGAGTAGCATGTGAACAGTGTGCTTGTTTACACTTCAGTAGATATTCATGTAGTCCTGGTTCCATGTGTGCTGTCATTCCAGGCAATCCCAAACTCACAGTGCAGACACCATACGATGCCTGTAGCATTCCCTTTTCAGACCTTACCTTTCCTTAGTTTTGTAATACCACAGCTAAAAGCATTGTGATACAATGAAAAAAAAAAAAAAATTCCTAGAAAATGAAATGTAAAGTCAGTGCAAAGAAATCTAAAGTTAAGTACAGTAACATACAGAATTTTGGAGTCCCACTGTCACCTGACAGAAGCCTGAAGCACATTCCGTGTAAAAGCTACCAAAAATAAGTGTGTCCAGCAGCACTTACTCAGAAACTTCTCTTTTAAAGGGAACAGTTCTTTTCAAATCAGTACAGGACACTGAGGAATTTCAAATCCTGAACATGAAAAATTTGGCTATTTGTCATGTATTATCAGACAAAAATATGTAGTTCTGTCTCTATTTTCAGAAAAATGGGAATTTAAAATATCAAAAGCCGTGGAGAAAGTTTGGAAAATACACATTCTGGGGAAGAAAGCATGGAGAAACCCTGTGTGATTCCCTGGGAAAACCAGAACCTGGCACAGACCCAGAGCTAGTGAGCCTCACTGTTCCTGGAGTATCTCCCTACACCCTTCCCCAAGGTGCAGAATTTCTGGACAGTTTGTTAACTCAGGTGAACTTTGCCATCCCAGCGAACTGGTGCTCTGGGTGACACAGGATGTATTTTTTGTGGCCCTTTGACCCCAGGTATCAGATGTTATGAGCACCAAGTTTACTTGTGGACAAAATGAAGTTTTGGTACCACCTTTGCCCAGCCCTGAGCCGAAAGTAATAAACTCTGGAACTCTGCAGAGTTTATGCAGTCAAGGCAGCATGCTAGCATGGTCACAAGGCTTGCTTTCAGCTCTCAGTGGAGGCAGAATGAGACTGAGTCCACTCAAAATGCAGGCAGAGCAGGCTCACCTCATTGCAAAGCACTGCCAAGTGTGAGCTCACATCTGCAGAGTACAAGCAAATCTGGAGACTTTTCAGGAGCCACCCTGGTTCCAGCAGACTGTACAGGAAAATAAACCAAAGCCAGGGTGAGGGCTTGAGCCCTGCTCTGCAGTTGTCTATCCTGGTTAATTCTTAGCACATTCCCTGGTAAGGTTTTGCCCCATAACAATTTGCTGTCTCCCACACAATGCCTCAGCACCCTTAACAGACTAGCACAGATCTTGGATTTTCCTAAATATGCAGTTTGCAGGGGGCTGCTTTGTTTTGGAGAGAAGACTTTGTTTTGGGACTCAAGCCATGTTGTGTCACTTCTCCTCAGAGCCTGCACCCTGTCCTTGGGTTTTGTCTAATTTGACAGCAGAGCTGGGATGACCATTTTTGTATGGGGCTTAGCTCCATGCAGAGCCCAACACAGGTTCCCACCATTCCCAGGGCATGGACACACAGTGACCGCAGGCTTGGGCTGCCTGCAGTGTACAGGCACCTCGGTGGTGCAAAAGTGACTAAAATGCTTTCCCTGTCCCTGCAGGGCAAGGAAGGGATACAGCCTTGCTCTGCCAGTGCTGTCTCTGAAAGGATGAGGCACACAAGCCAAATTAGTTATGCTCAGACTCAGCCATGATGGATCTGCGCCCACACGTGACCAGTCCACAGCCTGGAGATGTGAAGTGCTGAGGACTAAATGTACAGCTCTGCAGCAATTAGCCTCAAGAGCTTACAACAAATGCAAGACAATTTAGAATGACAGAAAAATGTTCCAAGAGACACGATAGTTGCACAAAATTTGAAGGCTCCAGAAGGATCTCAGGAATCAGAAATAGCAGAAAATTACACTATGCTTTCACCCTTTTTTCCTCTCAGCCAAGTTTCAGACCAGGGTAATTACAGCAGGTTTATTTCTTAGACACAGAAAAAAAGAAAATCCAGGTTTGAAATAAGATCAGCTCTTTGGGTTCAGTCCTGCAAATCTGCACTCGGACAAAAATCAAGTAGTACTTTGGAATTTGGATAGCAAACATGGGGACAATTGTGCCTGGCTGGAGGCACCAGTGGATCCAGGCTCTCCAGGCTCTTTGTTCACACAGGCTCAGTGTTTCAGGGTTCTGAGAATAGCCCACTGTGGATGTGTTACCAGACTTCCAGGGATGCATGTCATTCCCTTGCATTCCACTTGCTGAAAATCACAAGCTACTGTCAGATACACAGAGTATGTAATCTGAGAAAATGCCACAAATAGCAAACTGTCAGCTCAGGAAAGATTAAGCCAAATGCTCTTCTGTGCCTCGCTGTGGAAATGGAAGCAGTGACATGACTGGGGATCTCAGCATCACAGACAGGACAGAGAAGGCTCCCCAGTATATGTTCATAACTGATTGGGCTCCTCACAGGGTGTAAATGCTGGTAAATGGAAAGCAGTAACTTTATATTCATGCGAGTGACATGCTGTGTTGTATTTCAGTTGTGGTGTGTTATGGAGAGGAAACTTCTTTGAGATAGACGCCTCTTGTCCCTTTTCTGTTCCTCAGGTTCTTATGGAGATGCAGTCCCTCTGTTTGTTAGTTCCATATGGCCTGCCTTCAAGCTGTTTCAAACATCACAGAGGAACAGCTGACTCGAAGTTCCTGTAAATTTCCTGAAAATAGGGGGCCTAGTAGAGACATTAATGGCACCACGTAGGAAAGTCTGCTGAATGAGGTCAGCTCTTATTACACTCTAGATATGTGGGACATGTGGGTTTATGCATGTCCGAATCACAAAGTCACGGTAAGGTTTGCACTACAGCATAAAAAACCTCCCTTGGGAATCCTTGAGAAATCCTGTGGCAGTCAAGGCAGGTGGGTCCTCTGGTGTCACACCACAGTTCCCCTTAAAAAGTCAACCATCCACAAAACAGTATGGAACAAACCACCACAAACTGGGGCTGTGCCACATCCTGGGCTCATGCATCTCTTACTTCTTTTGTAATGTAGGTAAGCAGACAGGGAAATAGACTGGAGCATTTTTCTGCAGCATGACAGATATTCCAGGTGACATTTCCCACTGAAGGCTGGCAGGTCGAGTGTGACACACATTTCAGTCTTGGGCAGTTATCCTCCATCCATGTAAATACACTGTCACAGCCTTGTCCAAGTGCTGTACAGGAGCACCAATAGGCCTCCACAGGCTCAGCCCCCCAAAACCCTGAGAAGTGCCCGGGTCTGAGCTTCTTCTATTATCTGCTAAGGAGAGCTTCAGTTAACGGCACACAACAATGAGAAGAAATACCTCTGAGTTTGTCATTGCAATCAAGCTAATGAAGCACTAAAGAAACTACACATGTGACCCAGTATCACAGACTGTACAAAAGAAGTGTGCTTTATCAGGCTCCATTGTGGTGGATTTTGCTGCGCTATCATCTGAGTTCAACGTTCAGTCATTCTGCAACAGTGAATGTTCACAATGCCACAACTCAGCAACGGACTTAGGGGGAGGCTGCTATCGCCAGCTGGATGAGAGATTCACAGCTATCCAGACTATGCTAAAATATGCTGAGAGAAGCTCAACACCAGCCACTCTTCCTGTCATCCCTTCACCTCCTTGTTTATTTCTTGTTCTTATATTTCAGACCATGCCCTTCAGGGACAAGAGCTTCAATTTCCTCTGCATTTCTCCTGTGTCTGTGATAATGCAGGTCCCACCCCAGCAGAGCATCTATGCACTGCCACAATGCAAGTGTTGGTGTGAGACAACAAAACTGTCTTGTTATTTCACTGTTTTCAAACATCCAGCTCATAAGTATTCCAGTATCACAGCAATACCTAAAAGGGATCCTGTTACTGCAGCTAAATTTGTTCAAATTCATTTCACTTAAAAAAGGTACTAAGACTGTCTTCATTCAGCTATAGCCTCACTTTCATTAATCACTATCTCGTTCAGGCTGTGTTTTATACACTCAATTATTCAGTTTTGCCCTGGTAATAACTAATGTACCATTTTAGGCGAGGAGTAAAATGCTTCAGCGCAACCCCTCCATTCCTAATGGATTCTCTGTTTGTTTACATTATACTCTAATAGCTATTGATCTTCACACGATTATGGAATCCAGACAGCATTAGAAAATTCATTAATGATGACTATAGAAGCTTTAACCCCATTTAAAATGTTCTTCACTTTCAGGCTATTCTACATGAATGACAACATCTATTATGGACAAAGGCACTGTAACCACCCCTAATTTGCAAAGCATATTATCTGTGATCAATACTGAATGATAAAGCACAGCTGACTGAAAAGGCCAATTTTGGAATTCAAGCGACATATGGTTTAAATCCCACAGTAACCACCCTGCACTAACTAAACAATGGGGACATACAATATCCAGGGTTTCTAACGCAGTGTTCCACAGTTAACACAGCTCTTCCCTTGGGACTAATGCCACTATTTACATTTTTGGTTTTCAAGGACAGAGAAAGGGTTTGCTGTTTCCTTCATCGCATGTGACAAGGTGTAATGCATAATGAACAAAATGCCATAATTGCTTAGTAAAGGAACTTTATTAGGCATACAGAGTAACTTTATTTTAAAAAAGAAAAAGAAAAACATTTCAATGAACATTTTGTTTTAACAAGATACTGCTTTCACATTTTTTTCTGAAGAAGATAAACATTATCAACAAAATTACCCTATATACAATTGTTTCACAGGGCTCCTTCCTATAGCACGAGTCTTGTGTGTCTTAATAATACTTTCCAGGAAGTCTGTTTGTTTTAGCACTAGCCTACTTTGAAAGATAGATAATGAGGAAGGCTAAAAAGTGCCAAGCATACTGCTTCATTTAGATTCCACGGCTGTTGTCCCAGCTCTTTCAAGTTATGTATTAATGACAAAGGGTTATGAAAGGATTTTATTAAACATTAAGTACCTTGGCAATGCAACTAAAGGCATAAACCACAGCAACCTACATGACAATTACATATTGGAGCTCTAAAAAAAGGAAGCATTTAATAATTATGGCTTTATATAATTCTGATACCTATAAAAATTCTGGATGAAACTCACCCCAAGTGTAGCTCACTGGGCATATAACAAGGATGAATTTAGTGTTGTGCATTCATGGGAATAGCTTTGCCTGTAAGAAACCAATACATTTTTCAGCAAGCCACATAATAGGGACTGACCTGAGCCAAATAATTCACACTTTCATTCCCATGCAAACTTCCACAGAAGGAACTAGATGCATAGTTCTGCTTTGGAGAGTACACAGTACCACACCACATCTCCCAGTAAAACCTCTCCATACAAAGCTGCTGAGTTTTTACAGCTTGTCCGCCAAACTGTAGGAATGGTCATTCAATGTGTTTGCACAGCAATGAGCCCAACACAGTCTCTAGGGGTGTGTTTAGTTTTCCCCACCATGAGGTATCTATGGCATAGGTATGAACTAAGTCCATGTGCCATGGTTACATGTTGTGGTTTCCCTTGTGATCTGGTATTGTCCCCTGTCACGATCTGGTCAGAAGAGTCTGGAGAGCTATTGTGCCTACACCTGGAATAACAGGAGCTCAGACACTCAGCACAACCCTGGTGTGGTGCTGAAGCTCGGCCGGCTGAACCCCACCCAGCTGAGAATACAGGTGTTAAATACATTATACGTACTACGGCAGCTCTTTCTTTATCACGACTCACTCATAAGACAGGTGGTCAGCGAAGAGGTAGGTGCAGGAGGCAGGGGGACGCTGCCACTATACAGAAACTGGGACACAGAAGGGGCTGCCCCATATCAAGTGTTCAGCCCACCTCAACAGGCAGAATATGGCCATGCTCTGTAACCAAAACCAGCAGCCAGGAGGAACTACCAGGTCCCACAACTTGGATACAACCATTGTACATCAAGAGACGCATGTTTACATCCCTCACCTGCTAAATCGCACAGTGCATGCAAAAAGTGCCACTCACTCCAGCTGGCGGCCTGGGCCTCAGTTTGCCCACGTGAGCCTGGGGATGTGAGATGAGAAGCTCTGGGAGTTTTGGAAGGTGAAGCCACAGGTGCTGAGAGACAGCAATGGTGAGAGCTGCACTGACAGATATCCATATCTATGCGTTTCTACAGCTGTAGATATGTGTATCAATTGCAATTTACATGCATGCAATTTCTGAATTAAGAACAAATATATGTTTTATATATTGTTGTATAAACAAACACATGCATGTGAACTAAGAGCACTCTCTCTCTCTCCCACATCACTGTCTTTAGCAAAGACGTCATTTTACCCCTTACATACAAACAAACCAGTTCAAATTCAAAATTATGAACCTAAAGTAAAATGTGTTGGAAAACAGCCGGTGAGCAATCCAAGGGCTGAAATTTATTAGCTTATATATAAGCTTGTAGTTCACAGAAATTATAGAAAGTCTCCAGTCTGCTTAAGAATCACAGATTTACAGAAGAAAGCACAAATTCCACTCAATCAAAAAGAGAGCATCAAAAAACCTAGGGGAAGAAGAAAATACCATAAAAAGAGTGGTCAAAAGTGATCAAAGCTGAACTGATCTGAACTGAAAAAATCTTGCCAGAAAAACCTCAGCTCCTACAAAACATGTCTAGAAGCTCTAGGAATAGGAAGATGTTTCCTGGACAAATTTTAGTCCAATCTAAGTGACATTGCTGTGTAAAGCAATCTAAGCAACTTCATGAGTCCAGGAGGATAGCAGAAAAAAAGGTAAGTGCTTAGCAATTTCAGCCTTAATGTAACATTGACCACACCAGCAATCACAGCCTTCAACTACCTTGATATGCAAGGTAAGCCACTAAGAAGAGAAATTCATACATGGTGCAGATAATGAGGTTAATTTTTCTGTGAGCTATCATGGATATTATTATAGTACGTTATCAGTGCTTTGCTAAAATTTTTCTCACTATGGAAATCAATCTTCTCTTCCTGGCTAGAGCATAAAGGCTGAGATTTATAAAGCCTTTTAAGGTGCCTCTAAAATTAATGGGAATTGGATGTCCTCATTACCTACATGCTTTGAAAAACTCAGCCAAAATGCATGAAATGCATAGACAGTGGCTATCATTAAAACCTCTCCAGTTCTGCCTTTGAAAGTGGATAAGGATATCATCATGTTCAAATGATTCCCTGTAAAGAATTTAGCACCAGGAATATTTAGTGAACTCTACAGTGCTCACTGTAAATTACTTTCAAAGGCATGTGCAAAGACTTTATTGGTGCCTGCACAAACAAGTGCATGAAGTAATTCAGTGAGGTGAATCTCTGGGGATGAGTTGCCAGCACCGCAGTCCTGAAGGAATGGAATTTAGTGTATATCCTAAGTAGCCATTTTGTTGCTCCAGCTGGGAAAGGTCTGGTGACATGAGGCTATACATCCTCACAACTAATTGCGTGCCGGTGTGCAGACTGCAGTCCAGAGGCATGAGTGCAATGGAGCTGTTCCAACTGGTTTTGTTGAGCCTGTTGTCGAAATCATGCCTAGTTCCCCTCCACGTGGAAACCTCAATAAACCATCTCCATTTCACCATTGCCACCCCTGTGGGCAAAAGCTAGATCAGCTCTCCTTCTTAGTCCTTTTTCATCATTTTTCCCTATATTCTGAGTAAAGGGGGCATCCTTGCCAACTGCCTTCTCCCCCAGTTTTGACCATGCCTCCTTTCTCACCCCAGCTGGCTGGTAAATAAAAATGGAACTAAATCCTGTGTCTGTAGTGTTACAGTGATGGTCATGCAAACCTTGGGCGAAGTTTTTTGCTGCTGTTGCTACCTTGCTAGCAGAACCCAGATGGACTAGTTTATATCTAGCTCTGGCACTGATATCGTAAACATAAGCAGTTCAATCAAATTCCACAGTGGAGTGCAGATGAGAAAAACCAATGGAGAAAAGCTTCAGCCTTGTGTAATTTCCATGATTAAAATCAACAGCAATGTTTGACTAATTGGCCCACCAAGGCCCTTGCATTGGCATAATTTAAATAAGCTTAAAAACAGAACAAGGTTAAAAAACCAGCACCATTCACCTACCAACAGGGCTGCATAGTCTTTTCTCTGAGTTTGTGTTACACAAGGCTTGTTTCTCTCTGCAGGAATCCCACAAAGTCTCCCAAGCTTTCTGGTGGAGTGCCCCACTGAAAAATGAGACTGACCGATGTGTTCACTGTCAGCATCACTGGTCATTTCACCTCTGAGCAGGGGCACTGCATCATTGAGGGACTGCAAGAAAAGGATGGAAACACACATTCTCCCTCTCCTGCTCCAGGTCACTGCCTTATCTTCATGCATGTCCTGCAGATTTACATGGAGGCAGGAAAACCAGCAGTTTCTCTGTTACAATCACTAAGAGCAATGTGTGTTATATGACCTCATGTGTCACGGAAAAGTGGTTTTATCTCCATGCACTCATGCACAGGGCAGATGGAGCTTGTCCCGTGTCTGCTTTCAAATTAGTTTCAAAGTATTCGAAAGAAGTCATGGGAAGGCTGAGATAGAAGAGGACCAGGTAGGGTTCTAGACATTTCTTTCAAAACCATTGGTAAGATCTCTATTGAGAAGGTCCTGGGCTGTCAGGTAGGCACTAGCCTCCCCAAAAGACCCCCTGTGAGACCTTGCCTGCATCTGCCCAGCTCTATCTGATTGAAATAATGATCCAGAAAACCGAGATTTAGGTGAACTTTGTTATATAACTGTCGCTAAGCTCACATTTGGGGCGGCAGGCCAGCGGGTGACAGAAACCACTCTGGCAACTGCTAATTGGCCTTAGTAAGGAGTAAGTCAGAGAGATTGGCCTGGGGCAATGTAATTAGCAAAGTCATTGGCAGCTTATGCCAACAGTCTAATTTAGAAAGTAATAAATAGTTAAAAACAGCAGTCTCCTGGGGGCAGGAGAATGTATTTACTAGGACAGCTGACACAGTGAAGCAGCTATTGCCCCAGGTGGAACCACCCCTTGTAGGGGCTGAGCTGCCACCAAGGACCTGACATGACCCTCTGTCAGAGCAAGCATCTGCTCCCCAGGGTCTGGGGTGCTGGTCTAGACTGGAATGAGGCCGGGGGTCTGATTAATATGTGTTGTGCATCTGTATGTGATAGAACAGGATTCTTGGAATAAAAAAATCACTATCCACCCAGTAAACTCACCTTGCTAAGTAAAAAAAGTTTGATAGTACATCACTGAGTGGTGTGGGTCTGTTCTTGCAGCCATCTCACCCTGTGCCCTCACAACAGGATTCAACTGCGGCTTGAGGAGCTGCACAAGAGAAGACGAACTTCCAGGCTGTGCCTTGCCAAGGCTCATTTCACCATGCATCCAACCGGATGAAAACCAGTGGGCATGGGCCCATCTGTCAGCTCACAGAGCTGGGGGCTGCAGGGAGGGGGAAGCAGCAGTGAGAGAATAAAGAGAAGTGGGGAATGGGCTCTGCTCCCAAACACCTTGCTCAGCACAAGGCTTGATGTAATTTGCTGCCCATAGATTAACAGTGAATTGTTGTCCCCTGCAGCAAAGCTGAAGTCAGGAGGTGTGCAAGAGGCAGTGTTTCCCAGAGCAGTTCCTGAGATGAGGCAGCTACCCAGTTTCTGCATTGCTCAGAGCAAAGCCTTGAGATGCACAGTAGCCCAAAGTAATGAGCCTGGCTCTGGCAATAAAGTGATTGTGGCAGTAAAGTGAAACAGCCATTATGTACTTGGCAACAGCTCTAGCCTTGAGATAACCTGCTTTTTAATTGAGCTGAGGAATGTTTTCATTCTTTCTCAAGTTGCATATTATTTATGGGTACAATGTGTAATAATAAAAATTACATATCTTGGAAAAAACAATGAGCAGAGAGTCAGCTGGAAGAACACTACACAGCGGGCATATATTTTCTAGAGAGGTAGTCATCTATTTTAAGTACCATTGTGCTCTGTTTCGCTGTGGTAAACCCACATAGAAAGCAGCAGAACACTAGCGATGTTTTTGCATGTACAAAGAAACCCTATTTAAAAGCACAACCTCTAGGCATGTGCTGTAAAGTACCTCACCTCTGAGTTCCGTGCACTCATCTCTTCACAGACCTCTCCCGATCTGTATTCCAGCAAACATGCCGGTGGAGGGAATGGTCACAAAAGGTGCACCCCATGCCGCTGCTCTGAAGTGTTCATTCTCAGCAGAGCATCTTCCCTCTCCTCCATAAAGGGAGCAGCAAAAATTGCTCCCAATTTCCTTCCACGTTTCAGTGTGCTGAGCACCGGCACCACTAACAACTGGGGGAAGGGGAAAGAATGCACTGCCTTTATCCATTTTTAATTGCTGGAGACTGTAAAGTTGATCTTCGGGAAATAAATACTTTACTACTTTCCTCTCCCCCTCTCAGCACGCCAGCACATTTGGTTTATCGATGGGCATTTAATAATAACTTTCGATACCGGAATTTTCTCAATTGCTTCTTCAGGTTTTTGCTCCAAACCACTGTGGTTGGATTACTCATGGGAAAAGCTGAGCAAATGGATTTTATGTAGTGTGCATCTGCACGGAGAGAGAGTGAGAGAGCACAGAACCACTTAAATGATAAATCAAATATTTTTTTTTAAGTATTTTCCTTTGTGCAATAACCTTTTATTACAACCCTGCTGTCACAAATAGGCTGTTTAACGCTTTGTGCCCTGTCATCCTCTGTGAACAGTAGAAGCAGGACTGTGCTGCACACATTATCTTAAAAATGTTTGCCGCCAATAGGTCTTGAATTTTAAATGGCAACAGGGCTGCCTACAGGTTTGTTAGCCTGACATCTACTTGTCTTTGGGCGTAGAAACCAAGCATGGGGAGAACTGACTGAGGAAAAGAAACATGAACGCTGAAAAAGAGAAAGAAAAGGAAAGACTGCTGTACCTATAATGTAAATCTCATGTTTAATTAGGAGGGCTGAAGAATTGTGGCCGGGAAAAACATGTTTCTCTGTAAGTGGTTTTGAATAGCACAGAAGATTAATATAATAAGGCTGACAAATACACCTTGGAGGGTGACTGCAAGAATAAAATCGATTTATTTAATAATTTAGAAATTGCTTCCAGCCATATCTCCCATTAAAATCTGAAGGCCATTATATTCTGTATTTCTTTGGTCTTTTTTCTCCATTTTAGTTATGCTCCACCAGCTTTAATAAATAAGTAATACATGGGGGAAAAACACTTATCTCGAGTGCTTTGCCACAACCCTGTAGGGCTCTTTGATTCTTTCTAACTCTAAATAGATCAAGTCAGGAGCAATCATGTCCCTGGAGAAGAATGATGTTTCAGGGTTAATACTTTAAATATAAGCACAGAAGTCCAAAAATTAAAATTAAAATTGTATTAATGACTGTCAAAGATCAAAGCAGGTAAGCAACTTATTAAGTGCATATTCTACTTCCCAAAACCAAAGGAAAAATCACCTGGATGTGTAAACAGCAGTAAGTAGCTACATGTTCTTATGTGGGACAAGTTAAGGGAAAATGAGGCACAATGAGAGCAAAAATTAATCCAGGGACAACATTTTTTTATTCTATCACCCATTTTGAAGTTTTGTCTTTATAAATGTTTCTTCAGCTCAAGCTTCCTGAGATTTTTCTCCTGGTGGTGTTTTGACCTTAGTTGTTACAGATTCTGGTTTTATACTGTGCATTTTAGAAAGAAAATATATTGGACAGGCCTGCTTGTTAATCAATTAAACATTAAGTACTCACCACCTTACTCATGGAAAAGCAAATATAGTCCAGGCACAATTCTTCTGCAACTATTTTATGCAAAATTCATGGTGTGAATTCTATAAACAATTTATAAAGTCAAATATGAGTTTGATATAGGTGCATATCAGCAATGTAGGCCAACTTCATTTACACTGGGAAGTTAAACAAAAGCATAGAAAATGCCTTTCTGCCCACTTGAGTTTGATGGTAAAGCCAGCTGCATGGTCAGAGGGACCTTCCTTGTCTGCTCTGGCTGTTTGATGCTTTCACTTGCCAGACCAATAGAAAAGCTGAACTCTGCTGTAGCAATAGCTATAACAATATTCATTAATTCTTTTCAGTCAAGTACTTCCATTTTCCCCTAATACTGTTCATTTTAACCATTCTAAAACTAAATAAAATGGAGAAAGGAAAGAGAAAAAAGCACACACTAAAAGCCACTATAAAAGAACTGGCTGAATGGATGTCTTTCAATTGATGTCATCGGACTTCAGATAAATAAATGGGAAATTTCATTAATGTGCTCTTACTTTTCCCAACATACCAACAAAAAGTAGCTTTAGAAAGGGCTTACATAATAGCCCATGTAGTTTTCCTTGAGCAGCTCGGGCAAGGCAGCACTTCCCACCCCAAAATGCCGTTTGGCAAGCCACGAGTGGACCATGGGAGCAGAGCCAGTGGTTCTGATCCATGACGAAACCGTGATTCGGATGGGATCCGGCCTGATTACACCCCATCTCCCAACTGCTTAGCTTCTCATTTCCATACCTTGGCGTTCTCAGACCCTTTTCCCATGTCCTTGGTAGCGCATGGCTTTGTCCACACATGGTTTGGGGGAGAAGAAAGCCCATCTAGCTGCTTGCCAGCATGGCCTGGTGAGTCTAAGAAAGAAGCTGACTCCAGAGATCCCACACCAAAACAATTTCAGCTTTTTTGGCTGCACATGGACAAAACCCTGCTGACTGGATGAAACAATGCCTGAGTTTCTCTGGCAGTTGCCAGAGCATGGGGGAGATTTTCCCACATCACGAACTTGTGGGTGAGAAGAACAACATGAGGGGAGAAAACCAAACACAGACCCTTTGCGCCCTCATCGCCCGTAAAGAGGCAGGCATGCATCCCTTAGGCACTGGATGTTTTAAACTTCTTTTCTTAAAGTTATGGGCAGTTCTCATCATTCCTGCAGACCTGAGGGGAAGATAGCGAAGGCTGTATCATGACCTTGGTGGTTTAGAGGGCAGGGCAAGGACAAGGATCCAGAGCACTGCTGTGTGGGTAGATGTGACACTCACCTTCAAAGACAGTCCCTTTGAACAGTCTCACAGTGCTCCTTGCAATAACTTTTTTCAGATCTTTAGGGGCTCTCTTCAGCCATCTCCAAGAGGACCCCCATAGTCCCTAGCAGGTCTTGCAGACAGCAACCTTTTTAGGGAATTCTTCCATTAGGGGACCCCTGCCCTGAGAACTGGTGCTTAGGGCAGGCCCTGCAGAGTGGTAAGCAAACACAGAAACTATCTACTGCTTGTTTTTGTGCTAAGGTCTCATCAGGGAACATAGAGAACTGATTGCTGGGCAGAGAAACAAAAGCAGGTGATGGGTGGCTTATGAGCTTCCCTCACTTCTATTTTCCATCTCAGGTAGCTTGCTCTCTTGTCAGGCTTAGGCCAGATAAGCAGTGCAGTAGCTGTGGCCAGCATGGCCAGCGAGCCATATTTCAACAGCCAGGTTTCCCTATAATCCTTATTATTCCTTACTGCTGAAAGGGGGGAGGGGAAGGAGGAGGATTTTGCTGCTTTTTGTGCCTGTACAGGGCTGTGAGTTCTCTCTTGCCTGCACGGGGGCAGGCTCACTGCTCCTGTGTGTGACCTGCAAGAAACCCAGCGAAAGGGAGGAGGCATTGCTGAAGCAAGCAAGGGACAAAAGTGACTTGGTTGCTGCTGCTGCTGCTGCAGATTTGCGAAGAGGAGGCACAAAGGCCCCTGGACATTACCACTGGAAAGTCATTAGGAAGTTCACAGCCACATCTCCAGCACAGATTGCAAGTCCTCCTCTCCCAAGGCATACACAAGGGCACGGGGGCTCAGGAGGAGGAGGGAGGGGGGCTCGGGAAGGAAAGAAGGGGATCAGTCCCTTCCCCAAAAGGGTGGGAAGGAACTAGAAAGGGGTGGGTGGAGATCAGCTTGGGCAGACTGTGGGGTTTTTGGGGTGTGTTTCTTTCTTGTTATAAAGTTTGTCCCTCCCCTCAGGATATTCTCTTTTTTTTAAGTTTTATTCATGAGTTGTTAACCGTTTTGTTTAGCAAATCGGTTTATCCCAATGACCTTTCCCTGCTTTAATTTTCGAGATGGCAGATGGCTCTAAAGAAATCCCCCTTAAATGCAGAACCAGACCCAGCCTGTTTTTTCACACACTGGACCTGCATCAACATGCCAAGCACAGCTCCAGAAAAAAGGACAAAGTCCCCAAGAAAGAAGCAGGGAGGGAGAAGGAGGGGGAAGGAAAGAGAGAGAGAGAGACTAGACAGAGCCCAGGTTGACTATTTTTTGCATTGTTAATTGTCTGGACTTTCTCTCTGGTGCTGTTTGCAACCCTCCACCGCTATTCTCTGCACAGAGGCAACAAGCTCCATGGAGGATGGCCTGTAGGATTGGTGTCCCAACGTGTATGTTACAAGAGGCTGACATAAGAGGGAGGAGAAACAGATGGGAGCGAAGGACCTGTGCAGGAATGAAGGGCAGGAATGCAGAAAGCAGAGGCGATGCTGAACCAAGCTGAGCAGCTGCACTGATATGAAAATACAAAATGGGAGCAGAGGATTGGAAGGAAGTACAGAAGAAAGCAGCCTGAAGCCCTAGCACCCTGAACTGCCAGCTCAGCCTCCTGGGGACTCCTCATCTGCCACCCATGTGAAGGGCAAGGTGCCTTTCCAAAAGTAATTTATCACAACCTTTGCAGAAGACCTTAGTCCCACTTACCCTTGCTGAACACATTTCAAGTTTTAACCTGTCCAGTTGTTATGAATGAATAAATGAAGCATGTTCAAGAGCCATCATTTGTCTCTTCCCCATCTCTTTTTGAGAAAAACTGATACGAATTGTCCCATCTGATGTCCTTCTCAGCTGGTAGTAATACCACCTGGAGATGACAAATTCCAAGAAGTGATTCTGCTCATTTTTGCTCACCATCAGATGGCTCTGGTTAAAAATGTGGTGAGAACAGCAACCGTTTGGGAAAAAAAAAAAGCTAATGATGAAATGCATTCAGTATCTGCAACACTGGATTCCTCCCATTTTAAGCTTATGCTTAAAATGAGAGATCCCAAGCAGGGCTTGCAAATGGCAGTGTGAGCTCCTGACTCAAACCAATTCATTCCAGTCTCCAGAGGGGCTGTGCAAATACAGTTCTGCTAACCATTTAATCCTGTGTTTCATTTCAAGTATTTAAGTGAACACTGTTGCCTTTCCTGGCTGGCTTCAGTCATTTTGAGGGGGAAAATTGAGGAGTGGCTGCAACCACAGTGTGTGACATGTCATAGTCCATCACACCAAAAAAAGACAGGGAGAAAGGTACAATGCCCTACCTCCTCCCTCTCTTTCATCCAACCCTAGGGAATTCCATGGCAGAAACACATCTAAGTGCTCTCCTGACCCAAGTCCTACCAACAATAACTTCAGCCCATATCCAAGGTATAATCATTGGACTACATCACAGGATACTACTTTATGTGTTGCGCTAGTGGGAATAGATTGCATAAGATACCAAGAGCAGCAGACAGAATCCTTTTTACCTCAAGAAAGGTGTGAGTTACACCTGGAAAAATGCAAATGGCTGCAATCTTAAGCTTCGTCATGGAGTCTCTTGGCTTCTTTTCATTCTGCATGGTTTGTTTTTCACTTGGTTTTTCAAAGTTCTGTCCTTAGACCAGAGAGACAGTTGAGGAAGACAAAAGGGCCCCAACTGCATCAAAGTCTAAAAGCAATACTAAGTCAGTATTGATGAATCTCATGGATGAATCTGTAAGTGCCGCAGTCACACAAATCAGTCCTAACCCACACTCAACAAGGGAACTATTTCTGTTTCGAGGGATGCAAGGTACTCCTCCAGCATAACAAATCCAACTGCCCCCCAGTGGCTTGCAGCAAGTGGTGCCTAGTAGACCTAAATAAAGTGGCCACAGTAATGCCCCCTCAAAAATTCAAAATCCTAACACTACTGAAGAACAGAGCCAGGCTGTTGACTTCACTGCTTCGTCTCGGGTCTACCTTCACGTGAACTGTTTGCCTAGCTCAAAACACACCCCAGTCCTGCTACTGTTAGAGACAAGTGACCAATTTCCCTTAAATTACTTACCTGCAGGGTACAGGTCGGGGTTTTTAAGATTTTGCTTATTCTCCAAATGGATTGTGATTTCCTCAAGTGTTTTCACTCAAACCGTTTTTCCCCAGTGTTTGATTTCTGTGTAATATCCGTTGACTGAGATGGTCCATGATTATTTCTGTTCCCCAATGCTGTTCAGAGTCTGGAGGACTATCAAACCACTGTGGCTTCCATTCACTCTAGGAGAGGTAGCAGCAAAACAGCATTTGGAGATTTTATAAAATATTAAACCTCCTGTTTTCTAGGCCACACAGTCCTTGCCTGAGGCAGCATTCATATAAAAAGTTAAGCTATTACAAGATTTATTGCCTGGATGCAAAGGAGCACACAAAATTGAAGTCTATGTCTCAGCCAGTTGGAACGCAAACAGATATTCCTTCTAAGGTGCCCTGAACTGGGCTGGAGACAGGCAACAAATGCGTGTGGTCGGCCCAGCGCAGACCAGCCTGTGCTAAAATAAAAGCACCAGCCTGGAAGTATTTGTGCTGTATAAAATCATTTGATTAAAGAGGACACAGCCAGACAGAGCCCACGTACACTGTGCAGCTTCATCGGTGCAAGGGTTTGTCATCGCCAGCACGCCATCCATCACTAGCATGAGGGATCCTGACAGTGGATGCAAACAGCTGGCTAAGGAGGAACCTTCAGTACATTCATTTAGATTCATTCATAGAGACTTCAGTCACCATAAGTTTAACCATGCTCTGCTCCAGATGGGCTAAAGATGTGTGGTGTTTGGGAAGGGAAATCACTGCTCTGCCCTCATATGCCAACTGTACTCAACACTGATACACAGACCAAGCTTCCCAGGGGCACCCCAGAAAGATGTGCATTTCTAAAACCTAATGCTTTACTTCTTCTCTGTGCCACTCAGTGTCTCCGGACTGACAGATGATTTTTTTTTTCACTACATTCATGTAAGGAATATGGTTTTACAGGAGCTCAGAATCAACAGGACCATTTTCAAGTGGTTTTATGAAGACATATGGAAGCCAGGTACCCCTATATCCCTGGTGAGACTTCTTCTATCCTAACTATTGCACATTAGCTTTCTGCCTCCAAAGTGGTAATTCTCCAGTGCTTGACAAACCTTTCAACTCAACACTGCAGGGAAGCAGCAGCATGGTGAATCTGCTATGCCACCTATCTCAAACTGAATATTGTAAGATGAACTGTGTTCTGAAGAAGAGAAGTAGTCTTCATTGGTCATACCATACTCCCCTCACTGGAAAGCCTTTGCCTCCAGCAGAGATTTGTTATGCATCCTGGAGCAAGTTTTATGCATCACAGATGTCATGGTCCCTCATGTACACAGAGCCAAAACATTCACTAGTTGCAGCAGGAAGAGGATTCCCATTTTTACATGTGCACCCACACTCAGATATACAACAGTGGCAGTACTTTTTCAAGCCAAAGAAACATCTAATGCCATTTCCAGCCTTGACTGAGCAATAAATCCCCACAGAATCATAGGCTTAGGCTGGAAGGAACCTCTGGGGTCACCTCATCCAACCAACATCCCAGAGCTTAACACTGGAAACAATCACCAGCTTCAACCTTCAGTGCAACCAGGCTGTTTCCCCTGGCATTGAGATGACAAGCCAGTAACTCCACTTCAACTGAGAGGCTCTGTTCTAACTCCAACACCTTCAAATGTTTACTGCTATGCTCTCTGAAGAGAAAAACAAGCTCTTTGTTCTTCTTTTCTTACCCTATTGTAGAACATACCTTTTCTCTTTTTGCATTGTCAGCCAATATAACCGGGTACTATGACCTCAGAAATGCTGTGTTCTACAGGAATGACCCAAAATTCAACAGTATCACATAAGGTTGACATCTGTGTTGGCCCATCGGTGATCAGAGAATCCTAGAATAGTTTGGGTTTGAAGGGGCTTCTAAAGTTCATCTTGTCCAATCCGCATTATCAAAGACATCTTCAACTAAATCAGGTTGCTCAGAGCCACATCCAGCCTGACCTCTTATGTTTCCAGAGATGGGACATCTACCATTTCTCCTGTTCCAGTGTTTCACCACTCCCATTGTAAATTTCTTCCTTACATCTCCTCTAAATAGCCCCTCTTATAATTTAAAGCCATTACCCCTTGTCCTATTGCAACAGTCCCTGCTAAAACGTTTGTCCCTGTTGTTCTTATAAGCTCCCTTTAGGTCCTGAAAGGCCACAATAAGGTTTCCCTAGAGCCTTCTCTTCTCCAGGCTGAACAGCCTCAATTCTCCCAGCCTGTCTTCATAGCAGAGGTACTCCATCCCTCTGATCATTTTTGTGACCCTCCTCCAGACCCCCTCCAACAGGTCCATGTCCTTCCTGTGCTGGGACCCCAGAGCTGGATGCAGCACTGCAGGTGGGATCTCACCAGAGCAGGGCAGAGGGGCAGAATCCCCTCCCTCGCCCTGCTGCCCACGCTGCTTTGGTTGTAGCCCAGGATGTGTTTGGCTTTCTGGGCTGCAAGCTCCCATTGCCAGGTCACATCCAGTTTTTCAGCAGCATCTCCAAGTCCTTGTCAGCAAGGCTGCTCTCAATCCATTCATTCCCAAGCCTGTGCTCCTACCAGGGGTTGCCCTGACCCACGTGCAGCACCTTGTACTTGATCTTGTTAAAATTCATGAAATTTCCATGGCTCCACTTCTCCAGCCTGTCCAGGTCCTTCTGGATGGCATCCCATCCCTCAGGCACGCTAGCTGCACCATTCAGCCTGGTGTCATCTGCAAACTTGCTGAGGGTGCACTCAATCCCACACACTATGCCATTGATAAAGATATTAACAGTACTGGTCCCACTACAAACCCTGGGGAACACCATTCATCACCAATGTCCATCTGGACATTGAACTGGTGACCTCTATCCTCTGGATGAGACCATCCAACTAATTCCTCGTCCACTCACCAGTGCACCCATCAAATCCATATGACTCCAGTTTGGAGAGACGGGTGTTGTGGGGGATCGTGTCAAAGACCTTACAGAAGTTCAGATAGAACATATAACAAAGTACAGATAAAGGTTTAAAATGGTTCCTGGAACATGAAAAGTAAGGTGTTCCTCACTTACCTTAAGGTATTTTTAAAGAAGTCTGCACAGTGCACAATACAGGTGTGTAGTTCATTACGATCAATTGAAAAACTAGGAAGAAAACCCCCAGAATTAAGATTAATAACAAAACTCACATGTACAAAGGAAAAGTGTAACTGCTGCCATGGCAGCATAAATTTAAATTCACTGCTGCAGTCCTATCTGTCACATCAGTTGACTGCCTTCTTGGGAAATATTTATCTGACTAAGGGTCAGGATCAGGCCCAATATAAATAATAATATGATCACTTAGAGGGAGCTTTACATCTGTACAAACACTGTCTAATGAATTCCTGATGGAGTTCTGCTGTTGACTAAGGAAATCATGTGAGAACCTCCACAATAAGTGAAGCAGCAACACATTTTGGATCAAAGAAAATCATACAGAAAAGCAAACTAATATACAAAGGGTTACAGTCATTCTTGGCATATTTCCTCCTAAGTCACTTAGGCCCTCTTTAGGCAGTGCCACTATTTAGTTTATAGAAAAATATCCTGGCCTTGGAATTGAAAGACCTTCAGTCTTTGATATCAGAGCTCTCATGTTTAACCAAGAGGACAGTCTTGGGGGGAAGAGGGTGGTATGTGCAAACTTCAGCTCCATACAGTGTGAACTCTTTACTGCAAAGGGAGCTTTTCATTTTGCTATTGTGCAGCATGTGAGCACAGCAAGGTCCAGATCCATGCCAAACATTCCAAGGCACTCAGGAACACAAACAAATAGCAACAGCCCAAATATAACCAGGATATGACCACACTGAAACTAACACCAAATGCTGTAGCTTCTTGAAGTGAATCTCTTTGGAAAGTGTCTGCATTTCTACCTGGCTTTTAGGAACTACAGTATTCCCTGTAATTGCAGAAGCTGTATGTGTTGAGAATCTCCAGCAGACTCTATTCTATCTGTCTTCACCCCAAGCCACATGCACAAGACCAGATAAAGGCATAAATAATATTTTCAGAGTCAGACCATAAAGGACAAGTGTCTAGATGCCATCAAATACTTCACCCTGCTTTTTAACATCCTCCCATGTCCTCTAATTTAGGTACCAACAACTATCTTATCATATTCTAAAATCCAACTGAAAAATAGTTTACTAAAATTACCCATACTGTTCACACACTGTGGCTTTTAGACCCCAACTGATGTTTAGACACCCAAATATGGGATGGTATAAACTGGAGTTCAGTCTATTTTAATTCCCTGAGCCTGGATGTCAGCCTTCAATGCTGACCAGTTTTTGATGCTCCAGTGCACAAGGCCATTCAATCCGTAACTCTGGCATGCAGAAGGAGTCCCATCAGTTGGCATGGGGACTTCTTGGCTGTTCTGCTGGGCACCAAACAGCAACACGCCTTCTAACATTTGTGCAAACACACAAATCCTTCACTGGAGCAGACTCCTCATCAGGGATGAACCCTGAAAATGCCACAATGTGAATGAGAGCAATCCAAATGGAAAAAAAAAAACAGGCAAGAAGTTTTAGACCTGCAGAAGAGGGCACTGCAGAAATGGCAAGAGGAAGAGTGGAGATCCATAATGCCAGAGTCAGCATGCATCAAAAAGGCAGGTGAGGGTAAACACATGGAGGAGTTGTGCTGTAATCAAATGAAACCTGCACCCCCAGTGATGCACAAATGTTGAGTGATGAGATCTAAACAGCAGAGACCATCCGATACAGATCCCAGCCCGTAAGGATATAAATATATGGATGAACTGCTAGCCTTGGAACAAGTTAAAGGGGATGCTGCAGTTACAGATCAAAGCAGCAGAAAACTCCTAACATTTTTTTAAACAGAGAACTTCAACCAGTGTCCAGTAAACCGGTCAAACTGCCTGCAGGGAGAAAATTTAGAGAAATTATTTCTCACCATTTTAATGCTCTAAAATTAGCATTTCCAGGAAATAAGCAAGTCAAGAGGAGAGATTATTCTTGGCATAGAGTTAAAACACAGTAGATAATGTTACCTGAACCACTTCTACTGAGTGCAAAATAACTAAAATATGTCCAAGGGGTTAGTTGGGTACCAAAAAAGGACCTGCTAACAGCATATTTGAAAACAAAAGACATGTCAGCAAATGAGCAGGAAAATATCCTGAAGGTTTAAAGGAAGGAAATTAAATCCTGGGAGGTAGCAAGAATACATCTTTTCATGAGATTGATAAGAAAATCTCAAAGGCATGTATATTGCTGAACATAAAAATAAAATTTAAAAAAAGGGATGAAACACAAAAACAAGAAACTAATGAACACAGCTGCCTGGCTTGGCTCGAGGGCCTCTTTTAACCAGTTAGAAGCCCTTCAGCATTTGGAAATCCGACCGAACTGATGCAAATAACAAGAAGGATAAAGTACAGCAAGGGAGAGGTAAGGAGTGAAAGAGAAGAGGCTGAAAGGTTTTCCCAGAGAAGCTATACCTAAAAGTCATAGAAGCTGCTTATAAACAAGAACTCAGTGGGGGAAAATGCAGTGTCTGTTGGATTGTTAGGGATTAAAAGAAGTGGTTGTTTGCAGAGACAGAGAAAGCAGGAGCCATACAATGGATCCCTAAGTTATAACATGACTGTTTTTCTTCAGAGGTGGATACTTTTAACATTTCAAGGAGCAATCTTTTATTGTCATGTTTTAAATGGCTTCACAGATAACATGCCCATCTCCAAACACCTGGGCAAAGTTTACAGAAACCAGTTATTAGTTATTATTGTTATAATTGTTACAGGTACATATTTCCAAGCAACTAAATAATTACCATCATGTTTCAATACAGAATATATTATTGCAATCTGAAAACATAATGGCACCAGACACACTGAATAGAGAAATATATTTTTGATTATGTCTTGGTAATAATTGCCTTCACTGCTTCATATGAATTGAATATTTAAAATATCCTCATAAAAATAGCAATCCTTTTATAGGTATTATCCTCTTCCATAATGCAAGTACAGGTCATAGAACACCTTCCCTTCCTCATTATTGATGCCAATAGAAACCAGGTTGATAACTTCATTGTCACTGTAACATTTCTGAAAGATTTTACAAGTGTCTAAAAATGCAGATATTAGCCCCTGCTTTAAGCATTCGCTCACCAGCATATGACTGAAAACCCTCTCTCTAAGAACTACAGATAAGGTGTTTGGCCTGAAATAAAAGAGATTTTCCAGTTTCTTGGTAAGAGAGAGAAAAAGAGAGTTCTTTATCGAAAGCATATTAGCATATTTTGCCTCATTAATAACTTCACTGCAGCATTAATTTGCTTAATTATTGCACTTAGAATTCAACATGGTAGCTAATTAATTCAAAGGCTGGGGAAAAAAACTGAATCATAACACATACACACAGTTTTGGGAGCACACTTTTTGGGAAAATCTTTTTTTTTGTTCTGTTTCATGAAACACTAAGTCTGTGAATACAGTAAGTTAAAAGTTATCTTTTTAATTATTTATTTTAATAGGTTTTCCCAGGTTTGCCCAAGTCTTCTCTCCTGATGGATCTTCCTATAATAAATGGAGTTAATGCATCTCAACAGTCTGCTATTGGGACTTCCAACTCCATTACCCACTATTAAAATCTTGTTCTCTTCCTCTGCAAATCTTTCTGTCTATTTTACTGACAAAGGTCAAAAGGCACACTAAATTCTTAAGGTCATTTAAAAACAGGAGTTCACTTCTCTCCAAACCACCCCAAAATTATATTCTCACAGCCCAAAGGGACAAAAATAAAAAAAAAAAAATCCAACACCAAAGCACCACTCTCCATTTCCTTAAGTCTTTCATTGTAGCTGAAAATAAAATCTTGTGATATTTGGGTCAAGTGTAAAATTCTCACCATCAGAACCAGGAATGATATTTCAGTATAGCAACTCCTTAACTGCTTGCTTATCAGTTTTACATTTCCACAAGACAAAACCATCAGAAACCAGTTAATGCTGCAGGGCTACTCTGAGCTGTCTCTCAGATGGTGCTACTGAAGCTGCCCAGTAACTCAGGGGATTCTCACTGCGATGCTACAGTGATGCTCACAGAGGCATATTGTCCATAGCTGTGTTAACAGAAAATCTCAACTGAATACAGCTGCATCAGAAAATAACTATTTCCATCCCTGCTACTCTACCTGACTAAAACAGTTCTATATTGATAACAAGCTGGTATAACTGGGCTGATCACCATGCCATTCTTTTGTTGCTGGGGCAGCTCACCTCTCGCTACAGGCACTTCTCTGCTTTAGTCTCTTGCTGTCCTCATCCATTTATACTTTGTCACGTACCAGCTTGGTGACACAACAGAGGATTTCAAGGTGCTGGCCTCAACTGTCCACACTTTCATTCTCTTGGGTTGTTTCCAGTTATATAACAAGCTTGCCTACCACCAGCTGTACTTTTTAAAGAGAGATAGCAAGAATGGGGATTGACAGAATCTGCTGAAGGTAGCTTGGACCTTTTGAAGCCTGGTGTTGCAGCTCATGTTAGGTTGCAAAAGTGTTGTGTTTAATGAGTCTCTCTGCTTTTACTGGCAATATTTACACAAGGACCAGAGCAGTCCAGTGGTGTAGGGGTAATTTTATTAGGGGTTTTGGTGCCCCAAAAGTTATTTAGCCCTGGAAGTACCTAAATTCAATAGTCATTCTCTTTTCAGTTGAAAACATTCTCTTTGCAATGGAAAACATTGTAAAAATTTAGAGTTCTGGTTCCTGGCAAGCCTAGATCTGCTCCAGCTGCAGGGAGCTCAGCCATACAGACTAACAAGATGCAGGCAAAATATACAAAAAACTAAGTTCCCTGTGCAGCCCTCTCCAAGACATATTGTCAAAGCACACCTCACACTGACACAGTCTACATGCTCACAAAATGTACCCTGAGGCATTCTGCTTTTAAAAAGCATCTGGAAAAGGAGATGCTGAGGGTGGTACCCTTCATCTATATAATAGCTTGAAGGGGCTTTTACGGAGGTTCACACACAATTATCTTGTCTCCTACAATTCCTGTTCCCTCTTCCATCCCTTCTCCCTGGAATCATCTCTAAGGGTTGGTTTTTTTCCTGCAATGTTCCTCCCCACCTCATAAGCCCACCACCTGGTAGTTGTGACCTACAGAATCAAACTCTCTCCACAAGAGCAGAGAGCAAACCCTGGTTATGGATAACTGCCACGACAAGAGGCCGCCGTGCAAGAGACAGACCCTTCATCGTGTTCCAGATGTCTCTTGCAGAAAAATAATGAACCTTGTTCATACTGTAAGAAAAATAAAAATTGTTTGGAAAGGTCATACTATGAGGTGAGACCTGTCCCTTTAACTGTAGCCAGGAGGTGGGCATTTGGAGCTGCAGGCTGGGAGGGATTCGAGTTCTGCACCCCTCAGCCACCCATTCCCAGCTCACAGGTCTGGCCAGCCCTCCAAGCCATGGAAATCCCTCTGAGTAGCCAAGCCCATAGCCATGTTTGAGAGCTTCAGCTTGGCAAGGGAAGGATGGGCAGGAGACCACCCACAGGGGATTGGAGGACTTCTTCCAGATCTTGCCTCTGGTTTTTGGGTACTGCAGTGCCCTGGGCTGGAAATTCTGTAGCATTCAGAGTCACATTCATTACAAAAATGAAGGATGTTCTTAAATTAAACATGAGGATGAATAATGAGAGCACACACTCTGTTATTTATCTGACTTTTTAAATCATTTTACATATTTTATATATCAGACCACTTCAAGAACAGAATGAACCATAAATTTTTGTGCAGCAAACTCAGTGTCTGCATCACCAGATTTTCCAAAACACCTTCTGTGGGATAATCTGGTATTCAGGAAAGAATGGGGTAAATTTGGTACTACCTGGAAGTCCCTGCTAAGAAGTAAGCAGCAAAAAGAAATAGTTTTGCCATTGAAATGTTAACTATCATTTACTGCATTGATCCAGTTTATGTGTGAAGCTGATCAAATCCCTTTAGATGAAAACTATGGCTTGAGGCTATCTACAGTCACTTATGGATTGTCTACTTTTTGGGACTCTTCCTTTTTCTGCTGTTTCTGAGGGAAGCTAAAGTCCATGGTCACAGTTCTGTGCCAAGCTATAGCATCCCCAGCAAGTTCTTTATCAGGGGAATTACAGACTGGACACCCAGAGCAAGCAGAGAACCAAGGCTGAGCTGAATTAGCAAAAGATCTATTTAAGGAAACATGCCTAGCATCTGTTTTATCGAGCATATGTACTCTGCTCATTGCCGTGCACCATTAAGACTTCATGCAGAGATCATAAGGCACACATGAGCACTGCAGAAGCTCCGAGATTGCTATTTTTTTCCTTCTTTATTTTGCCTCATCAGAATTTCATTCAGGACCACTCTAGCCTAAAATTACCCCAGTAATAGAACTAAAATCCCCCTGCCAATGATTTGAAGGACAAGGGGCCATCAAATACAGAGGGAATTTTCGGAGTCACTAATACACATTGGAGACGTGACCTTATTTCAGCTACAGGAGTCTGGATAACTGAGGACAGATGCACTACGTTATACATGAAAACACACATTTAACCACTGTTAGTAATGACAGGATCTAACAAGACAGGATGCTCTGTCCTCTGGCTGTGTTGATCCCAGCAGGAGAATGCCCCAAGTCAGCTTTCCTTCCCATAGACTGAGGGAGGACATCCAGTGGGAGAATAGTCACCCCTTCCACCATCCCATGTCCCCTGCATATCCATACTAAGGAGCACCTTCACCAAACACAGAGCCTCCTCCCCACTCTACCATTCATGATGGATGGGACAGAGGAAAACCTGTGGAACGTCCTCTGCCCCATGCTCCTGGTTCCTGGCTCTGCACACTGGGAGGACCTGGCAAAGAGCCTTTCTCCAGACTATTCCTAGGCTAAAGCATCCCAGCTACATTATGTGGAGTCGGAACCAGACGGGAAGAAACAACCCTGCTCAAGCATTGAACTGTCTCACTGTCTTATTTCTGGTCTCGACCCCCCAAAAGGCACACAGGCCAGGAGGTTAATCTAAAATAACAAGAATGTTCAGAAGCTGGCAGCTGAATCTCCTCAGGGTTCACGAGGGGCAGATCAGCCACTCGTTGCTTTCATTATCTGGATTACAATAAAAAGAGAGAAAAGAGGGTAAGAGGCAGTCACTTCCCTGCAGACTCCTTGCCCAGATGTTAAACCAGCTGGCTACGAAACCCACACAGAGGCTTTGCTGCCAAAGCCAGGGTTGACAACAGAAGGTGGAAATATGGCCTCTACCTTTCCCTCTCCTGACAAAACAGATCGAATTATCTGTATCACAGCCTGAATCTGCCACAGCAGATGCCACCTGGGATACTGCTCTGCAGAGTCACACGTCCCCATTGGTACCATGTCCCTCAGGGCTGGAGAAGGTCTTTGCCACCTGCACCACCTCTTGACAGTGGAAGGGCAGTTCCATGAGGATCACAAGGTGTGGGACCATGGGGCCCACACTTTGCATTGCCTTTGCCCTGAACCGCTGCATCTCCATCCCCATATGCCTTCACAATGTCTTACACTCCACACCACCGCTTCGAGCTGTAGCAGTGACCCCCCTCCAAAGACTTTTCATCCTCCTTCTCTTAAATATTCACCTTCCCATTTGTCCAGGACACATTTCAAGTTTATTTTTAAAGTACACTTCTCATGAGAAATGCACTTAGTCCACCAGGCAGGGCAGGAGAGGAAGCTCAAACAGACACCTGCATTGGAGAGAGAATAGTTCTGCCTTCTGGTAACCCATCGTATTCTGGGCCATACGCAGGAAATTCAGCAAATCCTCCTTAGGAAAACTCCCTCGTGCCCCTGAACTGAAGGGCTGGCACTCTGCACCTTGTTCAGCCACAAAATGCTGGCTTTCATAACAGGTAAATAAAAACATTATTGCCAAATGCTTCTCCCTTCTTGTTTCCAAAAAAAATCAGCAGTCTGTTGATAAAAAATTTTGATTTACATAACTATCAACAATCAACCTGATAACACAGAGCAGTCAAGACCAATAAAGAGAAATTGGGACATTTACAAGATTCAGCATGCTTGAAATCCTGTGTTGTCTCTTTAAAAACAATGAAAAACCATTCTGGATAAAATCTTTCAGAATGTTTTATTTCCTCAAGAGAACAGATCTCTGTTCTTGAAAAAAAAGGCTCTCTAATATTAAAATATACTTAACCTGATAGAACAGAACGTCTCCTTTGAAGTTGCTTCAATCTTTTTAAATATCTAAAGGACCTAACCCACACAGGGCTTGCACGTTTTCAGCTTGAAAAAAAAATCAAAGCTTTCTCCCCTTTTTTCCCCCATGTACACCCGCTTGCCAATTATGAGAATTAGAAAAAAAAAAATCAGTGTTTGAAAGAGGTAGAGCTTTTTACACTTTTGTAATTATGCACAGGATTTAATCATTTGGGGAGAGGGACTGCTTGCGGGGAGAGGAGAGTTTTATTCCAAGGCACTTTCATCCTGGACCAAGTGTCAGCCACCAGGTGATTTTTCACAGGGATCACCACGCTCCTCTGCTTAACAGCTCATCTCTGATTTGCTCGAACGATCAACAGCTCCTCATCTTCTTTATTAGTCTCTCTGTTTATCTGCCCAGCAATGAGCTCCAGCTCCCGCAGCCAGAGAACAAGCCAAGAATAGCCAGATCCAGAGCTGTGAAAGATATTCTTCCAGCATCATCTGGCTCCTTGGCAGAGTTTGCGGGCAGCTGTACTCACAGCCCTGTGCCTGCCGCTGGGTATGTCATGTGGCCATGCCATAGTGGCACTGGCTGAGCATCTCTGTCCTCCTGGACACAATTTTCCTTCGATTCACCTTGAATTCGAGAAACCCGTTATATGACCGTTGTCTCAGATTTGATAAATATGGGCTGCCTTTTTTTTTTTTTCCTAATGGCTGCCCATAAAAAATAACCAACACCTCTTGTTTCTGCTGTCATACTTTATAAATCTACATGCTGCCTTTAAGGACCATTCCCTTTGCCGTACAGGGCGTACTCCAGCAGCACTTTTTCACAGCACACGAGCAGGATCTTTTCCAGCTGATTTGTAGCACAGGGGCTGGACTTCTTCGCTGAGGGATAAACAAAAAGCCTGAAAAAAGAGGCATGGAGAAGAGGACAGGAGGGCTACCTCATTGCTGCTCTGGAGATTAGGGCTACATTAGTCAGTCCATAATTTTCAAAATACCTTTACCACTTGGGTTTTTTTCAGGAAAAACACACCAAAAATTGAAGTAAGCAAAATGTTATCCCTGATTTAAAGGATGCAATCCTACATGGCTATTGCCTTGTGCTTTTCACTTCCTTCTTTCCTTCTTCCTCCTTTTCTTCCTTTCACAAGAAAGACCAGTAAAAGCTCTGTGTATATCAGCTACAAGCCTCATCTATAAAAATCCTGTCTTAAAATATTACTCATATCACACTGTCACACAGTCAAATTTCATAGGAAACAAATCACTAAATGCAGCGTAAATTACCTCAGCATTACAATTTGGGCATAAATTATCTGAACTAAACAAAATCTGACCTTGCTTCGACTAGTTTGGTCAGTGTCTCCATTTTAGATGCTTCAGGTCATCCTTAAGCATAAGTTTGTCCTTTCAGTTGATTTTTACACTTAGATTGGTTTAATAAATCATGACATAACAAGCATTAAAATATAAGCATTTTATACCTAAGGAACTAGCAGTCTGTCATCTTCAGCTGTAGATGTGACACAGCTGAACAGTTGAATCAGAAAAAAGATAATATTTCCATGGACTGCAACTGATGCAATTGTATACAGGCATTTATTTGTCTGCCTAAAGTTTCAACCCCAATAGTTTTTTCCTTTCTTATTGAATTTGTCTAAATCCAATTGTGAATTCTTCAGGGCAGCAATCTGTCTCCTCATATGTTCGTAAAGCACCATATACACCTATGGCACTCTGTAATAAGTAATTTCTGATCTGTTTATGATTAAAGAGGGATTTCAGGTGAAATATTGTAAATTGAAATAGACAGGCTACGAGGACAGCTTACATTGCCAACATCCTTAGGTCGGACATGGTGCTTCAACACAGGATGGCAGCCAACACGCTATGCACAGTTTGAGCTTGCCCATGTGCAGCTCTAAATGCATTTTGAGAGCCACCCTACAAACATCCCCCATGCCCTGACACCATGCCCTCAAACAACACATTCTGCAGCATGGGAGCACTCTCTGTGAAATGCTTTGTGCTGCGATACACCTCTATGTATAAGGATATCTACTGTTTTTTCCAGGGTTACTCTCTCAGAGCAAGCCAGACATGCTGCAGAGTGACTGGAAAGACAGGAGTGCACTGTCTCGATAGGAGGTGGAAAGAAAGTGGGACAAGCCACAGAAGGGGGAGCAGAGGGAGAAGGTGAGAATTTATTATATTAATAGGATCACCCGGTGACTTGCTAGAGGGATGAACATAACCAGAACAGTCTGCTCCCCACTTAAAGGCAGTTGATTTGTGCAGCTGATATATCCAACGTGAGAGTCCAGCTGCATGATGCATGCACAGATGAAGCTCCCGGCATGCTCAGGATTACCATATTTATGATAGCAAGAAGGCATGGGATAGCCTTCTGGGAACAAACATCAGATCAGGCCTTTGCCTGCACCCCAGGACATGATGATGCCTATTGGTGGCCAACCTAAAGTCCCCCATCTTCCAGAAACTCAGCCCTACACATGTCCTTGCTGTCCCCCAAAGACAAGGGCTTTTCCTCAGCCCTTCCCAGTCCAGATTCCTCAGCTTTCCCACGAAGTGCCTACACCCAACATTTGTGGCCCCAGACCTCTTAAACTAACTCAGACCTCAAATTCTCCAGCTACTTCCAGACCATAGCTCCTAGCCTCCCCCACTCCAGCTGCCATCCCCAAAGCCAGCATTCTTACAATATCTCTCCCATTACTTTCACCACCAAGATCTCAGCTCCCCAGGCTTCCCCAAATCCCATTGCATTCCCCAACCCTGCACCTCAGACTCGCCATCTCACAGCTCCCTTTCCTCCCTCCAGGGTTTACCCATACTTCCCCCCTTTCAAATAGTCCCACCAAGTCCCTTTACCACCCAATCCCCCCACCTGGTCCTCCCTCTCCCACCTTTGCTCACAGCCCAAATTTTCCCATCACCCCAACTCCCTGCTATGTCCTCTCTATACAGACAGTCCTACCTGCCTGCATCCCTGCCATTCATATCTACCACGCTGCTGACAGGCCTGATATCCTGATGGAAGCAGACCACCAGCTTCCCCCACCAGATGAAACGCCACAGCTCCCTTTCCCTGCCCACTTCTTCTCCAAAAGAGTCAGTCTGGAGGAAATTCCCCTCCATAAAGACTTCACTAAGATTTTAGGCATCTGGAAGCATTTTAGAAAAATCAAATCAATAGCTTTGATTTGTTTCATTTCAGCATTTCAAAAGGACCTGGCTACAGGCTGAACCCACTGCCCTCCGTGGAGTGTGCTTTTAATGGCGACACAAGGAGATATCTTGGCCAAGAACACACACAGAGCCCAAGGCGTGAACCTTCAAACCCACAAGGCACACCTTAACTAAACTCTGCCTGTGCATTTTTGGCCTCCCAAAATGAGTTCTGCACAGCTCTGCTTTAAGGCTCACCTGGGTCTTCAGCCTTTGACCACCTTAGAAGGCTTTTTTCTTCCTCAAAAAGAAAAAATATTCCTTCCATATAAAGCTTTGCTGCTATTTATTCTCTAAAGCCACATTCCCAAGGCAGCAAAACAAGAAAGTCCCATGCAGAGGTTTCTTCCTCAAGGCAGGAAGAGCAAAGAAGGTTTACAACTGCAGGGAAAAGGAGGGCAAGAAGGTCACTGTGTACCTGGAGGACAATGACAAAAAAGTCACCACCTGGGCAGCCAAAGTTTGTAGCTTAATGAGCAATCACTGATCTAAACCCCCACCAAGCCAACTTGTGTTATTACAGGGCAAACAGGATAGGGTTTTCCCTCCACAGATCTATGTATTTCCATGGCTATGACACCCAAGAGAACTGCGCTGGAAGTACATTGGTAAGACTGCAAAGTCAGGAAGTTACTCTAGGAAATATGGAGCCTAAGGTGGTCTGGGCAGCCCCAGCCACACTGTGATGCAATCTTTATTTGCACAGAAAAGTGTCTCTTCTCCACCGTTCTCCTGCTCTGCTCTGCAGACCCAAGAGTTTCAGTGGCTATTCTGGGTCTTTGCTCCTTGGTCACAATTTCCTCACATCACTCAAGCCCTGCTCAGGATGATAGCAATAATTTATTCATAGACTTTTCTTTGGCCTTCCCTGCTCTTAAATTGGAGTGATTCACAGATGTTAATTATCTTATTTCAATAATGAACCTGTGGAAGGAAGGTGTATCATTAACTGCATTACAGCTGGTGAGCTGACTCAGAGCTGCAAGTTAGTAGATTAGTATCTGCTAATTTTACACGCCTAAGGTGAAATACTCAAGGCTAGCTTTCCTTTCACTCTGTCGGGCCTGACATTGCAAAATCCATGATGCTTTATTTATATCTCCTTGGACTTTAAGGTACAGATCCTGGAAAAGTATAATTTCAGCAGCAGCTCTCCAGCAGTTGTCCCCAGGGTTGCAAGCCTTAAGTCCATTGTACAGACCATGTCCTGTTTGAGGAAGCACAGAACCAAGACCAGCATTGGGCTATCATGGCCAACCATTCTAGAAATCAAGAGAGTTAGGGATGTTTTGCTAGAGGGTTTTGATGGCTCTTTCCTGACACCAGACAAGTAGTTGGCTCTGTCTCTCAAGTAGCCAGAATACTGATCCAAATTTGCAGCAGACCAGGAAAAAAGAGGGGAAGGTTACCTGCTTAATCTCTATTCTGCTTAACTCCTGCAGGCTGCATCATTTAAAATGTGTAGTCCAGTTTGGCTGAATGGTTACCAAAATGGCACAAGTCACCTGCCTGCATCTTCTTGCAAAATGTCAAGTGCTCAAATGAAACCATGAGAACTCCATGATTTAGGGAAAAGAAAAATACACAAACAAATGAGAAAAGAAAAAGAAGAGCCTGGATATTTATTCTACAGGCAAAACAACCATAAAGAAAGCCTAGGATAAATTTACTCTAGCTACGTTTCTGGAGATAACTAACCAGCTTCAGCTGAAACTTTCTCTTAGAAAGAACCAATAGCCTGAAGTCAACACCTGGGATGGAAAATTTCAGCTTAAACAGTTAATACATGGTGAAGAATAAGCTCCTGTAGACAGGCATCTGTCCAGTGTAAGTACTGTTGTTACAGGACATAGTGAGCCCTGAGTGCCTTTCCCCAACAGTGCCTGCTCTCTCTGCCTCTACTACCTTTGCCTGGCTCTCTGCTGCCCCTTCCCAGCCCGGCTCTCCCAAGGCAAGTCTTAAAATGCCATCTACACGACCCAACCTGACACCAGTTTCTCACCCTGGCTGTTTTATCCGGGGTAAGATAGCACAGCAAACCCAGTTCTGGGTAGTCACTAATCCAGAACCTTCAATCCGAGCTACAGCTCTCCTATACATACTTACACTTCTATATACTTTTGTACTTTTTACTGTCCTTATCTCCTGTGGGTCTGCCCACATACTACTGGTTAATGGCTTTATCCCCAAGCTGAGCACACAGTCTCCAGTCATTAGTGAGCTGCATTTGGATGTGGTATATCGTCCTCTTGGCAGTGCCAGGGGTGTCTTGCACAAGCCTCCCTCACTCTTTTGATGGACTGTAGACAGCTTGCTCATTAGTCTAGTATCTAATTGCATATCAGTCACACTCTGAAGCTCCTCATTACTTCACTTACACAGCTACAGTAATTAGATTTCACATTTCTTTACACTCTCATGGCATTGTTTTAGCCTACTGAGGAGGCACTCATATATAATACACATATATTATAAATTATCTCCTGTAAGTATCATATTCATTATAATATATAACACATGCATATACATACATAACTTTGCTGAGGCAAACTCAAATCTCTTCAGTTCTAAATGTTCAGGATGCTCCAAGAGCATCTCCAACAGCTTGTTTGTTAGTTTTAACTTCTGCAAGGCTTCACCCATCTGTGACCCTACACTTACAAACCGTGCCTGATTGCATCATTTTCTACTTTTCCCCCACCACCACGTACCTCTCTGGAAAAACAAAGCCTTCAGATCTGCTCACTGCAGAGATGCAAATTCTTTTAGGCAGAAAAACGAATTTGATGTTTAGTACAGCAGCAAACAGAAAAGTCGCTTGAGCCGTCAGCCCTTATCTTTTGGGATAACATAGATTTTATGCCTCTTTTTTGGTCTAATTTGATGCTTTTCTTTAGCACCTACTCTCTAAGCCTCCAGCTTTTATGTGAGATCATTCCATATATTTATTATGGCACTTAAAAAGCGATAACAATTTACTTAGCTTTTCAGAACAGAATTCTGCAGACGTTGGGGGCAGATGATTTTTTTTCCCAGGGATCATGTGTGAAATATGTGATGGTGTCTGTATCTCCAGATGCAAAAACCACAGACATGGGGTAGCAATGTGTGCCTCTTTTTAAAGTGAGTTAAATAAGTGAAGGCACCAAATGGCTAAACTTGAAAAGGCAAACAGGTAATTCCCCACAAATTGTAAAAGGGCTATATCTTCATAGAATATGCCTGCAGAAGTAAACTAAGCAGAGCCAGAGTATGGAGCATTTTATTCAGTGTTGTAGATGTAGCCATAGAGACTGCAGTGTTTTCCAAATCACCGCCTTGTCCTGCTGTGATGCACATTTACAGGTGCAGGAGGGACGGGTGGCATTAGGGGACTGACTGGCTAACTACTAAAGATGGGCAAACATGCCCTTCAGGGCTGTGGTACAGATGCATCCTTCAGCCACAGGAAACAGCTCTACTTCTCTCCACTCTGTCACCAACTCCAGCCCCAGGTCACATCACCCAGGGCCAACATTCTGCCTCCTCAGCCAGACCCCTTCAGTGAAGCGTATGCGGAGAAGAAGCAAATGCCATGCATGAAAGACGAACAGTGAGTACAGGAACGTTTCATAGGTCTGGAGGTGCTGCAGAGGTCAAAGAATGGCAGATATGGTAAAAAAAAGTCTACCAGTGGCCTCAAAAAGCAGTCTGATCTATCCTGAGCAACACTCCAAACTCATGAAATGCAGCACAGTGCAGTAGCAGAAAACCTTAAAGCAAAAATCCTGGGTGAAACACTCAAGAGCACCCAAATGATTTAAGAACCAGATTTGCCAAGCTTCTGAAAAGTTTACTTCTTGTCAATTCAGTACGAATATCTAAAGCCTTTCCATCTGTCTTACAATGGGATGTGTTTGTTCTCCATCCTCCTCTGTACAGCTGTGTGCTCTTTTCCTGCCCTGCTCTGCCTGGAGCTGGGCCATGACAAGCAGCAACACCCTGGCAGACATCGAAGATAAAATCCATCACCCAACACATTAAAGGTGGGGGGCAAAGAGGGGCATTTAACTCTGAGCCCTCCTGCAGGTTGGAAAGGGAGATGATCCTAAAACCAGGATGAAGGAGAGCAGCCTGTTGGAACTCACCACCACTCTCCCACATCCTTCAGTTGCGGGGTGCTCCTCACTTTGCCAAAATAAAACCTGGTGCTGGGCAGACTCCCAGCCCTGGAAGCGGCCGGCTGAGGGAGGATGCTCATAGTGTGCTCCTGCCCTGGCAGGCGGCCAAGTGCGGCAGCCGCCTGTGTCTGAGCTCTTCGCCTGCTCTCACAGCCTCTTCAACAGAAGTGACACGAGGCACACTCTTGCTCACAGCCTGCTGCCGCTCAGGAGCTTGGGAGAAGAAGAGACTTAGTCCTTCACAGCTGGGGGCTCTGACTTTGCAAGCTGAGGCACAATTAAGATGGAGGACAAGGGGGGAGGCAGGGGGGAGAAGGAGAGGCGAGATGGAGGAAGGGACTCATGGCACATGTCTGAGTCCCTGATTCTCTGTCGTGTTTTTCCCCCATGCTGCCTCTCACTCTCACTGTAATCCTCTGGGAAACAACCAGGAGCAGACCAGAGCCAGAACCTGCAAGCCCCCTCAGCCTGGGAATCAGAAGCTGTGGCACTGTGCCCAAGCTCATTAACCCCGCTGCGATATTGGGCTCATTAGCTCCAGCACGGCATCATGCTAATGCAACTTCTCGGTTTCCAGGACCTCAACAAGGATTGCTTCCCGACGTCCCCTCCCATGCCACAGATGTATCAGTGGAGGGGGGCAAGAAATCATATGTGCAGAGTAATACTGGAAACATATAGACAGCAGAGAAATTGAAAGGCTATTTTTATGGGCATAGTAAAAATATATTGGCATGTATGTAACTATCCTTGTGCTTATATAAGGATATGATCTGACTGGGAAGGACTTCCATAACTGTAGGAAGGAGACAGAGCCCCGAGAGTGACCGGGCCATACTTGTTCAGTGTGGCACTGGGTGGCTGACACTGGCTGGCCAGGGGCAGCAGAAGGACATGCAGAAGGGGACTTTGCACACCAAATAGCCAGGGAGCTGTTTCTCAGAGAAATCAGTGGAGCCCATCACAACCATCACACATAAGTATTCGCAGAGGACTGTACATCTTTCTGGGATCTAAGAGGTGTATTTCTTCCACCCATTCATCATTTGTATGAGTCTAAAATTCCAAACAATCCTTCAAGGAGGAGAGTGTGAACGAGACCCAGGAGGAAACAAGGAGCTGCTGGAGGAAAGCCAAATATATCAGTCCGGACACCTTCAAAGTGCTGTGAAAGACATCCCAGCCAGGCATGTAGCAGCAGCCATGGAGCAGGAGCACCAATTCACGACGGCCAAGGAGAGGAGCTGTGCAACTCCCCTCTTTAATAGCCCAGTGATCTGACCAGACCTCAAGCTATGGAGAAGGTCATCATTTCTAAAGGTCTGGATTGGAGACTGACATGAATGACTACTCTGTTACCTGCACTCCCTAAAACCAAAGGCACCAAGGCAAAATAGCCAGACCTGCATAATAAAGGTAGTTACTTCTAAGGGCATCTCTGATCTCCTAACAGTCCTTGTAGCGGGCAAACAGCAGGACGGGGGCTGTTACCTGTCCGATGCACCCACAGTCTTTAGACAGGAGGGGTTGACTCTGAGAGAGCCTTAAGCACTCCGTCAAGCTGAAATATGTCCAACTTCCACAGCATTCAATGACAATTGAATACCTAAATATCCCAGACCTTGGTGGGGTTGAGCCTTGCTCCAGATGAGAGGGTTGAGAACTGAACGTGAGAATCTGCCTCCTGGTTTAACATCTTAAAAGCCTCATTTATCTCTTCTGGGGCAGAACAGGTAGAGGGTAAAGACAGTTGGAAAAGGGGCAGGAGGTGGGGGGTGGGCGGAAGAGCGGAAGAGGAAAGGGACACCAAGGAATAATGTTGTGTGGGAACATAAGCTGGGTTAGGAGGCAAAAACTCATATTCAGATACCTTGAAGGCAAGACAGACTAGGAAACACCCCCAAAAACCTGCAGTAGACCCTGGTTGAAGATGACATGGGGAGACCTTTAGGAATGCACCACCACAGGGATACCTCCGGGCAGCTCGCACGAGGCCCAGCTGTGTGGGGAATGCAGAAAACTGGTCTTTTGTTTCATGCCCCTTTGTTTTAACCTCTTGAATCAAAGACCCCAGCTGCTACTCCAGGAGAGGCTAGAAATTAATCCAATTAAAAAATAAATTCCCTGTGGAATCAAAACTGCTTGCCGGGTGGGGGGTACGGGCACACAATTTCTTTCTTCCACAAAACAAACTCCTTCTAACCCACATTTCACAGAGGGGAGATGCAGGCAGGGAAGCATTTGAAGCAAATAAACAAATGATCAGAACGATTTATAACCCTGGTACCAACCCGCAGCTCATGGGAAGGTTTGCAGCCGTGTCTTCTGTTGCCCGCATGGCCGGAGACAGAAGCACAATGCCGTGTGCCACCCTCCAACACAAACAGTCAGAGAGCAACAAAACCCTTCACCGCTTCGTTCCACTCTTTTGTTTCCCAGGGGTTTTGGTCAGCCCAGGCTTGTGGAGCTTGACAGGTTAACCTACACTTCCTTGGTTTCAGCAGAAATGATTAAACAGGGGGGATTGTTTAGGCCCTGAAGCAGAAGGAATTCCTTTGTTTTTGTAGATCACTCCAAGACAGCGAGCTCGTTGGGATGCCCAAGAAAAAAGAGGCAGGGCCTGAGCATGGAGAGGAGTTTCCTGGGAGGGAGGTCCACACTACCACTCTGCAGGCTGAGACAAGGGGTGGGGGAGCATGGACCTCAACTTTACATCTGGAGACAGGGTCAAACAGACCCTCTGGGTATGTGGGTGAGCAGGACCAGTTGGAGACCATGCCCAGGTAGCCTGACTTCTCCTGGGAGGCAAAGTCATACGTAGGGCTTGTGCTACAAGGGGATCTCACTCCACCACCCTGAGGGCATGCACTCATACAGCCTGTGTTGAGAGGGCCAGAGAGGGGCACTTTCAATAGCCAAGGCTTGATGCCCTTAAGATTTCCTGGGAACAGGGAAGCACATATAACACGGCCATCTCTCCTTAAAGCCTGGCTTGCTTCCACTGCCCCACACTTTCATGAAGCTGCACACTCTCCCTCAAGGTACATGTGGTCCTGAGATACTAAATGGAAATTGTGTGGGAGCTTTATCTTCTCTCACGCTTCTGAAACATAAGACCTTCTAGCTTATCTCCATGAACAGAGATCCCTGGGCAGAATCCCAGGTACCTGTTGAGAGGAGGGAAGTCTTACCCTGTTGCACTGGGGACACTTAACACCTTGAGACATATGCGAACCTACTGTGCTGTAAGTGATGGGAAAAAGGGCCACAGCAGCTGTCAGTGCTCAGCTGGACAAGAGAAGAACGGGATGAGATCCCGGGGTTTTGCCACCCCTTTTAAGGCAGTAACTCCCTGGGGAGAGGGAAAACCACCCACAAACTTTATTTCTAAGAGCTGAACTGGGGGGGAAAGAATTAAGTTTACAGCTGAAAAAGGGAACTTGGAGTGATTTGCTGGTGATCACTTACTTGATTGATGTTGGCAACAGGCTGGTGGTCTAGGAATGCTCCCCCTCCTTAGGAACAACACATTACCCAAGAACCCAGGTTCACAGAGTTGCATGGGGAAGCCTTGCTTTTTCCTTTGCCTGGCACCCATCTCTTGGAGCAGCTTTGATTTCTGTGTCTAAGAGGTACAGAAAGGAGCTTGGCAGCAGAGATCAGACCTCTGGACACCACAAAACACCTCCTTCTTTGCACACTCTGAGTCTCCGCAACAACACTAAGTGCAAGAGAGCTGGTAAATTATTAAAACAACCTTGCAACAGCTCCAGAGAAACCACCAGTGCCTCAGATTCAAAGGAAAGGCTGTGGTGTGAGAATCCCCATTAGTAACAATACTCACAGTTTGCAAGAACATATGTCCCCGCATGGAGCAATCAACCAATCTGGGCTGTTTAACCACAATATTTCAAAGAAGTGCTTTTAATGCAGCTGATCCGTATGTTTATTTTGAGCTGTGAAACAAGATTCTTCACTAGCCTTTCAGAACATTTCTGTGGTGGACTCTATCCAAACTATCGGGGAGAAGGCTTTGCTCCAGCAGAGAGACTGATACATTGGGGGTTTTTTTTAAATCAAAGTCACGATAGCAGAAAAGGAATAACCCAAGCAGGCAGAACGTGCATTTGGCCTCTAAAACAAAACACACACCAAAAAAAAAAAAAAAAAAAAAAAAAAAAAAAAA
>VZTI01003755.1:1974776-2000819 GCA_013397865.1 Struthidea cinerea | reverse complement strand
AGCGCCCTCTATGAAAGGCGGCGCGGCGGCGCGGGGGGCGCAGACGGTGGTGGTGCCGCCTTGGAGCCGTGCACGTCTCGCCCCGCCCGCACCGCGCCGTCGGGCTGAGCCCGCGCCGCTGCCATGAGCCCCCTGCGGCTGCTGGCCGCCGCCAGCCTGCTGGCCCTGTCCCGCTGCAAGACGGTGAGGTATCGCACCGACGAGGAGGGCGCGCCGGGCACGGTGATCGGTACGCTGGCCGACGAGATGCCGGTGAAGGCGCCGGGGGAGATGAGCTTTCGCCTGATGCGGCAGTTCAGCAACAGTTCGCTGGTGCGGGTGCGGGAGGAGGACGGGCAGCTGAGCATCGGTGAAGCGGGGCTGGACCGGGAGCGGCTGTGCGGCCAAGCCCCCCAGTGTGTCCTGGCCTTCGACGTGGTGAGCTGCTGGCGGGAGCGCTACCGCCTGGTGCACGTGGAGCTGGAGGTGCGTGATATCAATGACAATGCACCGCGCTTCCCCCATGCCCAGATGGCGCTGGAGGTGTCGGAGAGTGCTGCACCTGGCACTCGCCTCCCACTGGAGGTGGCTGTGGATGAGGATGTGGGCTCCAACTCCATCCAGAGCTTCCAGGTCTCCCTCAACAGCCACTTCGGTGTGGAGGCGCAGACACGGGCAGATGGGGCACGCTGCGCCGACCTGGTGCTGCTCCAGGAGCTGGACCGCGAGCGCCAGCCCTCCTACACCCTGGAGCTGGTGGCCAAGGATGGTGGCAGTCCAGCACGCTCAGGCACAGCCACCGTGCATGTTCGTGTCCTTGATGCCAATGACAACAGTCCAACCTTTGCCCAGAGCTCAGTCACGGTGGAACTGCCTGAGGACGCACCGCCCGGCTCCCTGCTGCTCGATCTGGATGCTGCTGACCCTGATGAGGGCCCCAATGGTGAGGTGGTCTATGCCTTCAGCAGCCAGGTGCCCCCTGAGGCACGGCGGCTCTTCCGCCTCGACCCACGCTCAGGCCGCCTCACATTGGAGGCTGCCGTGGACTACGAGCGCACCCGCACCTACGAGCTGGACGTGCGTGCCCAGGACCGCGGAGCCAGCCCCCGCGCCGCCACCTGCACCGTCGTAGTGCGCCTCACCGACGTCAACGACAATGCTCCACGCATCAGCATCAGCGCCCTCCGTGGTGCTGCCAGCGCTGCCGGCGTGGCCTACGTCAGTGAGGCGGCAGCCAGTGAGAGCTTTGTGGCCCTCGTCAGCGCCACAGACCGCGACTCAGGCGCCAACGGGCAGGTGCGCTGCAGCCTCCGTGGCCACGACCACTTCGCCCTGCAGCGAGCCTACGAGGACAGCTACATGATTGTCACCACAGCGGCACTGGACCGCGAGCGCATCCCTGAGTACAACCTCACCGTGGTGGCTGAGGACCTGGGCTCACCGCCCTTCAAGACTGTCCGCCAGTATACAGTGCGGGTGAGCGATGAGAATGACAACGCGCCACTCTTCGCCAAGCCTCTCTACGAGGTGGCTGTACCAGAGAACAACCCCCCGGGCGCCTACATCACCACGGTGGTGGCTCGTGACCCTGATCTTGGCCACAATGGTAAGGTCACCTACCGGCTCCTGGAGACGCAGGTCATGGGGGCCCCCATCTCCACATACGTCTCAGTAGACCCCGCCACCGGGGCCATCTATGCCCTCAGGACATTCAACTACGAGATCCTCAAGCAGTTGGACCTGAGGATCCAGGCCACTGATGGTGGCTCCCCACAGCTCTCCAGTAGCACCCTTGTAAAAGTGAGAATGGTGGACCAGAATGACAACCCTCCTGTCATCATCCACCCAGTGCTCACCAATGGGACTGTGGAAATCGGTGTGTCCAGCAAGACATCCCGTGACTCCCTGGTTGCCCAAATCAAAGCTCGAGATGCAGATGATGGGGCCAATGCCGAGCTCACCTTTGCCTTCCTGGAAGAGTCCCAGCAGGACCTTTTCACCATCAACCCAAGTACTGGGGACATTGTGCTGAGGGGTGACCTCTCTGAAGAGCTGGGACAGCTATTCAAGGTCATCCTCACTGTGACAGACAATGGCAGACCTCCCCTGGCCACAACTGCCACAGTCAACTTCCTGGTGACCGCCACTGCTCCGTCCAGTATCCAGGACATAGCCAAGCCCAGCTCCTGGGAAGGGAAGGCTTTGCAGTGGGACATTCCTCTGATCGTGATCATTGTCCTGGCAGGCAGCTGCACTCTCCTCCTGGTGGCTATAATCACCATCGCCACCACCTGTAACAGGCGCAAGAAGGGGAACGACATCAAAAACAATGCTGCCTTGAAGGACCAAATAGACATCTCCCACCTGGAGAAGGGCTGTCAGGAGGAGGGCAGCCAGAGGGGGAACATGTTTGAGGTACGAACCTTTCCCAGCAAAACCTCCTTCACCAGCCCCGACCCCTCTCCAGCTGCTGAAGAGATCTCCACCACTGACAGTGGCAGCAACAGCACTTGCCTCTACGAGGGTCAGAAGAGGCTGAGGGGACAGAGTGGGGAGGTAAGGTCCCACCACGGGGAAGTGGGGCACAGGGTGGGGGGTGTCTCGAAGGATGTGTTGCAGAGGTGCAGTTAATGTTGGTTTACCCTTCACTGCTTCCCTTTCTCATGTCTCCTTTGATTTCCTTCCCCACCAGCAGGGTTTTGCTGCCACTCCGAGCTACAACAAGGAGCCTGCTCCCCCCGTGGCCATTTGGAAGGGACACTCCTTCAACACCATCTCCGGCCGGGAGGCAGAGAAGTTCAGTGGCAAAGACAGTGGCAAAGGTGACAGTGATTTTAACGACAGCGACTCAGATATCAGCGGAGATGCCCTGAAGAAAGATCTCATCACACACATGCAGAACGGTAAGGGCTCTGCCCCTGCTCCCCACTGGACCTCAGACAGAAAGATGGGTGGATGGGGAGGTGGATGAAAGGACCCATCCGTGCGACACGGATCAGGCAGGGCAGCTGGAAGGGGAGCCAGACACTGCGTGGCTCACACTGCCCATCTCCTTGCAGCAGGCTGTTAGATGTTGATTCCTCTCTGCACTGAGAGCCCAGCACAAATTAGCAGATGCTGGAAGTACTGTAGGATTGGGTTTTCTTCCCAAAAAAAGGTTCCCTTAAAGTTAGAATTGTAAGGAGCGTCCCTAACAGCACAACATTATCTAACCAAGCATGCCTTTTTGTTGTGCTGTAGAGCATCGCCTCCCCACTCCTGCTGTCAGTGCAGTGAATCATCCTGTAACTGGTAACTGAGGATCGTGAATGGTGTGGATTTATTTCTGCAGTAACGACAGGTTTGTCCTCCCCTGTCTCTCTCTAGGTCTGTGGGCATGCACAGCTGAATGCAAGATCCTGGGGCACTCAGACCGCTGCTGGAGCCCCTCCTGTGGCCGAGCCAACCCTCACCCCTCTCCACATCCTTCAGCACCCCTCTCCACCTTCTGCAAGAGCACGTCCTTGCCCAGGGATCCACTTCGCAGGGACAACTTTTATCAAGCCCAGCTGCCCAAAACAGTCGGGCTTCAGAGCGTCTATGAGAAGGTGCTGCACAGGGACTTTGACCGGACGATCACGCTGCTCTCCCCGCCGCGCCCTGCACGGCTGCCCGACCTTCAGGAGATCGGGGTGCCCCTCTTCCCAGCCCCCTCGACAAGATACCTGGGCTCCCAGACTGAGATGACTGAGAAGGCGTAGCCCAGCGTGCTCCCCCTCAAGTGCACCCATCCCTGCGCACACAACTAGGTCACTCCCGAGAGCCTTTAAGTTATTGACCAGATCCGGTGTTGTATGTGTAAATATGCAAGATGTGCCTTAAAAATGAAGTCGTTTGGGAAAGATTTCCAATCAGATCAGTACTGTTTGATATTTGCAAACAAAAAAGATTGTTTGTAGTTAATGTAATTTTTATGAAATGTGCAGTATTTAAATTTCTTTTCATGTTTTCTACATTGGGGTGGTTTTTTTTGCTTTTGGTTTACCCATGGCCTGCCATTTTTTGTAGTGTTTTTAACCTGTACATTGTGTAATGTAATGTTTGTACATAATGAAAATTTGTTATATTTTTATATAATAAATACTTAAAAATGGGAATTCTTGCCAAAGGAACTGTCTGAAAGACACAATAATAACAATTAATACAATTAATAATAATAATAATATCCTGCATATGTAGAATCTTGTAAGGGGAATTCCTCTTTCACGGTGTAATAATAACCTAAGCAACCCAGTGTACTGAGAAGTTTGCCTTGCCCAATGTGACTTGTATTTCTTGAGTCTGTGGTCAACTTAAGTGTTATTTAATTGCCTTTGGTTCCTGTAAACTGTATCACTGATAAACACTAATAAAGGTTTTGTGATGTGTCAGAGGGATCTGTTCATGGATTTCATGCTTCAGAACATAGAGAACTTCACAGGTCAACCAAAGTATTTTGTGCCAGGAAGTGCAGTGGGAAGGAGCTACTTTTAGTCTTGCCCATCCTTGGTCTCTGGCAATACCTCTGGAGGTTTAGCTCTAGAGATTTTAATGCTGGGTGGGAGGGAGGACTGGGTGACGGAGCCAGCCTTTGCTCGTCACTGCCTGCTCTAAGCTCTTCCAGCTTTATCCTTCCCGGGCGGGGAGTGGTATAATTTTAAGTGAAGCAAGCGAAGCTCCGTTCATCAGTGGAAGCGTTTGTGCTGTGCCGATGCCTTTGCATCAGCAGCCACCCGAGCATTTTGCTTTCTGTTCTGGCTGAGACATTGAGTCGGGCTCCATGAGGGTGTGCTCAAATGTTTACCCCTTGTTAAAGCAGCCTTACTAAAGGACAGTAGCTTGTGTTTGTGTATATATATTTATACATTAAGAGAAAGGTGCATAAAATAGGAATTTAAAATGTTGATTATGTTGACATTTTCTATGATACATATTTTGCTTCTCCCTGAAATGACCATCCTGGGGAAAAAAAAAATCATACAGAGCTTTGAAATTCCTTCCTGTGGGGGTTTCAAGCTAAAAGCAGATCTCAAATCCTTCTGCTGAAATCAGGTATAGAATAGCATTTAATGAAACAAACTGAAGCATGAGTGTTTCTTCCTGTGTTCAAAAAAATGCTTACATCGTAGGTAACACTTCTACTGGAGTTTTAATATTTGATTGAAGTTTTCCCAAAGGGAGAACTGCTCCTTACATGGATCATATAATTTCACATTTTGTACAAATCAATAATCCAAAAATCTGTACATGGCAAAACTTTGGGGTTTTATCATGAATTCTTTAATTCTATGTCTAATTAGTATGGTACATATATATAGAGTATGACTCACCAAGAAAATATAAAACCTTCTTAGACGTAAATGAGGCTCTATTTGGCTTTGTGTCTCAAAATGTAAGTAGGAAATATTATCCCACCTGCATGTCCCTTAACCAACAAAAATCCCCTGTGTCCCCTAACTTCCAGCTTTCTCAAGCCCACATAGCAAGAGTGCCAGAACCCGATCAAGTTTTTATGTACACGGGGTCTGAGTTTTAACTGGGGTTTCATAAAAGCCATGGTGTGGAGATATGTGGTGGGCAGAGAGTTTCAGAGATTGTACTTGAAGGGATTTGAAATCAGGCTGATGCAAGACTCAGTTGGGAGGCAACGTCTGTGATACACCTCCTGTGGTCAGGAAAATACGTGAGCATTTCTGGCAATTCATCTAAAGTCTGGTAGTAAAAATCATGATGCATCTAATGAACTTAGAGGGTCATCTTGGTTAAATTTAGAGCTGAAGTTGGGGCTGAAGGACGGGTGCTGAGAAGGAAAGTTGGCAGACTCTCTTCTGGCTAATCATCAGTGATGCAGAGCAGCAACACCTGCATGGGAAGTAATTAGTCATAACTGAACTCCGGGAGGGAAAGGCTCTCTGTCAAAAAAAGCAGGGCTGTGTGATAAGCTGGTTCTTCCTCATCTAGTTCAAAAGCCTGGGTTACATACCCCAACACCTTCACAGCAGGTCCCTAGTCTCCCCTGGCGGGGCTGACAGGAGGTAGTCACAGATGAAGGACGGTTCATCACACCGACCTTTGGCGTCAAATTCGCACTGTTTCCTGCAACGGAGCTTTTGCTCTTCTACGAGTGGACAGGTGCTCCTCACTGCCTGACCAGGAGTTTGGGCCACCCCAATGCAAGGCAACTTTGAAATGCTAGGAAAATAAAGTCACCTGTTCATGGGGTTTGGGATCTGTCTGTTCTGGCATCCCACATGCTGTGTAATGTGGGATTCAGCCACTTGGTATTTAAATCTGAGCCTATCATTTCACAGGGACTCTCTGGTTAGTGGAAAGATACAGACTTCTGAGAGCTTCTCATCTTGGCCTGGACAGGCAACAGGGACAGTTCAGGTGCATCACTGAAGCTCTTGATCTCCCCTTTTCTTGTAAGGGCAAGGGGCAGCAGCCTAGGCTCCTTTAACTTTTAGATACCTAAAATTAGATGAGGAAAGTTGCCAAGCTCCATCAGATAAGAGCACACGCTATCCGAAGTGCAGCTGAGTGCAGAGGGGAGCCCGAGGCTCAGCTCCTGGGCTAAGTCCCTTGGATCAAACATTTGCTCCGTTGATGCTATTTCACTGTGTATGTCCTAGTTTTTTTCTTTTAGTTTTTGATTAACATAACTGAGATTTTTGCTAACATACTTCAGAAATTAATGCAGTCTGCCTATCAGATAAATTCCATTTATTCGCCAAGCATGGTGTGGCATCAGCCCTACGTTGCATGGTGAGACCATACGACCACAGAACCTCTTGCTCACAAAGAGGTTTCTTTCCTTCTCCTGTCCGCCTTTCCATGGCTCTAGGGGCAGAGGTGAGGAGGGGGTGCTGAGACACAGGACTGGAGACAGCACTCCTTCACTGAGCCATCATTAATTCCATGGCCCAAACTGGCTACAGCAGCAGGACATCACAAAAGCATTGACACTGAGCTTGAGCCTTCTCCTGCTGAAATCTCTAGTAGTCACCCACAATGGAGCCAAGCACCCTCAACACCCTCCACAGTCAGTGGGGAGAAACAGGCACTTTTAGGACACAAAACACAGAAGTGGGTAATTCCCACAGGCTCTTTTCCAGGTATACCTTCACAGCCATTAAGGCATAGCTGCAGTATGTCTCCTGAGTGCCCCATTGATATTCTGGAACTGTGGGCTTGCATCTGACACCCTGGAGACCTTGGGCAGACCTCCAAATCTGTTTTAACTCTCAATAATTTAAATTAATTTCCCCAAGTCAAGCCTGTTTCACCTGTGACAATAACAGGTAAGTGATCTCTCTCTATCTCAACCCATGAGCTTTTTTCATCTGATTTTCTACCCCGGTTCTGCTGAGGACAGGGAGGGAGTGAGAAATGGGGAGGGGATCTGGCTGCAGACCAAGGTCTACCCACCACACACACCAAGGAGACAAGATCCCAGGGATGCCTTCTGTGGTGCTTCAGCCAAAAAACTAGTCACATTCCCACTGACCTGCTCTACTGTCCTGTGTCTCTTGAATGCCTTCAAGGATGCTTTATGTATAGAGATGTGTGATGGAGTGAAACACCACTGAGGTGCCTGATTCTGGTTCCTGCAGTGCATGCTGTAGGTGCAGAACTCCTCCTAAAACGGGGTGGCAGCACTCACGCTTATAACTGGATGTGGCTGTGACCTCTGGGGTGGGTACTGAATCCTGTGACCTCAACACATGCAAGAGGTACTCAAAAAATGCTGCCTGGACCAGACCCTGAAGGCGGAGAGACGCCAGGTGGGATTTAGCTGAAAATTCAGACAGATGTGACTTCTGTGGCCAATGTGTAGGATCTACGTGAATAACAGGTACCTGCACTCCTGTGGCAGACAAGGAAGGCTGGTTAGGGGGGTCTAGGGGGGCTGTCTGACTTACCTCACAGTAGGCACCTGCATTCTCTTAGCACAATTGCTCTCTAGTCTCCCATAGCTGCGTTGACTACCTCACCATTGTATATGACAGCGGACTAAGCACCTGCCCTACACATAGGCACGGACCTTGTGGATATAGAAATTCAGGTGGGTGCACTGTCCCTGAAGGGGGTGGTCCATCCTCTCCAGCTCCAGTTTCATTTTCCCCTGACTCCTTTGACACCAACACCCAGGAAAGTCATCTGCTCATGGACAGATGTACCAAAGTACCAAAATCAGGTATATTGCTGCACATTTAGCTCATTCAGATGTCAAGCAAATCTTAGGGAGGGGGCAGAGAGGGAAGAGGGCCCCAGGGCCTGGAAAGAAGGCAGGACTGTGTTTTTGAGCAGCAGCCAACAAAGTAGATCAGCCTATATGCGATGTAAAACCTCTGGAGGTTTCTAATTTATTTCAAGGTTGGTCAAGGAGAAAACATTGCCTTTTGGATAATTCGAAGGCTTAGCATTTCTATGGTAATGCCCACTGACTCTTCAACTGTCACCTAAGCCCAAATTTAGCTTGAAGAATGTGGACTAGTACCTGAAGACAAGTGTTGCTTCCCACCATATACACCAAGGTCTTCAAGTATTCCTTGTTTAAGTGGATGCTTTGGAGAAGCGCCCTGGAGTTGGGTTTCCCCTTCAGCAGTGGTGCAGATCCCTCCTGCTGGACACACAAAGATGATTTCACACTCATGCCCATGATGCCCGTGGAAAGGAAGCAGATGGCCACCAAGCTGAGAAAAGCAGTGACTTAGCCTGGGTGTGAGAAGCCAGTGGGTTCGTTCAGTTGATAATTATTAATTATTTTTGAGTAGGCATTAGAATCCTCAGGGTCACAGGCATGAGAACTCAGCCTGGAGCAGGCAAACCCCACTTGCCTGTCAGGTCCTGCTGCAGTCGAGAGCCAGCTGCTGTGCCTTCAGGGTACTTTTTGAGTAAGGAGGACCCACCAGCCTCACATCTGAGGTAAGGAAGCAATCCTGTGTGGTGCTATAGTCAAATGCTGCTAAAGAATGCAGACGTATTTGTGGTAACTTCATCTTTCAGATCTGAAAACTGTTCCAGGTTGTGCACCTTTGCCTTAACCGATGTAGGATGAATGTGCTGGAGGCCAGAGGTACTGGCTGCCTCCTACCCATTCTCCTAAGTGGATGGCCCAGTGCTGGGTGCCAAGAATTGCATTTGTCCCTGCAGATGTCTGCCAGGCAGCCCCATCTTTGCAGCCCAGCTCCCAGGACCTTTCACCTACCTGACTGCGGGCTGCAGCCTTCTGCCAGGGCGATGAGTCCTGGCCCTGTCCGGGTTGGCTGCTCTGTGGATGGTCACTGCAACCCCAGCCATGTGCTCCATCCCCTCAGGATGGGGCAACTCACTGAAGAACAACCAGTCCTAAGGTGCCTGCAGACAAGTTCTCCCTTTTTTCCACAGGTTCATGCTTTGTGTAGAAATACTCCTTTGTGGTTAAAGCCACATAGCTTCGGCATAACTTAAATTTGCTCCTGCAAGAAGAGAGGAGCTGTCCAGGAGGTCAGCAGAGGTCATGATGATAGAGAGTTCTGTGAAACTCCATCAGAGGGACAGAGAGACACAAAGAGAAGAAGAAAGGGCAACAACTTCCTCCCCTCACCTGGAAAACTCTTCTCCCACTCATAGTGAGAAGACAAAAGAAGCAGGGAGTTTGGGAAGACAGGAGAGAGGGACCCACATGATGTGGGACTAAGCTGTCTAGAGGCTGCAAACACACAAAGTTTGAGAGGATGATCCCCAGTTAAATAAGCAATTTCATTATGTACAGAGGATCCTCAGCTTAATTCATCCTCTTTTTCCATGCAAAACATATCCTCTGGATTTGGAAGAAATTCAAGAGCCTTGACTTTCCAAAAGTCCTACAGCAGACACTAAGAGCAGGTTCAGTGGACAACTAGCTAGAGAATAGCATGGAGAGCCACCTCTGCAAATCAAGATCTTAACATTGCTTTTGTCTGCAAATTTCCTACCTGAATCTCTATGTGTGGGACAACAGTACACAGTGTATTTGGGGTGTGACCCCTAAGTGAGGTCATCCCATCCCCAGCTCTCTGCCGTGGCTCCTAGAAAGTAATTCACCAAGGTCTCCACCCCCCCTAGAGTTTAATTTCACTTCTGTGCCAAAGATTTTCCTCCTCCCTCCCTTGGGGGCTAGATCACTTCAGAAACAGGATCCAGTCAGGGCTGGCAGCCTGCTGTGACCTTTGCCTGTTGGAGTAATGTACAATAACAAGAGACCCAAGATACTTCTGAACACACAGCTTGGCGGGATGTTAATTAAAACAGAGTAACACTACCTCTACCCTTTGCAAGGCCGTAGCTGAGAACATTTTATGAACCCTTGGGCGGTAAAGGAACACGGTCAAGGCCACACAACGTATCTGTGAGAGAGCTGGGAGGAAATCCAAATGCATTTTGTTTACATATCAGCACACAACCTGACACATGCAACGAATCCAGGACAAGACCAGATGGATGCACCAGAGACTAGTGGCATGAGAAGGTAGAAAAAATTTCTTCCAGTCACTTCACTTGAAAGGGAAAGAGAGTCTTGCCTCCGTCCTCTCTCACCCCTACCAGCAGCAAGCCATCACTGTCCAAATCGCCTTTGTAAAAGTCCCCATGATCCCTCGATCCCCTGTCAGAGGATAACAAAGAGGTTCAGTCTGTCGCTTCCAAATTCATGGCTCCTTTGGGTCCCAGGATGGCCAAGGTACTGCTTTGTTTTACCACCCTGGCATGACCTGGGTTTTCTTAGCAGTTATTTATTTTTATTTATTTAACTGCGTGAATTGATTATCCATGTAACACCATTAATCAATTGTCTGTGGCAAAGAACTTCTCTGCAACTTAATTAGCAAAGTTCTTCCCTGACCTAGCAATATCTGATTGCATCATATAAGAGCTTAACTCTGAAATGGCAACACATTTCATTAAAAATAACTAATAGCTGCAGGGTTTAAAGATGTAAATGTTAATTTTCTTAATGAGAAAAAAAGGGCATGCAGACTCTACCTGTCTATATTCATTATACTGTGTCCACATGGGATGACTCACATTTGCAAAATTCAGGTTTAATTAACATGCTTATTTTTACGATGATATTTCTCATTATAATAAATTAAATGTTTAAACAGCCAGTGCAAACATTTTGATCCAAGACAAAAATGCTTGCACAGTGCTAGTTTAAGCATTTAATTTATTATAATCCTTTCCATAACAAATGCCTTAGAAGTTGATTTCTTCACTGTGAAAGGCTATTAGTATTATTTCCTCTGGTAATATTTCATCCAAGACAATCAGAAGTGTAAGGCGTGAACGGAAGGGGGTTGGAAGCGATGATACTGGATGCGATAGCGAAGGAACCTGCCCCGGCCGCAGCAGCACCGGAGCCCGCAGCGGGTGCCAGCCCTTGGCCCGGGCACCCGCGCTGCCCCCGGCAGCACACACACAGGGACCTATCCAAGCGCATCCACGATCCAGAGCGCCTTTGGTACCCCAGGCCGTTTACCCCATCCACCCCATCCACCACCCCGCTGGAGCACCCAGGGCGGGCGGTCTCTCTGAACAGGAGCTTCCAGTCAGGGTTTGCTCTCTTTTAAAGCCCCGCTCCGACGTGTCCCGGCGGGGTCAGGGGCGCAGGCGGTGCCCGGGGCCGGGCCGGAGCCCCGGGGCCGCGGCGCCGCCGGNCGGGGCCGGGAGACGCCGCCTTCCCCCCTCGGAAAGCTGAGGGGCAGCGGGACGTGCTACAGTCACGCTGTGTGGTACGACCGAGGAGCTCTCTGGTGACGGAGCTCCTTATTTCCGCGGGATTCCCAGCCTGGTGCGGGGTAGGAGGCTCAGCCCTGAGCTCGGCAGCTGCGTTACTCCCTCTGCAGCAGGGTTCGGCTGCAAAGGGAGCGCTGGAGCACCTCTGCTGTGAGGGCAGGCTGACAGAGCCGGGCCTCCTCAGCCCGGAGAAGAGAACGCTCCGGGGTGACCTTATAGCACCTTCTTATAGCCCCTTATAGCCCTTCTAAAGGGACAGCAGGAGAGCTGGGGAGGAACTTCTGACAAGGACGTGTAGCGTCAGGACAGGTGGGAACGGCTTTAAACTTAAAGAGGATGGGTGCAGATTGTATATTAGGAAGAAATGAGGGTGCTGAGGCACTGAAACAGCCCCATCCCATGAAGCAGGCCAGGTTGGATGGAGCTCTGAGCAACCTGCTCTAGAGGAAGGTGTTCCTTCCCATGGCAGGGGAGTTGGAACTAGATGATCTTTAAAGTCCCTTCTGACCCCAACCATCTTATGATCCTATGATTTCTAAAAAGCTTCTGACCCAGCTCCTGCATGGCCAGGGTCCTGGGAGCAAGCTGGGTCAGGGAATGTGTCCTTCTCCCCTCGGTGTAAATTCGCCAGAGGCAGTATTTTTCCCCAAGCAGATGCCAGGTGACTGGGCTCCATCAATTCCCACGCGGGACTGGGACTGGGACATGAGGCCCTGTGAAAAGTAGGGAAAGCAGACCCTGGCAGGGCAGAACAGGGACTCTCCTGGGGCATGGGAAGGAACAGGGGGGGTTGCTCAGCCTGGCTGGGAGCAGTGAGACAGTCTCCATCTGACTTTCCTAGGGTTCGTGTTTCCAGAAGACATCTCCTTCACCTCCTCAGGGGAAATTTCCACCTCTGAGCTGGAGCAGTGTCTGCAGAAAGAAATGGCCCAGGAGGCAAATTCCTCTTGAAGTAATCCAAGAAGAAAAGTCTTGCAAGAGGTAAAGCCAAGGCAGGGTCGTGCAATCAGGTGAGAAAAGCCCATGTGTTCAACCCCCCAGCAGCCGGAGAAACACAAGGCAGGGAGCTGCCTGGGCTGGGGGTAGGCACGCAAGGACCCACCGTGGGTCCCCAGTGTAAAGCCACAGGCATCCCCTGTCACCATCCCACCCCTGCACGCGGGAAAGCTCCCACCCCAGCTCGGGGGCCTGGAACCAGTGTTAAATAACCGTGGCTGTACAGGGTATTTTGGTCACACTAAAAAGTTAGTCGGCAAGTCACTCCAGTTTACTTCGTAATTCAAAAGTATATAATTAGAATTCATAAATAAAGCCCTTTAGGGGATCTCATTACTCTGTGAAGAGCATTAGCAAAACACAAGTTGTCAATCACTTTAGCCAGCTGACAAGCTAGAAACCAGATGGTGATCCGGGCTGAGCCAAATCAGCACAGGGGAACAAAAATCTCTCCCAGATTTACCTCCAATGAATGACCAATGACAAATGACCAGTGATTTTTTAAAGAAATGGGCATTAAAACATTTATGGGCAAATCACCAAATCTCCTCAGACCACTGAATTGAGTTTAGGGGTTGCTCAGGTCTGAAAAACGTCCAGCCAGAAGGCAGCCATTTATTTTTCATTGCTTGCTGCCTGACAAATCGCTGGGCTCACAAAAACTCAGCAGATTAATAAACTGATCCCACTGCTTAACTAATTGCGAAAAGCAAAAAAGTGATTTGAGTAGTAGTGCAGTGGTCATTACAAAAATATCCACTGACTCTGGAAAATTGAGGGCACAACATTTTTACCTCAGAGGGCAGATTTATGTAGGCCACAAAGTGCCTTGGGTATTTCTTAGAGTCCTCGAGTTTATTCATGTATTATTTCCTCCGAAATTCAGTATATTTTTCCAGCAGGCAAGAAACTGGGGCTTCTGCGTACAAGTTTCATCTGCTCAAAATGTGAAAAAATATAGATCCCCTTAGCACATTCTGCTACAGTAGAAGCAAAGTGTAAAAGAAAAATTCCAAATATGTAGATTTAAAAATAAAAACACAGAACTCTCTCCTCCCTAAAAGGGATTTGAAAGGAAAAAAAAAATCCCTCAGCTACAGATAGGTCTAGACTTTAATTGTGGAGCTGCCTAAGAAGAATTGTTGGCCTGAGGTCATTTTAATCAGGTTGCATGTCAGCTTGCAAAATCTCCAAATTAGCTTACAGCTTGGGGAGAGAAAGATGTTTTTCTTTCCTGAAGAACGCAAACAGATTGTTGTGACATGTTCTCAGTCATCATGACAGATCAGATCCCTGCTTTGCGCTGCGAGCCGGGAAAGAAGGCAGCCGCTTCTCCGGCTCCTTCAGAGATTTGGGCATCTCCCAGTTTGTCAGAGCTGGGGATGGAGTTTACAGAAACCCTTATGAAAATGAGGTTTATATGCAAAGACTCTGATAAAAGAGATTGACCTTAATTGGGAAGCAAGTTTCTTTCACATTTTTTAACAACCTCCAGGCCTTCCTAGCAGTCTAATGAAAGGGAAGTCGTGAAAAGAAACAATCTGTATTTATGCAGCAGAAACTATCATATCCTGAGCCACACAGAGAATGACAAGGAACCGACTCATCCTTTTTAAAAAAGGATTAATTTGCCATTTTATTCCTGAGGTTGTAAAAAGCAAGGATGTGGGTGGATTTCAAAACAGGCTGAGTACTTTAGCTGGATTTACAGTGAGCTCTGAGCCTGTGTAAGACTCTGTGTGTTGGTGTGGAGTAGCTGACCTGGTATCTTGGTTTGAAAGACAGGTGTCTGCTACGGAAGGCAGGATACCCCCCTTGGAACGGAAAATGTAACCCCCTTCCCTCTGTATTATTATAATTTTGAAATTAAGTGGCTTTCAGGCAATTACATGAGAAATAGGAATAACAGTTCTTTACTGTATATATAACAACACAATGATATAGAAACACTGCCTTAACCTGACAGAGTCAAGATATGACCTGACACCCTGCTGGGCAGGGTGGTGNTGAAGGTCCAGTGTTGGTTATGTAGCTCTTGTCCTCTGGGAATCCAGTAGGTAAGGGCTGACTGTGGTGTTCCAAACCTCAGATTATATCCAGGTAGGAATGCTTGGTTCCTCCCCCTGTGCGGAGCATCTCACAATGGGATGATGTAACTTTATGAGTCGTGCAGTGAGGTTAGATGGCCCATCAGCAGAAGATATCTCCCAGAGGGAGTTATCAGGGATGTGTCACGGAAGAGATAAAGAACCCTGCCCCACCTGGTTTTAAAAGATGGTGATAGAACACATACTTTTGGTTACATCTTACATTGTAACCTAAGACACCTGGGGTGATGGCCCTCCCAAGGTGTCCATAGCTTATGTGTCTGATTCAGTTCCTCAGCTGTAGCACATTTGGATACTCTTGAATTTTTTTTTTCTCCATGTTCAGTTTTTCATCAGTAGATGGTTCCAATGGGATCACAGGGGAAAGAGAAGCAGGAGGACAGGAACTGGGGCGGTGACTTGGTTTCATCTGGAAAGACTCCCAGAGGGAGAGGCAAGTGCCTCTCTCATGACAAGGGTCTGGTAGTGGGACACATCTCACCTGTTCGGTGGTCCCCAAAGGTCTGCATCTGAGCTAGTAACCAGCAGTGCCTCATTCATGGGAGGAGTGAAAGAAAGAGGTGTCTCTAAATGGCGATTCCTCCGACTTCTAGCTGCTACCTCCTTCTCTCAACTAGTTCAGGCACCCTATTTAGGGAAGATGAATCTGTCCTTGGTAGTGGCCAAGGGCTCAGTTCTGCCTGCAGCTGAGAAAGGCTGCAGACAGAAACCCGAGTCCTGCCTTGAGACCCTGGCATGCCACAAACAGGTGCATGCCTGGGTAAAGATGGACTTGGGACCATTTTGCCAAACGAGGAGAGGATGCCATGTGCAACAGGCACCCATGCATTTGCCATGAAGGCGTTCATCCTGAGTAGCTGACACAGAATCACAGAATCATTTCAAGTGGAAAAGACCTTTAAGATCATCAAGTCCAACCCTTAACCCAGCACTGCCAAGTGCACCACAAAACCATGTCCCTAAGTGCCACATATACATGTCTTTAAGAGCCTCCTTTTCTCCAGGCTAAACACCCCCAGCTCCCTCAGGCCCTCCTCATAAGCCTTGTGCTCCAGACCCTCCCCAGCTCTGTTGCCCTTCTCTGGACACGCTCCAGCACCTCAATGTCTTTCTTGTGGTGAGGGGCCCAGAACTGGACACAGGATTTGAGGTGTGCCCTCGCCAGTGCCGAGTACAGGGGACAACCAGTGCCCTGGTCCTGCTGGCCACACAATTGCTGATGCAGGCCAGATGTTTTTGGCCACCTGGGCACACGCTGGCTCATGTTCAGCTAGTGTTGACCAGCACCCCCAGGTCCTTTTCCACCAGACAGGTTTCCAGCCACTCTGCCCCCAGCCTGTAGCACTGCCTGGGGTTGTTGTGACCTGAGTGCAGGACCCGGCATTTGGCCTTGCTGTACTTCATACAATTGGCCTTGGCCCATCAATCCAGCCTGTCCAGATCCCTCTGTAGAGCCTAAGACACTCAGGCCTTTAAAACTGGACGGGACAAGACAGTGGGATTATCTCTGTTGGGACAACTCCTGGCATCAGGAGAAGAGACTGTTCCCACTCTTTCCTTAGGTGGCTTTGCAAGCCAAGAGAAGCCACAACCATCTCAGGGTAGAAGCTGCCAGTTTATTTCTCCCAACAGCCTCCACATTTACAGCATAAAAATCTTCATCTTCCCCATGGTAAGAGTTTGGGGAGTTATTTTTTTGTTTTCTGGCTCCCTGCCATCAGCCTTGCTGGGACCCAGGGCAAGGCAGCAGTGCCAGGCAACCCAGATGTCAGCAAACCGTTAATCCCAAGGGACAGACCCCTGGGGTGAGAATCCTGCTGCAACTTCTCCAATTAGACAGCTTACCTCCTGCTTTGCCTCTGCTTTAGCCATTTCGGACATATTTTATTGTTCAGACTCCTAGTTAAACGGCTGGGAAGCTCTGGATGTAAGCACACAGAGATTACTGGTTCAATAATAGAGTCAGGCACGTTGGCTTTACATCGTTTTGCTAATAAAGCTGCAAAATAAAGCTGTTGACTCTTCTTTCATCAGCATCAGCCCCATGAGGCTCTCCCATGTCTCGCTTGGTGATTAGAGCAGAGGACTGGGAACATGGGTCTGGAGTTCAGCCCTTAATGAGCCGCCTGTTCGGCATGTTTCACTCAGGGCTCTTGACCTCTTTGCACCTCAGCCAACTCAGCTGTAAAACTGGCTGAAGGATGGACCTCGTGGAAACCATCCACTGTGCCCCAGTTGAGCCTCGAGTCCAGATTTCGTGGGTAAATACAAAATAAAAATCAACAACAATTTGAATTTGCGGTGACCCAGCTCAAATGCCACGAGGACGTCAGGTCTTGCCAGTGTAAACAGTCTCTGGGGTTCCCCATTACAATGTCAGAGCAAATCTAAGAGCTATCCCTGCAGTTTGTGCTGCAGTGAAAGAAAGCAGTGCTGCAGCCTCCAGCACAGACAGGGCAACATGGTGCCAGCTCCGGCATCCAGGTACACCAGTGCCTGCAGCACCAAGCAGTGCTGGGAAAACTGGGTGCCACATGCAGTCCCAGCTGAGGGAAGCAAGGTCCCCCTTACTCTCAAATGTCTGAGCTGCCAGACAGCCGACATCTCTTCCCTTATCTGCGAAGGCCCCTCACGGAGAAGTTGGCATGAACCATGCCAAGGACAGGAAAGCCTTAGTGCTCTCTCACACCATGTGCAAAATATTTCCAAACTGTCCCTCAGGCAGGATGGCACCTCTGTCAGTACCCATCGCTCAGTGCAACAGAAAGAGGTGAAAGGAGGTGCTGGCACAGCTTGTTTGCTCTGTAACACCTTCCAGGTACGATGGTGATGCTGAAGAGAAGCTCTGCCTCACCACCTCACCCTGTCCAGTGCACACAATATACTCACATGAAACACAGTGATTTCTCTCAAAGTTGAGAACAATTGAGAGGTTTTTCCCTCTTAACTGGGAGGTTGCAGGTCAGACTTCTAGGTGGCATAGAGGAGCCAGAGCTTCCAAGGTGGCATTTAAGGGTGGGGAGCAATGAAGAAGAGAGAGACACGATCCCTTGGGATTTCAGCAGTGTGGAGTCAGCTTTGCACAGCTTTGGAGTCTGTATGTCACAGCGGGCTTAGCAAAACTGAGCAAGAAAGTGTTTCCAGACAGAGTAAGAGCACCTGGGATCCAGTTAATCCAGGCCTGTGGTGAGGCCATTTGCTCCCAAACCTGCTCTGCACCTTCTCATACAGTCCTGCACTGTGCAGCCATGTGGAGATGAGACTCCTGAACCAGAAAGCTCTTCCTTGGGCATCAACAAGAGTTCCAGGTGTACTTCTCTGTCTATCTTAACATTATCCCACCTTGCACCATGCAGACTTACCCAGCCAAGCACAGGCTTGGAAAAGGCTGAGGTTGAGAACTGTTTCAAAGCCTTCTCCATAACAAGTACCTACCCCTTATAACCCTAGCTGCCCCACAAAGTGCCCTTTAGTGACTGGTGACTTGTAGGTGTGGAGAAGAGGCTGGAATGAAGCATCCTATGGAGCTGGGAAGGTGAGTATTTGCACAACATGATGGGATCAGTGCTGGTGGCTGGGTGTGAGCGCAGACGTTCAGCGTACAATGGCAATCTCTGTTCTGGTGTAAGGATCCTTTCACTGAGGATTTTCCATCCCTTGAGGAAAATATGCTAACAGGCTTTAAATAATTAAACAAATCACATTGCAGGCAAGCCCAAGTTGATCTTTAAAATGCATTATCCTCATAAGGCACTAGAAATGCTCAGTGCTTTACGGCCTCCTCAGAGCTCTTCACACATTAACTAATTCATCACACAAGGGACCACCCAGCTGCATCTCGACCACGGAGCAAATGCTGTGCCAGTCACCTCCACCTTTAAAACTGTGTTGCCACAGCTGGAGGCCAGGTTTCTTCAGCACCAACAAGCAGAGGCAGTGAGACAACAAAGCTCTTTTCATCAGGCCAAGTTTGTGCGGAGGACGTTTCTCCCACAAAGCCAGTTGCTGATCCCAGATGGAAGGTGGGTTTCCCTTGTGGCCACGAGATGCTCTGGGGCAGCTGCAACCACCTCCTTGCAGGAAAGGGGAGTCATGTGTGGTAAGGACCACAAGTTCGGCTTTCCATGGGCAGAGGCCAGGAAATCAGCTACCTTGAGCATCTCCTCTGGGCCACCAAGGCCATGGATGGTGGAGGGACATTTGCAGGAGAAAGAAGACAGGAAGGCAGAGCAGCCGTGAGGCCATTCTGTCCACCTACTGTGATGCTACAGAACATATTTATCTGGCTCTCTGCAAGCTAATTGTTCTTATTCCCAAACCAGCCCCAAAACTGCCCGATGACAAGTCCTTGCTGTCCCTGACACACTGTGCAAGGACAGGTGAACAGCTTGAGGCAGCAACCAGAAGGTCTGTCAGCCACGAGAAAGCCTGGCTGGTGAGGAGCAGGGAAAGTCCATGCCCATCCTCAGCCCTCCCCAGTGTCACCCCAGCCAGGTGTGCTGGGCATTGCCCTCGCACTCACAGGACCCCATAGAGGACAAACTGGTGGACAGTTTGTCCTTCTCCAGTTAGACAGCTTTCCTGTGGTGGTGTTTGACACCTTCAATTCTCCCCCATGCTGTGCACGGCCCAGAGCAGATGGGCTATACCACATGGAGTTTAAATTATTTGACAGTTCCCCTTTTGGGATTAGGGAACACCATGGAAATGGCCGCTCGTGGCGCTGTGGGGCAAGCACTGAGAATGTGCTAGGTGTCCTGGGGGCAGCTGCAGCTGTGAGCGCCAGAGCACTCAGCTCTTCCCAGCAGCTCACGATTCCTTCTCCAAACTCACCTGGCCTCCAGGGCCACAGGTTGCCATTCCTCCCTCCATCCCTCGCTCTTCCAAGCTGTCCAAGGTGAAAGGTCCACAGCTTTTTTCATGCTATTTCTCAAGCATTTGTTCCCCTCAGCAGTCCACACTGGACACACATGACGACCTTGCTGCCCCAGGCTTACCAAATAACATCTTTGAGATAGGAAATTTGGCCCCAGCCAGGCCAAAATTGTTGTTGTTGCTAGAGCTTGATTTCATAGGGAAAGCTGTTATTGCACTGTCTGCTGGACTTTCCAACAGGAACTCACCCCTTTTCTTGTCCATGTTCCAACCTAAGCACAGAGGTCCTTAGAGGCAAGGCAGCTCTCACAGCCTTCAGTGGGGAACAGAGGCTCTGGTACACCTTGATGGACATATCATAATCTCCATGGTCATTTCTGAGGCCCAGCAGGCTCAAGAAAAGGGTTGTGAAGACAAAAAGCCCCACAGCACTAAAACTTCTCATGGTTGTTTATTGATTCTTTCACTCTCCTAGGCTTAGTTTATGAAATCTGATGTGAGGGAGGGTATTTCGGAAAAAACCTATTTTTTTTAAGTAAAAAGATCTAATCTGGGGGAAGAAGCATTGTAGATTGGCTTAAAAAAAAAAAAAAGCCTGATTTAAGAGGCAAAATAATAGAACAGAGAATAGGTGAATAAGAATTAAATCTGCTGGAAAGAGCTACTGCAAAAGTCTCACACAGGTGATGAAAGCAAACAAAAACATTTAAAGTGTTGTCAGAAGGGTGAGTAAAATACACAGTTCAAGAGACTGGATTTGTGAAAAACATTCTGGTGCTACATACACCTGTGGGACAATCTCATTGGAAATACTCTCTAAAGTTAGGTCATGAAATTATTAGGAGAGCAGCCCATAGATCGAAAAAGAGAAATGGAGTTGATTCATGGGTGCTTTTGGGTGAGGGGAAAAAAAAAAGAAAGCTAGGCTCAGCCTTTGCCACAAAGCAAAAAGAGACTTAGCAGATTTCTCATCAAAGTGTAAAGAAGCCTCTGGGAAAGAAACAGATTGATGCTACGAAGTTGTTTAAGATAATAACTACCTCCAAAGCACAAAGCTGTGGTTGGAGGTTAAGAAAGAAAGTAGCCTATGAGCAATTTGCGCAGAACAGCTACAAAAGAGACCACATCGTTAAAGGTAGAAATGAAAGCATGTAATGACAGCTAGTTATTTTATTTCTTTAACTCAAGAAAACAGAAGGCACATCCACTAGCTAAATTAAGAAGAATAAGATGAAGACATATGGATAGATGGGAGCCAGCCCTGAGGAAAAACAAATCAGCCTTTAGTGTCCTGGGGTGAGGAAGAGCAAACTGTGATGGGCCATATGTCCTCACCCCACCACAGGAGAGAAGAGGGAGGATCAGGATGAGCAGCATCCTGCACCAAACACACTCAAGGCCATCCTGGGGCCAGCTCAGCTGCACTGGGATGTCCTGCTGGGGATGCGTCCCAAGCAGGACAAACAGGGATGCCAGTCTTCTCCAGAGAATAGCATTAGAGCATAGACCTTGCAGGGCTTTCCAGGGAGAATTTCACAGCCTACCAGGAAAAGCAATAGTTTTGCTGTTTGAAATTTCATGAGTTGCTGGTCAGAGAAGGGAGGAATGTGTCAGTGGGGGAAGAGAGGAGGAAAAGCAAGCATCCCAGGAGCACCAGAGTGTCCAGGAACACCACAGAGATGAGAGCCATGGTGATGACAAACATACGTGGGTGTTCATCCTTTGGCCTCACTGCCAGCAAGAATCTTTACAGTTTATCAAAATTCTTAGGCTGTCACAAGTTAAATAACTGGTTTTAGGAGCAGAGGAGCTGTGGGGGTGGCTTCTGTGAAAAGCTGCCAGAAGCTTCCCCGGTGTCGAACAGAGCCGATGCCAGCTGGCTCGCAGACAGATGTGCCACTGGCCTTGTCCAAGCCCATCAGGGACAGCAGCAGCACCTCTGGGGTAATAGAGTTAAGAAAGGGGAGGAAAAGCTGGCAAAACAGCAAATGGAAACAGGAGTGAGAATATGTGAAAGAACCTTGCAGACACCAAGGTCAATGAAGGAGTGGGAGGGGGTGCTCCACAAGCAGATGGATGCTAAAAGGAGGCTGTGACCATGTGGGAAGCCCACACTGGAGCAGGTTCCTGGCAGCACCTGTGGCCCCCATGGAGAAAGAAGCCCAGCTGGAGCAGGTTTGCTGGCAGGACTTGTGACCCTATGGGGGACCCAGCCTGTTCCTGAAGAACTGCACCCCCTAGGAAGGGACCCAGGCTGGAGCAGTTTGAGCAGAACTGCAGCCATGGGAAGTTCTCATGCTGGAGAAGTTAATGGAGGACTGTCTCCTGTGGGAGGGACCCCACACTGGAGCAAGGGCAGAGTCTGAGGAGTCCTTTCCCTGAGGAGGAAGCAGCAGCAAAGACAACATGTGACAAACTGACCACAGACCCCATTCCCTGTCCCCCTGTGCCACTACAGGGGAGAAGGGAGAGAAAATCAGGAGTATGATTGAGCCTGGGAAGAAGGATGGGGTGGGGGGGGGAAATGTTTTTAGGATTTGGTTTGACTTCTCATTATCCTACTTTGATTCAATTGGTAGTAAATGAAACTAATCTCACCCTGTCCTTGCCTTGACCCATAGGCCTTTTGTTATGTTTTCTCTCCCCTGTCCAGCCAAGGAGAGGAGTGATGGAGCTTTGGCAGGCACCTGGCATCCAGCCAGGGTCAGATCACTGCAATACCAAAGCCAACATTTTCATTTTCCGTAGGACTTTTTCTCCCCAAGGACTTTGGTTATTATTGAAGAGACATCAAGTATGTGGAACCTGAATTGGCACCATGTTATGGTGGTGTAAAGCCATGGAAAAGCATAGCAGCCACTCAGGTGCCCAGTCTCAGTAATCCTCACAAATTTTCATTCTGGCCATAATGGAGTTCAAACAACTATTTGGAACACTTAGAAAATGAAGATGAAATGCATAAGGCACCACAAGAGACTTACTGAAAGGCACACAGCATGACCAAATCCTTCTCATTTTTTAGTATTTCTATTTCTCCTTCTAAACTTTTTCTTTAAACTTGAAAATAATGAGAAAATGTGCTTCCTTGTGACAAGCCAGTACTATCAGCTAAACAACCTCACATTCATCGTAGCACTCCAAGTGCTCTGGAATGCTTTTCAGCCCAGAGGATAATAGTATTAGACGACCAGAAAGGCTGTCCTGTAAAAGACTGTTATTACGATTTCCAGTCTCAGAAGTTGGCTTAATCCAGCTGAGCACACACATGTTATTTAGAGAGGAGACTGAGCTCAGACACTGCTATCATCATCATCTTTATTGCAAATGAAGGGTTCAGCCAGTGAAAGGCAAGTCACGTTTTTTTTGTCCTAAGCCCTGCAAACACTGGCTGTTGCACTCGTCTTTGCACTCTGCAGCGAGAGTCTGGAGCTGCTGAATGAGGAGTTGTTTGCACAGATTTGCATCTGTCTAAAAACTCCTGTTTTCCCTCTTGTCACCTAATCAATCAAACGGCAAAAGATGCACTCCCTGCACCCTCCTCTGTGCCCACACAAAAGGCAAAGCATGAGCATAGGGGTAAACTAGAGGTGGTAAGCTGTGAACCCTGTAACAGGAGCATTTTTTTCACTGTCTGCTTGAAATTTCATTCTGCTCTTTCTCTGTCTGTAGAACAAAAGAAGAAGAGGCAGTGATGCTCTGAATTGGAAAAAAATAATCTGGGAATGTTCCCTGCATGAGAAAAATATGTTTGGAGGATTACTTGGGGAATTTGAACCTTGACTTGAGGAGGAAATGCTGCACAGCTTCTCTCCCAGGGTTTAGGCAGAACAGCTCCTTCCCAAAGGACTGGTTCTCCCACCCACACCTCCCCAGGCAAGCAGGACCCTGCTCACACCCCAGCCTTTCAAGGACCGGTACCCAGGCACCAATCCCTGTGGATCAGCTTGCAGCTGGCACCACTGCTTGGAATTGCTCGAATCTGCCCATGCCATTGCTGCCCCATCAGCAGGGTCCTTCAGGTCCCATCAGATGGGGCCTTCCGACCCCATCCTTTTTGCTCCAGAGAGGATATTGCATCTCACCACACAGCACTGGAGTGAAGGTCCCTCCGTGAATATCCAGCACAGAATTCCACCTATTCATTTCTTGTGTTTCTTTGCTAATGCTCTTCCTTGTCAGGGCAGCCTGAGCCACACTTTTACAAAACAAAACAGCTCTGCCTCCCTCTGTCCTTCGAGTCACCTTGCAAGAAAGGAGCCACTGGGCACTCAGATTCATGCCAGGATGGGAGGGACAGAAGCTTCCTCTCCTTAGTCTCAGGGAAGCAGCTCAAACAAGATGAACCCCAGTGAGCAGCAGCTCTTCCTGGGCAAGCACTCCTTCCCTGGCACATTTTCCTATGGGAGACAAGTACAGGGGCCTTAAAATAAATCTGTCTTTTTAAAGCAGTGATGCTAAATGAAGGTTTGAGATCAAAGGCTGGGATTCTCACATTTTGCCAAGATAGACATATCCATTCACGAGATTTTTGGTGTAACAAAATACTTGCTAATGAAGAGGATCATAATCTTATTATTAGCCCCAACCTACCACAGTATGTGATTCAAGAGCGGGTTGGAATATGTCCTAGTTTAGGAAGTTGCACAGTGGGCTTTGCTTTTGATTTAATGAGCTGTGATTGTGTTTATTTTCAGCAGCAACTATGCCTGTTAAATTTTGGTTGAAGGTCTGATCGTTAAGGACAGTAATCGACGGAAAGGATGAATTTAGGTTGAAGGGGAGGAAAATGGGAATCATATGTCTCTGGGATTCAGTCCCCAAGCAAGCAGACACAAGGTGGTCAGGAGAGCTTCCTCTGCTTTTGCAGTCCATGATGATGGGTTTTCAACTGCTGGTTAAGTCAGTTAAGGGGATTCAGACATGAAAAAACAAAACTTTTTGCAGTTATGGAGTGGGGCACAGAGGAGAGGCAGGTGTAGGAAATCAACAGTGAGGGCCAAACTTTCCTTTTGTGGGATGAGCCATGGTGGGACAAGGTCATCAGCTGGCTTCCACTATCAAGATCCCAGAAATTTTAAGATGGGGGGACATGTCAGTAGTGTGTAACAACCGATCAACCTGCCAGACAAACAAAATGGAGAAGAAAGGGGAAGAGAAATATAAATGGAGACATATACTTCGAAAAAAAAAATAGCTACGGCAGAGCTGGTAATTGCAGGCACTGGTCTGGAGTGAGCTGGGGCCCCACGTGGCAGGGTCTCCCCTAATTAAATCCCCCCTCACTGCTTCCTGTCTGGGTAACTGGAGCTGGGCCACTGAGCAAGAAGGGCAGGGCAGGACAGGCCACAACTCAGACACGCCCCCATCACACTCCTTTTGCAGCTGGTGTTTGTGTCTCGGTTTCCAGCCTTGCAAAGGATGCTGTGCTTTGTGTTTGACACCATCAGCCCCAAAGGGGTCCAGCACAGTTTATTTTCCAGCATCAAAGGGTGCACACACAAACACATGCTTGTGCATGTATGTACAGGCAGGATATCCATAAGGGGCGTGAAGGAAACATAGACATGGACAGACACATGGATAGACACACAAAGGCAGTTGTAGCCCTTAAAAGCTTGCCATGCACAATATTAGAATGAGCAAACAGATGCAGATGAACATTCCTTCCACCCAACATTTATGATCCTACCACACCTCAGATACTCAAAAAAAAAAAAAAAAAGTCCATCTGAGCATGGTGAGTGACAGGAAACAGAAGAAATCCTGGGGATACATGTACTTCAGGTATAAAGGCACAAGGTATCCTTATTAAATGAAAAGATTAAATTACCCCCTCACTTGACCCCCACTTAGGCTGCAGCAGGCCTGGGCTCGCTGCTCCCTTTCCCAGGCTGTGCCCAGCCTGGACACGGGGCTCAGCCGGAGGCCGTTGGCTTGTGCCAGTCAGAGAGGTGTTTTGCGGAGCAGTCACCGACCAGCAGCTTGTCAGCTCCGGCGCCTGTGAATTCCTGTGGCAAGTGTAAAAAAGCAGTTAACACGTTGTTCTATTTTAAAAGCTGGTTTTTTTATGACGGCCGTCTGTCTGACGGGGCACCCCTCCCCTCCGCCACGGCGTGCGGGGGTTGCGTGTCCCCTACACCCCCGGCCCCCTGCTCGGAAGCTGGAGACGAGACCCAGGGGGCGGTTGGAGGGGACGGGGCTGGGGCAGGAGGTCACAGCCCCAGGGAGCTCCGCCGGCTGCTGGGCCGCTCAAGAGGCTCATTGTGCCCGGGACTGGGCGGTGCTGCCCTCCCCGCGGGCCGGGGCTGGG
>VZTI01003755.1:1950823-1974363 GCA_013397865.1 Struthidea cinerea | reverse complement strand
GGCCGGGTGGGCGGGGAGCTCTCGCACGTACGGAGGGGCACGGGCTGGAAGCACTTCTTGCGACGTCCATGAAGAGGTCTTTAAGCAGACCTGTAGGTTTTTTTTCCATGCTTTCAAAAATCCCAAACACCTAAAACCCCCAACCTACAATCACTGCCTTTGGTGGCTGTGTGGATGGAGCTTCCTGGACCACATTTATTAGTGAACACGAAACACATCTTTGAGAGCACAGACTCTACATTGATTTCTGCTCACAAATCCTCAGTGAACTCAAACCCCAACAAGTCCCCAGGGATTCACATCCTGGGCAAACTCCAGCTCTCAGGACAAAAAAAGCATTGAAATGTGTAAATTCTTTTTTCACAGCATCTGCATTCTTGGTCCAGATTCTACCTGAATCCTCAAGTATGTAATGCTATAATTGACCCATTAAGAGGCACCTTTAGTTCACTCTGGTGCTTTGTATGACTGTGCATACACTTAGGTTTGCAGCTGTGGAGCAATTTTAGAAGTTAAGTTTTATTATTTACAGTTTCTGGGGTACGCAAAAAACGCTTTATGCGAAGAATGAAACTGAGAAGCTGGTGATCAGTTAAAGAACCAAACTTCAGAGCATTAGAACATGTTTACAGATTAACTTTTCTTTCTGTTTACACAGAATTTGTGTTTAAAACATCTTTGAAACATGATGGTACACACATGAATGTAACTTTCTCCATAAATTAAATTAGTACCCTTGAATTTACTTTGGAAGAAGTTCTGTACGGCCCCCAGCCACACACCAGCCTTCATCAAGGAGAGCCTTGTTTGAATTCCAGCAGCCAGAGCAAAGGTGCCTCTGTGAGATACAACCATACACATAGGGATAATTCAGATAATCAGAAAGAAAAGTACAAGGTTTTACAGCAAAAAGACAGGACACATTGCTGACCTCCGAGACGTGCTGCAAGATCCATGTGCTTCTCTAGGCTTTTGAAAAGGGAGAGGGATGCAAATGGTGGCATAGGCAGGGGACAGTGCTTTCAGCTCTGAGCCAGTTGGGTGCATTTGTGGAGTACAGGACGATGTTTCCCTTTTTAAATACTCCTATCATCTAAATTCAGCCATACAAAATATGTCACATTCACAGTTTTCATTAAGCTTCAAAGTTGATCTCTAGGTGAAGACACTGGGAAAGCTGAGAGTTATTTTTCTAAGCTGCCTTCAAACTCAGAAAGCTGCACTTGACTTGCAAATGTCTAGAAAGCAGTTGCAAAAATTATATTGAGTCATTCATTTAAAAACTAAGGCAATTTTTAACTTCTTGGTTTTATTTTATAGCTTTTAATTCTTCCCTAACTGACAGGGGTATCAAAGTCTCAACTCTAGGTCAGCCCCTACCAGGGGAGACCGCATACACTGGTCTGGTTTCATGGACCATGTTCAACAGGAATCCTAGAAAGCAGAGAATACAGGAGTGGCTCTGTATAACTGAGGAACCATAAATCTTTAGCACCTTAGACTTTCCTGAGCGAAGGTGAGAGAAGAAGAAATTTGTCTCTGGCTGTCAGTGTAAATTTTTTATTAAAATGCTGTAAAGGCTTTTTTAAGACCCAAAATAAACTGCTTGCACAGCACTTTTAGCAGAGCTGCACAAGAGAATCACAAAACCCCTCCACAGATTGTGGTCCTCCAGCAAATACAAACCACGGTGTAGCTTTCCTCGTTGAAAATAGGATAAGGGCAAATACGCTGACAAGGAAAATACGAGTCTATACAACTTCACATCCAATTTAAACAAAGTTCACATCCATTACAAGCTGGGAAGTATGTTCGTATTCAAGAGGAACCTGTTTTCCTGTGCCTCAGCAGAACATCCTAAGAGATAAATAGGGGTTGGCCTCCTTCAGAGTAGGACATTCACGCCTGCTGTCCTTTGGGAATCGTGCCAGCATAACAAGCAATTCCTAAAATGTCCTAGAAGACGTTTTTTAGGTCAGAGTGAACATGGGTGTGGACTCACCCCCCATTGTTTTTGAAGTAAAACTATAAGCACTGCCTAGAAGGGGAACCTCGGGAGGTCTCTAGTCCTACCTGACTACCCTGCTCAGAGCACAGACAGCTGCGGGGTCAGAAATGGTTGCTCAGGGCTTTATCCAGTGAGGCCTTGAAAACTTCCAAGGATGGAGACCGAACAACCTCTCAGGGCTGGCTGTCCCATGGCCATCCTGCCCCAACAGTGAAGTAGTGCAGTGTTGGTTGTTGGAGGGTTATCAAATGCCTGCAGAAGCAAAATTTAGGAGCTAAATAGGGATATGAGAGTCAGATTGACCCATTGCCTGGTGGAGGAGGAAGGCAGTAAGTAACTACTGGCATGTGCTACCGCTCTTTTATTGATTCCAGGTGTACAACATTCACTATACTATGAGCATTAATGGAAAAGTACAAGATGGATCAATGGAAATAGATGCTGGAAACAACTTAGAGACATTCAAAACAGGAAGCGGGAGTGAAGAGGCTGTTGAAGTCCATGATTTTCAGATCGTAAGTAGTGCCACCCTTGTCCTTCATGTAACACGCTCCAGCGCTGGACTCTGAAGGACACCTTGCTCTGCCTTGACTTCTCTGTCCCAGTCAGTCTCAGGTTCCAGCCTCCAACCAGCCACACAAACATTTTTGCTCTCCTGGCTTGCTTTCACAGGGAGACAGGCAGTTTCCTCCAAAACAAAAATCCAAGTGCTTTTTGGAGATCAGCCGGGAAGGGGTGCGGATTAGGCTGCATTGGCTTTGGCTCCATGTAAGCACTTTGCATTTTCAAACCACTGAGCAGAACTATGACATGTGACCTTGGGGTCTTACTAGAAAAACATCCTGTCAAGCTGCAACACAACCGTCACATGATTTCATGTGGTTTGAACTGGAAAAAACACCTCCCCTGAACATCCCTGTTTGAGGAGCATAGGGTCAACACAGTAAGCCAGGGAGACACCAAGGAGAGACCCCTAGACAGTGCTTGATCTGGGGAGCTTCCTGTGCCCTGAGGTCAAGGATGGGAGCTGCTCTCCATGGCTTGGCCTGGGTTCATCCCCATGGCAGAGGATGGAGGCATTTAGCACCGTTTATGCATCCATGCACCAAACACAAGGTGCTGGGCCACTTGGGCCGACAGCAAACACACTTGGGCACCCCAGCAACTCGTGGCTGCTCAGCACAGAGCCTGGACTTAGAGCTGCCAACCCTCAGCAGAGCTCAGCAGCTCGGGTAGAGTGGTTCTCTGAGCTGTGCCACCCCTGTGCTACTAAAGGCACATCCATGTGATGTTGCAGAAACCCATTTACAGGGCCCAGACCCTGCAGTTAAATGTTCTCAGGTGCAAAACATTCAACTTCAGAGTTAAGCCCTCTGTAAGTCAAAGCAGCACCTAAAATAAAGATGATGCTGCTAGGAAGCATGTCTGCTTCTGGAGCAGCCACCTTCCCCCTTGCTGGATCTAGAAAGGCAAGGAAATTCAGCTCCTTGGCTTCTCAGCAAGAACAAATGAATCCATGCCAGGAGACTCTGGACCCCAACTTTCCCAACAGCTGCGGTTCTGCCTTTATGAAACTCTCATTAGCATCACCATAGCAACATTATTAGCAGCTGAGTAAGAGCATCTACAGCGAGCTCTTCTCATTTGCCTTTGCCATTTCACATCTGTACAAAAGCACCAGTCCACCGGAGAGGTGCTGAACTCATTTTGCCTCCACGTGTGTTGCTGGTGAGCTACTGCCTGTCACAACCAGGTCAGAAATCAGCTCCTAACACCAACCAGCTAAAGGGACCTCCCAGGGACGGTGCCTGCTTGTAATTACAGAGGGCCAGGGACAACCCCAGTGAGAGCAAAGGGATGAGGCCACTTGGGTTTTCAGCCAAGAATGCACACAAAGGAGAAGGCAATTGAACAGATGTGCTTCCAACAGACTGGTATGTACATTAGCAGTTTTGGATTGACTGGCACTGCTGGAATGACTGCATGGTCAGAGAAGGCTTGGATTTGGCAATATAAAGGCATTCCTAGCACACTTGGTACACCACAAAGCCTTATGTCCTAGTGCACCCATCCTTGCATAGCCATCCCCTCTCTCACTGCTTTACAGGGAGTCATTTTGTTTTGATGGGGGTGTGTCTGGCTACACAGGACCTGCAGACACACAGGACGTGGCTCAGGTGCCCCACTACCATCCATCTCGGCGGTGCGAGTTGGAAGGGACCCACAAGTGTCACTTGAGTCCAACTCCTGGCCCTGCATAGGACATCCCCAAGAGTCACACCATGTGCCTGAGAGCATTGTGGAAATGCTTCTTGGTCTCTGTCAGGCTGGTGCTGTGACCACTTCCCTGGGGAGCCTGTTCCAGTGCCCAACCACCCTCTGGGTGAAGAACCTTTTCCTGATATCCAACCTAAACCTCCTCTGACACAGCTTCAGGCCATTCCCTCGGGTCCTGTCAGTGGTCACCAGAGAGAAGAGATCAGTGCCTGCCCCTCCTTTTCCCCTCACAAGGAAGTTGTAGCTGCAATGAGGTCTCCCCTCAGTCTCCTCTTCTCCAGGCTGAACAGACCAAGTGACCTCAGCTGCTCCTCATACGGCTTCCCCTCCAGGCTCTTCACCATCGTCATTGCCCTCCTTTGGACACTCTCTAACAGCTTAATGTCTTTCTTACATTGTGGCACCCAAAACTGCACATGAAGGCATTCATGATGCCCCTTCAGGGCAGATAAGAGGGGACATGTGTGCCTTCTCCTGGCAGCTAGAGGCCAGGCAGAAAACCAACACACCTCAAAGGGCCCTAGGTAATGATATTTAGGTGGTTCACTGGAGCTTCTGCAACCACATGAAAAACACAGAAGTTTTGCCATTTACAACGAGGTATCTAAATTTATAATGTAGAAGAGAGGTCTTTTATGGGTACCCAAAACCTACAGTAGAAACATAGGAACTACAGACAAGGTTCCTGTGGCAAAACGTTGATGCCCAAGGTTCTGGCACAGCAGTGGAAGGGGCATCCCAGGACTTGCAGGAGACTTGCTCCTTCTCTTGCTTAAAACTAGGCATCCATGGTTTATGCAATTGCTTTTCACCCTGGTAGGCCAGATGAAGTCCCACACACAGATTTCTGCACCAAATTGCCCATCACAAACTTCCCATTGCTGTCACAGTCACTCTTTGCACAAACTGAACCACGCTGCCCCCGCATTTTTGTAAAACTGTGTCACAAGGGTGCCACGCCACCAGCTAACACAACTTCAGGACTGCCTACGTTAGGTGCTAAGTTATAGTTCAAATCATGTCAACTAATTCCTTAACAGAGCTACTCCAAGTAGCCTACAGCCTGCATGGAAGCACTTACATAAAACACCCCCCCACTTTCAGAAACCAAGCAAAAACTTCTAGACCCATTTGACCAAAATTGTGAAGCTAAAATGATGAGGGAAGAGCATTTTATTGCTTCTGGTTTTAAATAAGATTAACCTTCAGACTGAAAATTCAGTGGCAATTTTAGCAGAGCTGAGGCACTTTCTTGGGGGTGGTGAGGAGCTGGAGGGCTGTGCACAACCCCCTGCCTTCTGCTTTTGCAGGGCATAACTGGGATCCGTTTTGCTGAAGGAGAAAAGTGTTACATCAAAGCTCAGCCAAAAGCTCATGTCCCCGAAGTTGATGCTATGGCTAAAGCGAGCCTCTCATCTGAGCTGGTAAGGGGTAGTTTATTTTTTTTTTAAACTAATCTTTGTATAGAGAGAGCCTTAAAGAGGTATTTAAGTACAAATAAAAATGGTATTTGAAAGCCACTCTGACTCATGGTAGGGTTGTTTGAAAGTAGGATAGGATAGCTGAGGATTCACTGACTGGGTGCAAGGAGTCCCTGAAAGGTAAGAAAAACAAGATTGGTGTCAGACATGTCACTGTGTCCAGGGACATCGTGAGAGGCTGCAGCTTAGTGAGTGGGGAAGCCACAGACAAATTTCTACCAGATCCACAAGGCTGCAAGGGAGAGCGTGGAAGAAGCAGCTGCTTTAGTCAATGCAAAGAAGGACCATGGTAGATCCCAGGAGATTTCTATCGATGCTCTTGAGCAGAAGCATGGACTCCACCACTCTAGTCAGTAAAAGGGAATTGTGGAAAACATGGCGAAAATTCTGATAACGCAGAAGAAATAATAACTTTTTTAAAAAAATACGACTTTGCCTTCTTAGCATAAAACTTAATTTTACAACATGTTAACTAAATTTCATAGAATTTGCATCACAACCAGCACAGAAGCTGCAGTTCTCACCCAGATACCGCCAACCCTCCTCACACTTGCACAACAAGCCGATTGCTTTATGTGCTCAAAGCCCAAGTTTCCCAGAGCTCAGACCCCCAAACCCTTTGCTCACACAGGAGTGGCTCCAGTGACTTGAGTCCAGCTGAGCCTGGACACTGCTGTGGGCTCAGCCACTGGCAGGAGAGCACAGGAGATCCACAGCCCCTTTCCCTGGGTTTGCTCCACTCCTGGGAGAATAAAGGCCAGATACAGTTAGCTGGGAGAGAGACGCTGTTAAGGCTGCACCTCCCTGCAATGGTGCTGTGACTGCTGAACATCTGCTTTAAAACAAAGGGGGAAAAGGTCTTTCCAAATGGAGTCAGAAAGGCTGACAAATGTTACCAAGCCTCCTGAAGCTGGCAGGATTTTCCCCATGATGGGAAAGAGAACTCGCACGAATTCCAGAGAGAGAGCTCCATCTTTCCTGCCTTGCCTTATTTTAAAGGCAGCTGGCCTTGACTTAATGAGCACCATTGCTTGAAGTTCAAATCTTTCATCTTTTTGTAAGAACAAAGTCACAGACTTGAGGACATTATCCTAAAGTAATCAAAAAGTTGTTTCTAATCTTCTACCTGGTGACAGTAAAGCTATTTCCTTGTCCTGTTTTTTGTGCATCTTCTCCAAAGATCAATCACCTACATGACTGATGCAATGAATTGCATGCACAAAGCAGCCGACTTCATGCTACCACTAAGACACTAACTTTTTCCTGTCACTCGGCTTTCCAGGCCAGATGTACTACAGGAATGGCAAAGTAATATTTCTTTTTCTAGGCCAAGTCCTCTCTCTGATATAGAAGTATTTAAGAGAAGGTATGCATATGCTGTTTTCCTACAATGGGCATCATAACAACACTACCTACAGAAATTGTTGAGTAAAATGAGCTTTTATAGATACCCAGGTTCTGGCTGCTCACAAGTCAGGATCATTTCAAACAGAAAAAAAGGATATTTTTATTTCTGAAAATTAGATTCAGATATTTCTGATGTTGATAAAAGTTTAAGTGAGAGAATATAAATAAAGAGCAGTAGACAGATTGGATAGCAAACTTAAATGACTTGAGACCTACAAAAGAAATCAATAAACACACTAAAGAAACAACAACTCAAGGGAATAAATTGATCTAGTCAGTTCTATAACAAGTTTTGATGACTTTTATGAAAGCAATTTAGAATTTTAACTTTGAAATCATGCTTGTTTTCATGATTCAAAAGTTAGTTTTCTTTTAGTATTTCACCATTGCTATAAAATACTTACACATTTTATGTAAAATAATACTTTGAACTAACAACTTTAAAGAATCAATCACTGGCATTTTCCTACATTACTTTGAAGATATGAACCAGAAACCTGCAGGGTACACTTCAAAAAAGCAGGCTCCTTTAACTGCCACTTCAAGCTTTTGGTCAATTGAATTGCTTTTACCAAACAAGACCTTTAATCAGACTGATCACATTGACTTAGAACTGGAAGCTGGAGCAGTTCTCAAGCTATAATCCTCTCTAAAACTTTTGAAGAAGATTCCACCCCTCACCCCTCCTTACACACATTGTAAATACAGTTAGATAGTGGGAGTACATCAAATGAGAACAGGGCATAAGACGAGGGGCTTGGGTTTTGCTGGTATTTCACTGCTGCTTTGCTGAAGGTGGTAGATCTTCGGCTTCTACCACCTGAAATTGTGGTGGTTTGGCATGAAAGATCTCTGACACCCTCATGCGTGGCGCAGAAGCCTTCCAGGGTGAGATAGGTGAAATCATAGCGCCAGCAAAGCTGACAGTGACTTTGCCCTTCGTTTCAGTGATGGCAGCTTTTCCCCAGGCTTTGGCTCAGCACGATCTGTTCACATTCGTGACACAGAAGGATGCTCGGTATTAGTTGCAGTGGATAATTATACAGTTTGGTGCTCAAGAATTAGCAGCGAGCAGGCATATGACTGCTCACTGAGCAGCAAAGGATTTATGCTCTTCTATTTGCAGGAAGATGAAATCATGCCTGTGAGATTTGACAAAAACTCCCTTATCTGGGTGGCTGCAGATGAGCCTATCAAGCGTAACAGCTTCCTAAGCCCCAAAATTTTAGAGCTTTGCAGGGATCTTCCAATCTTCTGGCTGCGACCAACATATCCCAAAGGTAACATTTCTTTTATTTGAAAAGTATGTTATCCTTCCCTTCATCTAAATGCCATCCCTACATCAGGTTTGCTACCAAAACTAGCACATCTGGGAAACCAGACTCCCTTCCTCCCTTGCCCACGCCTTCCTGGGCTTGTGCTAGGATTGTGGGTTTGGAGTTTATCCCCTAGATATTTTCCATACCTGTAGTTACTCAGACAATTTGTGTAGCCCAAGTGGGTGACTTGCTAGGAGATGACACATTTCCAGAGAGGTCAGCCTCCTTCTACAGAAGGACAAGACAACAGCTTAAACTAGCCCCCAAATGTGTAGGCAACTGACACCAGCTAGCAGGAACACTGGCCAGGAATTGGGGACCATAGCCTGTCCTGTTTTCTACCCTGCTTCCCCAGAGGAATTCAGTGGAGTGGAAGGAAGACACTTTAAGCCAGCCAGCTAGTGGATGGTTTATGAGATCCTGGGGGCAGTCCCAGCTCTGAAGTTGGGACCCATAGGCAAGCTTAGCAAAGGTGTTCAGGAGTCACCAGGGAGATGGCAACTCTTCCAAGTGACTTCCAGGCCTAGGAGAAGGCTCGAAAATATTTATTCCTCCTTGGTCCAGTTAATATCAGAACACTTGGATGGGACAACACACGTGAGAAAAAATTTACCACATTTTAGAGCACCTGTATTCAGGCTACCAGTATTTTCCACTTTCCTCATGACCTTGCATATCCCACTGGGCAACACAAGAGCAGTGTCAAAGCTGTCCAGAACCAGATGTCCTTGAGAGCAGGGCACCATCCTGCCATCAAATCATTTTAAGAAAGTGAGATGTGTACAGCTGGTCTTGCTAGTGCTGGCAACTGCTGCTGAGTTAGTATCAGTGCCTACAGGCTGGGTCAAAAAACCCCCAGCAAATCCCCTCACACACATTTTGCCTCAAGGAGAGGAAGGAGGCGGGGAAAGGCAATCACATTGCTTTGGACTGGTATTGGCTGCAGACACAACATAGGAAGGCAAGCAGCTCCCATGGGGGATGCTCATGAAGTTTGCCAAGGCACAGTTTTGTCTTTCTCTCTGCCCTCTACCCTCTCCTTTTTTTAATATTTAAAGAAATCACTGAAATATTAGGGAATTACAAGGACACACTCGAGGTAAGATTGGTGATTATTTCATCAGATAACCAGAGGAGAGAAATGAAGAGAAACAAGCGCCAATCAGAATCAAACTTTGACGAGGAAGACTTGGAAGCTGCTTCTGAAGAAGTAAACCCCAGGTCACACACTGTGCAGCTGACTCAAGAGCCTGGTCACCAGTCTAATGAAAGCAGGCCAATGGGACAAGAAACTGATCAAACACTTAATCCAGACAACCCATACAATGTAAGTATTTGCACTGTAATCTCTCAGAGCCCGGGACTGTGTTGGACAGGTAACGCTGGAATGTGGGGTGCATTGCATCTTTTTTTTTTTTCCCAAATCTGCACAATCTTTGCTTTGTTCAGCTTTTCCAGGAAATAACAGACTGGTAAAACACCTAAGAAGCTCAAAAACATCTTCCCCCTGTCCTCTTCTCCCAGTTTTCATTAGATTTCAGTCTGAAACAAGCAGAAGTGCTTGAGGTCACAAGGTTAAGACAAGTTGGTGCCAAGTTGCTTTTTGAGGTTTCCAGGTCCATATGGAAACAGCACTGGAGATCTGACAAGGGTAGCACCTTCTAAAAACAGACCAAAGCTGGTCTTGATCAGACAGCTGAGCCCCATCATTTACTATGTCAAGAGAGTCCAGTAGCTAGAAACATGCTTTGCTCTCAAACAGAAATTAGTACCAGATGTGACTGCTACAGGCAAACACAGCACAAGTGTCTGGGTGCAAAGAGATTAAGGTCCAGCCAAATACATTTCTTTCTCAGCCTCTTCTCTACGAGGGTAAGCAAACCTAGAGTAGCAAGCAACTGACAGAGAAGAATCTGTTTTGAGACAGCAGCAGTGGGTGGAGGATGACTGTCGTAAAACTTGTTCTCACCCTTCAAAAAGCAGCAGCCCCCAGAAAGAGCAGAGGAGCCACCCTGCTGTGCCCCAACACCTCTGCCACGCTGCAGGAAAGCTGGCTGTGCAGAAGGCACCTTCCAGTCTGCTGCACCAGCGCCAGACAATTTACACCCACCATTTGGTGCAGCAGGAGTAAGTCATTTTAATACAACACTGTCACAAGATAAATGCCTCCTGCTTTGGAAGTAAGTCCCAGCTTTGACTTGACATTTATGCAACAGCAGGAGATCATTATACTGTGACAGCATTCTGCCGAGTTGACATCCCTTAATTAAACTTAAATTAATCACTCCAAATAAAGTGGATCTAAATCGACTCTCTCACGAGGTCAGTAAAACAGCAGTGGCACTGGAATGTAGCTTCTCCTCACAGCCACTAATGTGACCATGTCCATGAGGTCTGAGCTGCCCTGCCTCTGGAGGGCAGTGGCAGAACAACTGCCACAGGTCCGCTCTTCCAGCCAGAGGGCAGCCGGGCCAAATGGAGAAGAGCCAGAGAGATGCAGCCACCAGACTTCCCTCAGCCCGCAGGGCGGGATGCGCCTTCACCAACAGCTACTGCACCGATGCCTGTCGCCAGGCTTTCTTAGAGACCGAGTCACTGGACTGAAAAGGACCATTAATTATGCTGGAGGTCTCTCTTGAAGGATGAAATGAATCCTCCCTAGAGCTGTTTCTCTTTACTCACTCTAAGTGGAGCCTGGATGATGAGCTCAGGCAACGTTCATGGTGCAGATATGTGAATTCAAGGATCATGAATCCTGACCAAGAAAACATCTTCCCTGCTCTCAGGACTGGGAAGGAGTTGCTGGGGTCCCTAACAACACCCAGCTGTCAGTAGTGTCCCGTACAAGCCCAGACAAGAGATGGCACATCTGTATCACTTTTTTTGTTGTGCTGCTACTTTTCTGAATGAAAAATGCTCAGGTAAAGAGCTGACTGGTACTTCAGCATTTGCGCATTACTGCTGCTTTTCCTGAAATAACACCAATGTGCAAAGAACAACCAAGTTTCCAAAAGCAGAATATCCAGGTTACCTTTTTTCCCCCCAGAAAGGAGGAAAGGAATTTTGGAGGGTAAAGGGTTTTAGGTATTTTATGCATACTTTGCTCCATTTAACTCCTTACTGTCAGCTGCAGAACAGGCAGAATTCTCATTATCCACAATCCACCTAATTGTGGCAGGGTGGGAGGGAAGGAACCAGACTGAGAGACAAGAGCAAAATCCTCAGAAAGCTGCAGGGGACCAGGGGAATAGTTTCCTAAAAATGCTTTAAAAACATTAAAATACAAAACCTAAAACTAATCATAAAAACCACACCATATACTTCAGGCATTGTCACCTACATGAAAGACTCAGATAACTGTCTTGAAATCTTTTCTATCACTAATATTTAAAGCTTGGGAGGAGCTTGCTGTTGCTGGAGCTTTTGCAAGGACTGTAGAATAAAAACAATGAAGTTAGAGCTGCCTGTTGTTCTCTCCATTTTACAAGGGTGATTGCACCAATTCTACACTTCTGCCAAAGAGAGCAAGACAAAAGAAAAAAAATAATAAAGCAAGATGCATGGGTCACTTAGTGGGAGTTTTGTCAACTTCCACAGGCCCAAGACTGCGAGTTTTACCCTTTGTGGGGTTAACAGGAGCATGGATGTATTCTGTTACTCCGTGAGAATGAGAGCGCCGGGATGACATTTAACATTTTACGTTCCAGCAGCTGGAAGGTGAAGGGATGGCTTTTGACCCCATGCTGGATCACCTGGGCGTGTGCTGCATCGAGTGCCGGCGAAGTTACACCCAGTGCCAGCGGATCTGCGAGCCCCTCATGGGCTACCAGCCGTGGCCTTACAACTACCAGGGCTGCCGCACCGCCTGCCGGATCATCATGCCCTGCAGCTGGTGGGTCGCTCGTATCATGGGCGTTGTATGAGAAAATCCCTTGACAGAAAAACAAAAAAACAAAATTGGAGCCTTGACAAAACAAGCAGGAATGCAATGACAGTGAACTGGTAAAAGACTAATGCCAAAGCAGCAGTACCGATCCTGCCTTACAAAAGCAGAGCGTGTTGTACTGCACCAAAAGCAAGGTCAGATATTCCAACTGCAAATGAAAATCTCAAGTTAATATTCCATTAGCGTTAGAAGAGGCAAGGGTATACTAGCACTTGCTAAATTAAAAAACTGAGACATCTCAAAAAAATACAATATTAAACTTTGCTCACAAATTGGTTTAGCAGTCCAGAAGCTTGCCCATGCAGCCAAATTCAGCCTTTCATAACAAACCCCTCTCCTTCCAAGCTATATGTGAAAATTTACGTCCAGTTAAGCAACTAGCTCAACTTGTACACTTGGGAGTGCCTTTAATCCATGTAGGTTACTTAAATAAATCACAAGTTAAGTTGCTCCCCGTTGCTATTCAGAGTTGCCAGGTCATTATGAATGGTTATAAACCAATTACAGCATACCTTTCCCACAAAGCTGCTCCAGGGGACACGGGAAAGCGCACATTGTGCTAAATCGGAAACAAACAGCAGGAAAAGGGGCTGTGGAAGGGAATGTGCGTGGCCACAGAATCAAAACCCTTCGCACATCCCAACATCAAAGAAGCCCCAGCATCAAGAATCCTGTATCCACGATACCACTGTAGTGTCTAACAAGTATCTGCTATCCAGTTACTACAGCAAAAGTATTTACATGCAGTTGCAGACCAAGGAGTCTCAAGACCCTTCAGAATCTACAACAGCCACTGTTATTTATAAATCCTTGAACTAGACACTTTTGACATAAGATTACAACCCCTCTTTATTTCACATGGATAGCAGCCATTCACACCAGTTCCTTTAGCTCTGCTGAAGCTAACATCCCTGCCCCACAAGAGAAACTGCTTACCAGCGGGGAAGGAAAAAAAAGAAAGCCTTTTTTTTTTCCCCTCTCTCCTTTCTCACCTCACCCAGTTTGCTTAGGCAAACTCTGCAATTATTGGGATTGATCCCATTACATATTAAATCTCTAAGGGAGGTACTAAGCTGAAACACTCAGAGGTGGAACGACTTTGTATTTCTAGCCTTGAAAAACAAAGACAGAGGTATTACACTGCCTTTATCCATACCATGCATCTTGAACCCTACCACCAAGTTTATGGAGCCATCTACATGGTCTTTATTAACAAAATGGTTCAGTTTTTCTTAAAGTTCACTTTCTGGAGCATTCATTTTTGTGACTAAACAGCTCTTGAGATGTTGCAAGCCCAGTAATGTTATTAACACTGCGTGACACACAGAAAAGAGGAATTAATTTGACATAATTGTGGCTTAAAGAAAATAAAGACAACCTCATGTGGAATGCTAAACTGCATATCTAAAAAGCAAAGTGTTAAATGAGAATAAGATGAGAATAGAATTCAGTATTTTGTTCTCTTGTAGCTTTTTAATATAAGCTTCACCTTCCCTTAATCTGAAGGACAGACTTGCTTTGAAATATTTAAATTATAAACTTCTTAAAGTGGGATTTCAAGGCCTGTTAAATTTGAGTTTCTACTTTTTAAACTGAAAATGACCTTGATCATTATGTTGTTTTAGAAGTACGTCTATCGTATGCTTAGAAAAGTCAGTTTTCCTTTTTTTTTTTACTGCAGATTAAACAAACACATTAAAAAACGCCAGTTGCTTTCTGTGCTTTTTTCAATGTAGAAGGTGTAACAATTCCTTTACATACTCGTTCAAGAACTGCCTGAAGAGGAAAAGAAGGGCAACAGCAAGTGAAACACTGGAAGCTAAAAGAGAGAAGTGTGTTGCTGTGTATGTCTGAACTAGACTGTTGCTCTTTTCCATCTTCAGGCAACCTGTCATCTGCTTCTCCCTGTGTCCCCAATCAAACAAACAAACAAACAAACAAACAGCCTCCTTCTGAAGACACAGAAACAACTTTCTTGTAGGTGATTTCCATGTCTAGACATACTTAACAAAATTAATTCTGCCTTAACAAAAGCTTGTAATCATTTGCTTTCTATAGGCAATCACAAAGCATGTAAGTAAAAAAAGCATCCTGCTCATGGATCTGTAGCTGTCACATATGGCATGTACATCTCGAGAACACGTCTGCATGTGCCATGCCACAAAAGCCCCAGTGATCATGTTTGTTTATTTCCAAAAGATAGGCAACAAAATGCCTTCTCCAACTCAAGCTTTAAGCAAGCAAATTCCTATTTACCTACACATCAGATTCAAATAGAGAAAAGTAAAGGTTTCGTGCTGCAGCAAGGTTGGAAAAAAAATCTTCAGTGTAACATCTGATTTTGAAGGGAAAGTTCTGAGGCAACACAGGAATGACAATAAAACCAAAAAGCCAACAGTGTGAAAAGATGCTGTGATATTCCCTGCAGCTGTGGCTCAGACTCCAGCTCTAACCATCCACAGTGATCCTTTCCTTGCTGTACAGCGTTTACTACCAGTGTCGAGTTTCTCACTGCCACCACAAATGTAATACCGTGGCTCACTAAAGAGGTTACAACACATCAGCATTTGGGGAAGTCTGTAGCCGGGTGCTCCTTCAATCTGACCCTGTGCTAGCAGAAACCAGCTGAAAGCCTTCCTTTGGCCAAAGTTTAGGGAAGGAGGAGAGAAAGAGGAATGAGCTTGTCATCAACAGTGCTCCCCACCACAGGTGGGTGGATGTTTGTTACAGCACTGCAGTTCCACTATCCTTAAAACTTAATTACCCATGTGATTTTTTTCTAGGAGGATTAGAATGGCAGAGCAGATTAGAGCAGAGAAAGGGGATAAATTCAGGCTGGTGAAAAAGAGATGTAAAACAGGAAGCAATCCCATATGACTAAAAAGATTGAAAGCCAGTGATGGGAAGGCAGGAGGAGTCTTTTTTCTCAATTTACAGTTCCCTTTCTCCCCACTTATAACAAATGAACCCTTTGTCCTTTTCCATACATGAATCACCCTCCACTTGTATCTACACTGAGAAAACAAAAAGAAGCTGGGAGTCACGGAAGGGGGGGGTGATCTGGCTTCTACCTCCCATGTAACACTTCACCCCTACTGCAGCACAATTCCAAGAAAGTTTCAGTGAAGAACAGACAAATCACTTATTCCATGCAGTGCAGGGAAAAAAAAAATAAAGTAGTGAAGCATAAAACTAAGTTGGCAATGAACTGAGTGCTGATTGACATGTCTGGGTGGACAGAATCTGTGCTCAGAAAGGGCAAAAGAGAGACTGAACCAGGAGCACCATCTTCTGCTTCTGAGAGGCTCAGCTGGCCTTTTACAAACACACATCTACAAGGGGGTCTTTCACAAGCACACATACCAAAGATGAGAGAGGCAGCCTTAACCTTCAACAGGCATCTTCCCCGAGAGCAGGAGCAAAGAGCAATCCCATCTATGGTATTAAATGGGAAAGCTACTGTTACCTCTTGCTGTCCTGTTCTGGTGTTTGCATCAGTACAAATCAGAGCACTGAGGTGAAACTGCCTCAGTCTTCCAGACAGTACTATCTACACATGACCAAAAGGCTTCGGATAAAAACCCTGAAGCAGTTTGAACACAATTAAAACATCATTCACTCTGTCCTTGCGGGCAGTTCTCTTCCTCCAGCCAACTCATTATTAGTGCTGCTACATATTCCACTCACCCTCTCCAGTTCTAAAGGAAATTCCCTTTATCACTGTTTTTTTTTTTCAGAGCCTCTATTCAAGCCCCAAGCTACCGTTAGCTTTCTCTTGATCTACAGCTTCTGGTACCATTTTGTGCGTGTGTGTTTTGTCAAGAACAAAATACACTGTTCACAAAGTTCGTGAAGCACCTTCCCCCCAGCCTTCCAAGGAAATTTTGCCTACTGCTTTAATCCAATCCCCTCCAAACAAAAAACCCAACACCTCTCCCACCCCCACACATTCCCCTCCCCCTATAAGGCAACAAGACCTGCCATTATTGATTAACCCAAACTCTAAAGGAGGAACACACATAGATTATCTGCCTGTGCTCAGAAACGTGCTGGAATTATGTCTAGACGTGCAAACTTGGTTTACAGGATTGAGATGGACAGGGAGCTCTACCACTTGATTGCTACAAGTTTTAGCCTGAAGCTAAAGCATTATATTTGCATTACATATGCCTCAAGAGTATGAAAGTAGCAATGCATTTTATTTTACTTTTTGCCTTAAGCTAAGTGAATTGAATCTCAAAGCAGTGAAACAGGACCCACTTAACACAACAATATATTGTGTTTATCTGACATAATACTCCCATGGTCTTTCAGTAAGTGAAAGATAGAGGAACCTCTGCTATGTTCTCTTCAGTAAGTAAGGGCAACTTGATTGGCAGAAAACGTCTTCAAATTACTTTTTAATTTCTATTTAAGAGATTTTTACCTAGGCTTTTCCCCACAGCAAGCATTTGCTAAGCTCTGTTGTACTCTGAATGACATTTATAAAGCAAGGCTGGCCAAGAGACAAGAACCCAATTTTGTGACAAAGTGAAGCACTCAGACATTTGTCTTCCTTCTACATTAAAAAGGAAGAAATGCTTTTGCGCATAAATAAAAAGCAGCAAGCACTTATCCAGGAGAATGGAGTTCAAGTACCTATTCCAAATCAAATCAACTCCAATGTTAGCATCCCATATGGATGGGCAAATGCTCTATGTATCGAGCAACCAGCTACTCAGAATTCTCTGAAGGTCAAGAAAAGCCTCACACCAAAGCTAAAAAATCTTCACTGAAACATGTCCCAAGAATATGCTTTGAGAAACTTCCAAGAAGCAGACACTGTTCCGTAAATGTCAAGAGGTAAGGCACACAAAACTCTTCCTAAATCCAATCCACCTCGGTTCATTGCATTCAAAGAGCAGGGTAACATACAGTTCTGAGGTCCTAAAATTTGAGCTTTGGAAAACATGTATCAATTCTGAAGCCAGAAGTGATGCAAAAGAAACCAGAGCCCAGCCTGCACTACAGGATAATCATGATCCCAGTGCATCCAGAAACTGCAATTATGTCAAGACTATAGTCATAGTCTACATCCAAAAAAACCCTCTTTTTAACATTTGTGAGATTTTAAAGTCTTGGTATCTCTCTACTGCGCAGGCATAGTAACAACAGTGGGAAAAAAGCCACTGCACTTTCCCAGCATTACTGCAAAATCTAGATTCCTGTTCCTCAGGAGGAACAGAATATATCCTTCCTTCCTCCTCTTTAATTTTCAATCATCATTTAATATCCAACAGCTGCAGACTTCACTCATCCTATTAAAAACACCTGTTCTAACAGCCTTTCTATTTTACCAAGCTCATCCAATTGACACTGTAAGAAAATAACACGTCCAATACAAAGACAACAGGCAGAGTAACAAGTAATCAGGAAAAACCCACATAATTAGGAAAGCAAGGAAAAGTAGCAAACTTAAAACAGCATCCAATGGTTAGCAAGGAATGAAGTGGCTTTCATGGTACTGTCAATATTTGCAATTCATGGTGTTTCTACGATCACAGAACATTTGGCTATCTCTGAATTCTCAGGAGACAGTGGCACACAGACAAGGCACGTTCAGCACAACTTTGAGTTCCTCTCTCTCATGGAAGGCTGAGATTGAAAGGCACCCCTGGAATTGTCCTTGTCCAGCCCCCTCGCTCAAGAAGGGAAACCTCGAGCCAGGTGCCCAGGAGCATATCCAGATGGCTTTTGAGCATCTATCGGTCCCTGCAGACCTGTATTCAGGAAGCACAAGCACAGACAGTACTTAGATTCTCAGTTCTTTTTCTCTGTTGTTATTTACAATTTGATCATGGCAATAAAGCTGCACCGATGGAAACAATTAAGAACACACAAGAACATACAAGTTCTTCTTTAAACAGTTTCTAGTATTCAGAAATTACATAACTTAAAGCAACTGCTTGCTGGCTTTGATTCCAGGCAATTGCAAAAGATCCTTTATTTTGAATACAGAAGGTAGACAGAGGACCTACTTTTCTGTAAAAATTTCCAGTCACAACAAATTTGCTGACTTCCATCACGTGTGACTACAGTTCAACTTATCACACGGGGAGAAAGACTCCAAAGTGGGTATTTTGTGTCTGCATCAAGAATAGTAATCTCATCCTCTTCACTGAATGCATTTTGCTCCTATACATGTCATCTTTTCTTTTGAAGCAGTACATCAGTACATTCACATCCTTACCTATATGCTTTAAGTGATTCCCCTATCAAAAACAATACTAAAAATGAAATAAAGCAGCTTCCGTATAGAAAAATTTGTATTTACAGTTTTATTTAGCAGAGTTAAGGAGCAAACAATTTTAACACTGTTGTGAAAAGTGTTTTTACCCAAAATTGCCAAGATCTAATAAGTTATTGAACAGAAATACCAGGTATAAGGCAATAATCCTGACCAGCCATTAGAGATCACCCTATCCCAAAGAGCAGAGCTGATAAAGGTGGTAGAAAATTTGGACTGATGGACTCAATTCCCAGAAATTAGTCAGAGATGATAAAACAGGGTTCCACTCTTGAGTGTATCTTTAACATCAGCAGATGAAGGAATTTCTAAAGCACGGAAAATGTAAAGACAATTCCTGTTTTCAAGGGAACATTCAGTGCTTTGAATCCAAGAATGCTATGTCCATACATAGTGGTCAGTACATGACTATGGCAACACATAGATGGTAAAGATCAGAAATAGGATTAGAATTTTTTCCATTCCACGTCATCAGGAGGATTTACTTCTACCTTCCTTTTACCAACATCAGACCAGTTGGTGCTCAGAACTGTGCCACCAGACTCCATCTGCAACATGAGAGAGAGAGTTTGTTTAGTTTGCTGAGAATTCTACTAATACAAAAGCCACATTTCTTACAGCAAACTTCAAAGAGCAATGATTACACAGAAATTGTGTACCTATGAAATAAAATTTGACAGAGCCATCATTCCATCATCTCCAGCCCAACAGTACTTTTATCACTACTGGACACAGTGAGATGCTGCTTCATTAACAAGAAGCTTTTAAAGGGTCAGTCACGTTCTTGCCTGTGAAGACTACAAATTAAACTAGATACAAGCAATCAAGAGGAATTTGATCCTTTCAACCCCTGGCAAGTCTTCAAGCTCTGCATGAGCCAAACCTCTACTTCCTTTGATAACACTAATTGAAATGAAGAGACCAGTGACAAAGCACAACCTTGGACTTAAAGAGTCACATTCATTAGTGTACAGCCCTGTAGCTTTCAGTGAGAGTAGCTGTACCAGTATCTCCAACAGAACCATGGCCATTCATTTATAGGCCCACAATTTTACTAACGGAGGCTTTTCCCAACTTACGCAATGTTTAGTGAATTGTGTCAGTGTGCAAAAGGCACACATTTCTTCAGAGAAAGAATGAAGACTTACGAATGATTTGTTCATGGCACGTTTTACTTCATCGGTACCATCTGAATAGATTTGCTGGAATAGTTTATTTAAAGCAGCATCTCCTTCTAACTTCTCATTTTTCTCCTCTTCTTTGATTTCAACTACCAGTTTGTCCCAGTTCCTTGTATAGTGAGAGGATGATGGGTATAAGTGCTGGGTATCTGAAAACAGAAGTGTTAGTTAACTAAGCATTTCCTCACGACTTTGAGAGCGGCAGAGAACACAGACACATGTACCTGATGAATCAGAGATGATAATGGGACATGAAAATGCAAATGGATTCCTCCAAACTGATATAAGCATTGCAGTAACAAAAATAAAGGAAACTAAGAAATGCAGAAGTTTATTTTTAGGTAAACAGAGTTACAAAATTTTGTTATCCAACACACATAAAAAAAGCTGGCCAACAGCAACACAGATAATTAAAATCAAAATGAGGCAAGAGATATTGGCTGACAGAAAAAAAAACAAAACAGCAGCCTAGACCCATAGGAGCAGTTGAGCTAAATTAAAAAAAAAAAAATCTGAAATCAATAAATCAGGAAATTCAAATTCTGTCAAAGACAGAATGTTTATCTGTATTAAAAACCCCAAAGTATTAGTTTCCAAGAAAAATGCAATACTTAAGGAAACGATACTTAATTAAGCAACAGGTCATATAACTGCTCTCCTGGGTCTGGCCAGGACAGAATTAATTTTTTGCAGTAGTGGTGAGGGGCAGAGCCTGAAGCTCTGTGGGCATGGCCAGGAAGACACTCTACACCACCTCAGATCATTGCTGGGGCTGGAATAAGGGACACTCTGGCATCCCAGAAGAAAGGCAGGGCTTCCAGTCAAGAAAAAGGTGTTGGGAAGGGGAAGCCATCCATCATCGTTCATTGTCACCCGGGGCCCATTGGAGCATTTTGCATGTAAATCACTCTCTCTTTTGTAGCCTTATTAATGTTGTTGCTGTTACTGTTTGTTTTCTAATCTCACTGCTGTTTCCAATAAATTGTTCTTATCTCAACCCTTCACCTATTGTGCCTGCAATTCTCAATCCCACTGCAATGAAAAGGGGGAGGGGAAAGGAGAATAAGACTGTGACAGTGTCCTTTGGGAGAGTCCCAGTGGGGCACTGAACTGGGGGGTACCATTCCTAAACCACAGCATATGCATGTCACAGCATACAGAACTGCAAAACAGGGACCCAGATAAGCAGAATTAATGACAAGCACATATCCTTAACAATTCATCAGACTAACAGAAGTTATGACTAAATGCAATACCTATGCTTCACTAATGGCTTGCAGACTTTCTGTCAATTCTTGGCAGTGAAAAGGAGACTATTAGGCTTTTCATTGCAAATATGAAGCTGTGATTTTATAAACACTATTTAACACAACACTATTATTAATAACTGTAACTCACTCAATACAAATAAACCATTTAATACTTAACAGTTCAGAAAACAAACCTGGTGTAAATTGTTTTAACTTAGGAGAATCTCCCTGGCCTTCCAGCTTCTCCCATCTTACAGCCTCTGGCTTCTTCATTTTTATTTCAACCTACAAAACACAAGACAAAGAACATGTTAATCCTGATGGCAAACAATTCTGCCAAGCAGCTCCAAAGTTGGATCCTGTAGCTGTAGGAAAATACATACATTTGGTTTTAAAAACACAGCCGCTAATATGAAGACTGTATCACAGCCAAATTTACCTACCTTACAAGATGAAGTTACTCGAGTTCAAGTCACACATCAAACGAGCTTCCCACGTGCCTGTGCAGCTTTTTTATCAGACTTCTACCCTTTTGTTTAGGACCACTTAACTTTCTTTTGCTTACTATTCACTTGATTCTTTCTGTAAATTATGGCATCCCAGAAAGTAATGATCGGTCCCAATGTCTCTACACTGCCAGGCTCCAAGGTATTGCCTTTCAAGCATCCCTTTCTTGGCAGTCAGCTCTAATAAACAGCAGTTTTGAAAGACTACAAAATCCAACTTTATCTAAGTTTACATTTCATTTACCAAAAAATTCCATGTTTGATGTGTAGTACACACACCAGAGAAACACCCTGGGACTATGCAGATCTTCCCACTGGAGAACTTCAGAAACTGTATTAATTTGGTTCAATGAACAAACACTGCTATGGAGAAAACTGTTGAGTATTCACTGACAAAACTGGCAATTAAAAATGGATATGGTTACAATTACCATAGGAGAAACAAAATTAAGTGAAGTATGCCATGCCCTATTCACAACTTCACATATCCCTTTAGACAGTCATACTGAAATATTTTTTCATAATTAACCTTTGCCTTTGGTTACAGGGTTACAAAGTTGCAAAACAGTGTCTGCAAAACAAGGACTGTCTAATGTTACTCCAATTCACTTAAGGAGATGTCACAAAGTTCATATGCTGCTGTTAATTAACTGAATGCTTGCTAAACTTCAGTGCTTCCTCATTTGTTAACAGCTCAGCAGAAGCAAGTTCTTAGTTCTACCTACAGCCACTACAACCTGGGGATCCCTGCAGACCCAAGAACAAAGGCACCACTGTAAAAGCTAACCTTAGATTCAAACAGCAACCTTCTTGCACAGCATTATGTTGATCTGAAATTTGAACTTTATTTAATCCATTACTCAAATCAATCACTGGTAAACAACATACTGAGGTATCTTTTCAAAACAAAAAAAAATTAGCTCACTGAAGTTTCAATGCTTCCATGTTTGCAATCAGGATGAATTTTAAGAATCAGAATATTCAGTTATGAATGTTTATTTTTTTATCCCTCAGGAAGCTACAAATTCCCTGGGTAAGTTTAAATACTTATTTTCCACCACTAACGTGTACTGAGAACAACAAAAAGTTTAAGATAAGAGGCATGAAATGTCTTTCAAGGCAGGGGCGAGCTTCAGTAAGCTTCTAAGTCCAACATCCACATGTATTTGATTTCCCACTCCCTGCATCTGTTGGATTTTCAATGTTTTCAGCCACTTTACAAGTCTCAAATTAAGCATCAGAGCATGTGTTTTTAAAATAAAGCTACAGAACCAAAACCAGCCACATAAAATTAAAATGCTGTTAGTCTGGATGCCCGGCCTACCATCCCTAAAAAAGGCCTGTATGCCACAGTTTAACATCACAATCTGTAAGGATGCGGAGTTCTGTTAAACTATGCAGAATTATTCAAACTGTGCCAATAATCATTCTTCAGTAAGACTAAAGAAATCAGCAAAGCTACCTCCACTGGACTCTTTTAAAAACTTTGAAAACTGCAACCTTGAAGTTAATTTTTTAGCATCTACACTCAAATTTAATGCTCTGTGACTAGCTTAAGGAAGCAAAAAATATTTGAATATCTACATATAAGACAATCAAGTAGTTCCACAAGTGGCAGAACTAGCAGGTTTTTTTTCCCCCAGTGGATTTGGATCTCCTGAGCCAAACATTTAAGATAATTAGCTACTTACAAAGGAACTAATTAGTTACAAGTGAGACACGAGTATTAAATTAAAGCAACTCTCCTCTGTTTCTTATACAAACTCTTCTCAACCTGAGGAGACTCAACTGAGCAGTGCACTTAAGTTGAGAAGGCTCTAATGTTAAGCTTTTACACTGCTTATTAGTGCATCCTCCAACATGTTGGGGGGGGGGGGGG
>VZTI01003755.1:1929766-1950811 GCA_013397865.1 Struthidea cinerea | reverse complement strand
CCAAAAGTGTGGGGGGGGGGGGGGAAGCAAATGCTTGATACTGAAACTGCTCAACCCTATACCTCTTCAATTTCTCTGTTTATTTTTTCTTACACTAACTCCTCTTGCCCTTACACTTCAGGCTTTCCACCAATATTTTTCAGTATCTCAAATACAGATGATTTCATCCACACCAAAAATGACCTCTAATGCAATATAATGCTTGATGTGAGCTACTAAACATGGATTTTTCCACTCAGAATACAATCCCCCTCAACGTATCCTTACAAAGACCTTTGGCTATTCATCAGAGTACTCTGTCTACGCATAAAAAGAAGAAAATAAGGACAAACTTCAGTTTTGCTGCTCCAGTAATCCCCCTTCTCCTTTTCTAATCTGCTAGATGTTACATTTTCCTCTCTGAAACTGTCCCTAAGCCAGCACTACATGATAAACATCCCTATGGAAAAGCAAATGACACAAACTAATTCCCAGTGTAAGATGCAGATTTCTTAACTCTAAACCATTTCAACCCTGCCAAGCTAGAAATACACACAGCTGAAGAACTGAGACAGAATGTATTTCTGACATGATTAAACTTCTACTCTGTCTACTACATCCACTTCAATTGAAGTTACTCATTAGGCAAAGTGGCAGGCAGGAGCAAAGCTAGGGAAATCATTAACTTCATACCATCATACAACCACATTTTCCAAAAATATAAAGCTGTAAAGTTCTGCTTGTGAAGGCGCGTATTTCTTCAGCTTGAGAGCTCTATTTGATCTAAGAAGGAACAACTTTGCGAGTCGCCATTGCGTGCACAAATGGCAATAAATGCATTTTAATGAACGTTTTAGCACAGATACTGATAGCTATCACACAGAAAAGAAACACATCAGTACGGACATTTGTGTCATATCTAGCAAAAAAGTACTGTTAGCTTTTTCCTCTCCTTTGAAAAAAATTCACTTGGGCAAGAGAAATACATCAACACTTTGCCAACTACTTTGATTCAACATTTATATTTCATAAAATGTATGCCCTGTGTGCCTCGTGCCAACTTCAGAATATAAGACAGGAAAATTTAACTGCAAATTAAATGCTCTGCACGCCACTTAAGGACAAGCCTAATTCCTCAGCTTGTCCTTGTAGCTCAAGCCATGCAGCCACCTGACCATCTTGGCAGCCCTCTGCTAGGACTTGCTCCACCACATCAGTGCCTTTCTTACACTGGCAAGCCTAAAGCAGGACCTGGTACTCCAGATCTACAAAAAAATCCCAATGCAGATATAATACACTCTTTCTCTTTGAAGTCCCTTGTATTTTGAGTTCAAAGAGAGCAAAGCAAAAAGGAAAAGACTCATGGACTTTTGAGAGTAATTCACGCACTACTTGTTTGAAATACCATCTTGAGAGAAACCTACCCCACCCCTCTGAGAAGAGGTTCAAATGAGGGATTTATTGTCTAGAAGAAATACCACCCACAGTGAAAGGACACAGGAAAGTTTCTACTCAGAGTTTTCTAGTCATAAAAGTAATCAATTTTTTAAAGCCTATCAGGGATTTGGACATGCTTGTTTGCAGCTTAATCCAAGTGCTTGCTATCAGGAAAAATGCCACAGTTACTCTCAAAAGCCACTCTGAACCATTTCATTGATAGTATAAAAATAAGAAAAAAACACCTTGTTTTAAGACAACTAGTATAAAAGAGGATTTAATTCAATTTTAAGAAATAATTTCTCCCCTTTGGTAAAGATCAAAACACCACTAGTTAGCCAACATTTACTTTCTAGGTAGATACTTGCTGTTAAAAAGTCCAAACCTCCAATGAACTTGATTTCACTTGAACTTACATTCTGAGACAGGCATTGTCAATCTGCCTGAGATACATTAAAAAGGGAAGAATTTTTATCTTCCACCCTAAAAGGAGATTTTGGTGTACACTGACAAACTGCAAGGGGTTTTTTTTTCTAATTTCTACTGTGTTTTGGATTTTACAGTTCATGCTAAGGGAAAGTTCATTTACCACTGGCAAATTTCTGTCAAGCTCTGATCAGATGGATGAAGGAAATCAGAACTGGCAAAGCTTAAACAACAGTTCAGCCATTAATTTTAAGACACATCAAAAATACCCCTTTCAATTCTGGTGTTCTGCTGTATCAAACACATGGAAACAAGAATTCAGTGTTTCTAATAAACTACTTTGTTATTTACTGAACTACTGACTGCGTTCTCTGAGTCATAAATTTTAAGTGTTTAGAGTTGTCATTTTGTGATCGTCTCATGAATTCTGTAGGATAAAATAGAACAACCTTCTAAAAATATAAGACCTACTCAAATGTACCTCAGAGTACATGTGCCTACAGTTTTGGTGTCCTAATTATTCAAAGATCTTTTATATATACACCTTGTAGTCTAAATTCTGAGATTTTTAGGCCCATAACTTTACACAAAACATATTAAGATGAAAATAATTCAGTGTTATCACACACAAATAATTATGAAATTTATTCTATAGGGTGTATACTGCAACAGATGGGATTTATTTAGTTTCTTTGCCAGCTATGTATTATGGAGAACTAGGGGAAAAAGGCTGAAGTTTCCTCTGACTGATATTACATAAGGCAACACAAAATTTTTGAATTTTAGAGAAGCTAGCAACACAGATCATTTTAGTATTCTGAAGCTATTTGTCACTTCATTCTCCATGTAAACCGTCATTATTCCAATAGTTCTCAAGACAGATGAAACCCCTTATGCATAGTTTTTTTTTATGCATTTATATAAAGCATGGGCACTGACTTACATGCTTGTAAAAAATAATAGTTCTCAGAGTGTTAGCAAGTTTAAATCTGTCTCACATCCATCTTCTTTCATACAGAAGGAAAAGAATAAAATCAAACTTATAGTTAAATAAGTAAATATCATGCCAATCATAGTGAATGTTTCTATACGGTCTATCCAAGAAATTGCTCCAACTAGTCCTGCCTAAAAGATGCAAGAAACTCCATTCATTCAATAGCCATTCACCTTAAATATTAGTTTATAATTTATAGAAAATGCTCAAGAATATACATGGGAGATATCAATCTGCATTGAAAGCCTCACAGGAAAAACAAGCACACAAGAGCAGCCAAGTCTGCATTCAAGTGCCTACAAGCAATTTAATGAAACTATCCTAAACAAGAAAGTATCTTTTAAGGATTGGACTGCAATGGTAATACTCAATTTCAGTTAAAATAAATCTGTTCCTCTTGTTTATCTATTTGTAAACATTTGCCTGTGAGTAGAGACTCTGATGACAGTGCAAGAGCGTGTGAAACAGTTCCACTCTTTGCCTTTTCCCTCACATTCAACAACAGGCATCAGTTCCAGTTAGCTTCACAGGGTATTTCAGAGTTTGCAAAGCAAAATATTGGTTCAAGGAAAAAACCAACATTCCACTGATGCACACAACCATATTCTTGGCATGAAGCTGCTGAGAGTGTGCTTCTACTTCAGACATCTCTATTGAGCAACAAACATCAACTGTAAAAGAGGCTGAGACTTTCTAACACCTCCCTGGTTTGCAGCACAACTTTGATCTCTAATTAAAGGACAGTTCTGGGGGAAAGAAACCACTTTTCACCACTTTTTCAAATGGTTCTACACTGCTGCAAGTCATTGCTTGCAAAAAGCCCAAGGCATTAGAGACTGAAAACTCACAGTAATTGTCCTCAGTCAATTTGTAGAGAGGGGAAAACCAGAAAGCACCATCTCAAGTTTTCTTCAAGGTCATAAGCACACGTGCTAAAAGCACATAGTCATCTTCACTCTCCTCAGTCTAACGAGAAGAAAACCCCAAGCACCACCTAGAACACATCAGAAGACCTGGAGAAATTGCTCACATTACACAAGTTTCCAAGAGAACACTGCAGAATATTCTCCTGGAATCCCAAACACACTGACTGATAGACTGAGCAGAAGAGGGAAAAGAATGTGAGGCTGATTGTGCACGTTTAGTAACATTAGAAATCCTTACATTATTTGTGCATTTCTACTTTCCTGACATATTTTCTGGACGGATACAGATTGACTAGTTTTGCCTTAAACATATTTAGTCACTCGTTTAAATTTTTATGCCTTTTTCCTTCTATGATGACAATACGCACGCTGAGCTACAGGATAACTGCACCCAGGCAACTTGCAAAGAGCAAACTTGGTCCAGCCTTTACATTTTGGCTCCCTCTCCTGGAAAGAAGTAAAAAAACAAGTAGCACCACTAAAGGTACCTTCCTCCTGTGAAATGCTGAATGCAACACGGTTTTCAGCTTCCATTCGTAAGACACCAATCTCAAATTTCTACAGTGCTTTTTGGAGCAGCTGTTACTTTTTACTTGATCAGATTGCTACAGTCAGACACCTCTGACAGATGATGACTACGATCAATAACATCAATTGATCTAGTTATGATCTATAAACTGTGCTGTTAATGTACAAAATGCTATGCAGATATAGCAGTACCCTTAAGAGAAAGGCTCAATTCAGTGGTATCCAGCGTTTTCTCACACAAACATTTAACCTGAGGCCTTAGGCCATCAGAATTATATGCTGAACAACAAGAGGCAACTCTTAAGTAGCTTGCCACTAAATATGAGCAGGAACCATAACCAACTCAAAGCTGAACTTGCCAGCAGTGTTACCTATTGAACAGCAAGTATTTTTTAATTAGGTTAAAAAAAAAAAAAAAAAGCACCAAGTACGGCAATAATAGATATAGTCAATATTAAGGACAGCCTGTATCATCTGTAAAACTGTTGACAATTGGAGAATATAAAATACTAGAGGAATTTCTGAAGACAGAAATTTAAGATTTTATCTCAAAACTGGACTTCATCCACATATTATGCTGTTCTTGAGTTGGCATCAAATATTTTACCTCTTCTAGTTCACAGCTTGAAGTCAAAGTCTACAGATGATAAACACTAATTTACTTCTGCTGAAACAGAAACCATTGAAACAGCTCAAAACATCTATCTGTGCTATCTCTGTAACATTTGCTAGTGTTACACTGTTTTTTTCCAAACAGACCTTGTATCTCAGAGCTTGACACAGCATGGATTGATAGAAAGGTATAATTTTAATTTCCTTGCTGGGAAAGAAACAATCCTTACGCTAGCACTTGTATTTTTCACCACTGTCAACGCTTGCTGAAAGAACCAATTCAAGAGTCTGTGAGTTCTGTCTGCTCTTTGCAGTTACTTTAGAATTTGTAGTTCTGCAAATACAGTTAAGGCTATTTTCTCCTCCTGAATTTGCATCTTTACCTTTACACCTTTGCATTTGTCAAGTGATGCTGAATTTCAAGCAGTATTGAGAAAACCCTCTACAGCTTCTCTTAGTTCCAAAATATGCAGGATTGTTCTACTCTCTGCCAGTTCTCATTTCATTCTCTATCCATTAAATTTATTAGTTGTATGAAATTCATGGACCCAAACTATGCACCACACAACCTACTTATACATTTCACTGTTTCCTCATCTATTTGCTCATATGAGTAAAAGAGAAAGGCCAGAGTCTTTGTTGCCCAGCGATGACTAGATGATACTAGTGGCAACATGGCTCACACATTCAAAGCAGCTACGCAAAATAAAGCAGTAGGAACAAATCAAATTATTCTCACCTGAAATTACTAATCTGCAGGAATAGATCTGCTTCTATCCCATGAAAACTCAACTTCTTTAGGAGTGCGTAGTAAGAAGTTCATATAACTGGGAAGATCAGAAGATTATGTCTTTCCTTCCAAGTCCTTACAAAAGGACTTCATGTAAATAGTACAAAATAATATGTGAATGGTTTGAGAAGTTCTAATCAATAAGATGAATTTACTCATAGTAGTTTCTGCCTATCTTCCATGCTGCTCATAAGAGCCAAGTACATACACAAAGCTAAGAAAAGAAGTCTGAATTTCAGGTAATCAAACACTAAGGCTGCCGCATTCCCTTAAAGTGCTTAATATTTTTCTAAGGAAAATATTCTAAACCTGTAAAGAAGTCTTTGCATACTTAGCATAGAGCTGCTTTTATTTTTTCTTCCAGACTCCCTCTGGTGGTCAGAACAAGAACCAGCTGGGGCATGGTTTAAATGCCTTCACAGACAGCAGCAGTACACTACTCCTTTCTGCAAAAGTAAGAACATGCTGAAGCATTGACTTCTGCAGTTAGAACACCTTCTGTGTTCCCTCCTACCCGTTTTGTCTCAAAAAATAGTCTTTCACAAGTATTTAGGAACAACAACATTTGAAAATAAATGCAAAATACTTACAGGTCAGACTCTGCCTGAACACAACTCAGGCTTTCACCCCACTTTTGGAACCTCAAAGTAACCTAGGCTCTAGACTACTAGAGATTATTTCAGAGATAAGCCCAGGCTAGAATTGGCAGTGTGGAAAAACAGAGTCAAGTGAATTTTACAGTGCTCAGTAACATATTGATGCTTCCTAAGAAAGTAATGGTAAATTTCAAGACAAAATTAAAAGTGTAACACAAGCTAGGTAAGAACATACAGAAAACAGGACCTCACAGCTACTCTTCCTGACAAGGTCCATCCTCATTCCACTCAAATTTGTACAAATACTATTGGACTACCAGATCTTCTACATACTTTGAGCCATGTAAGCTCTTACACTGTGGGGGGATAAGTAAAGTGCTCAATCACACAACCTGCCCAGGTTTCTTTTACAAGGAGTGGAAAAACAAGACCAACTTTCTGTGGTAATCCTCTCATGCCATCCTGAAGTCCTGAAGTCCCTCTTCCATGAAATGATGCAAGAACTGTTATAGGTGCTGTTCTGAGAATGGAACAGGTAAATTGGAATATGAGTACACAAGAGAATTTCCATAAGCTCTGCAGAACCACTACTGAAATACAAGAGAACAATCAGCATCATATTCCAGCATCGGGAATTCAGGCTTGGCTCAGTGGACAAAGCATATGTCCGTCTATCCATTATGCCAACAAGAAATGCTATGCCAGACCACTGTTTCTTATTTTTCTATACTTGTAATATAAAAGAAGCAAACTGCTGAGACAGAAGCATTCTCTCACACCATGCCATTTTCAAGTGTCTCCAGGCATGTACTATTTCCAGGAATAGCATGGAACATGCTCTCTTGAAAAGCCACAGACAGTTAACCGCATGGTTAACCTTCACCAGCAAAAAGCCATGAAAGGGTAGAGAACTATTTCACCGAAATCTTCCAAGTCTGACTTTTATTTCTTGAGCACACAAAGATAACATTGCTTCACCAGGCAACACTGGCTCCTAGAAGTTTTGTAAAAGGGTGTTCATGCCTTCCTAATACCTGAATTCTAACAGTGAAGATCAGTCTTCTTTCTCTAGCAACAAGTGAAAGAGTCCTCAGCGTAACTCTGTCATTTGCACTTCAATAAGCACCATCATATTACTATTTCTGATATTTGCACAAGTTTAGAAAGCCTCCCACCAGCCAAAAGACACCTTGAAGAAAGAAAAAGGATTTCTCTATGAAAAGCAAGATATTATGACTGTTGCAGAGAGACAAGGCAAAAGAACAGAAACATTTTCAGGATAGGAACAGTCAAAGAAACAATTTACACTTTAAGCAGCTTACCTTTGTTGAAAGCACTTTAAACGTACTTTGCTCTGGCACTATAGAATGAAGAAGATCAAGCTTTAAGTTAAAGTCTTCACCGGATGGAAGTCTCACTGATGCATTCATCTGTTAAAAGTTGAAAACACGTCTCTGGTCATCTTTGACAGCAGCTCCATTTTCAAGTAAATGACAGTCATTTCGCACAGAGATTAAGCGATTAAATTAGTATCACTTCAGACCATGCCATTACACTACTGCATCACTGGACAAGGTCTTTCTAAAATATACTAGAAAAGGAACAGAAGATTTCAAATCTTGCTACACGTACTCAAAAACCCTACTATCTTGTCAGCTTGATCTGAAGGCTTAAAGGAAGGAATTATATAACAAATGGAATATCAACATGTTAATAATGCAACATGAAAACAATCTGCAACTTCTAATACATGCAAGCTACAGAACAAGTGCTCAGACTATTTTAACAACCTAAAGCAGATGATAATAACCAAGTATTTCCAGTATTTCATGAAGTATCAAGTTACTTGAGAATAAGACCCTAATTCTTCAATATTGTCAGCAAAATTAAACATGAAATTCATTGGTACAACATATGGTACTTCATTACAGAGATTACTGTACTTCCTTAAAAAATGTATTTTGCTGCTACAATTTTAGTGATGCCAAAAGGAAGAAAAACCCACCCAGCAATATTCAGTCTATTTCTGTAACTATCCTAGAGCAAAATATTACTCATTCATACCTATTTTGAGAATACCTTGTCTCTGCCCAAGCCTGCTCCAGACGCACGCATAGCCTAACGTTTAAGTCCAGATCACTTCTTCCCCCTCCCCTCCACCCAGGCAGCTGAAAACCAGATGTTCCCTTGCAGCATGCCCACCTCATACTGCTTGTGTTTAAGTCCTATGGACACTGCTGTGGCCACCGATCCCAAATCACTTGGGAGGGCACACACTCATGTGCAGCACAACTGTACTTAAGAGAAGCTCAGGCAGAACAGCACCCGCCCCACTCTTTCCATGCTACTGCAGCCTATAATGTTCACTGGCTTGAGTACTACATCTCAGGGAATTTAGGGATGAGTATCAATAACCAATACAAATCACCTTTTTCTCCAAAAACTGCACACTGACATCATCCTTCTGGGCATTCTTGATCATTATGGTCACAATTACTTGAGATTCCGTTTGGTACCAGTCATATCTTTAAAAAAAAAAAGGAACATTTTTTTTTTTTTAGATCACACAGTATATAAAATTAGATCACTTTCTTAACCCATTCACTTTTTAGTTCAGATTTTAACATATCTCAAAAACATTACTTGTACCAGCCACAATGGAACAGGCTTTGAATTAAGCTCAGCATGAGAATGAGAAAACAGAAGTCAGAATGCTGATGCTAGTCCCCTCTTTCCTGGTTAGGTTTAACCTCCCGAAAGTACCATTTAGTCTGGACAAAAGTGATGGCACTGAGAAACACTTCACTTGGACTGCACGTTTCTAAAATTACCCCAAAAAACCCTTCTACAGTCATTATCCAGCTCCTCCAATCCCCAAGCCAAAGAGTAGCTATATGTCAATTACTTTAAATTTCACAGTAAAGCTGAAGTCAACTTACTTGATCTTTGGTGGCAGAGGCTGCTGCTGTATATTCTAGTTGATGCACATTCAATTGGAAAGAAAGTTACATCAGTTTAAGTGAAAATATACCATGAAGTACTTTTCAAGGCGCAAATAATTTTCACCGATTGCTCCCCTTTTCTGGATTCTGACTGCTCCCCCTTCCTGGATTTATGTGTGAACATTAACTTACAGGTGAAGCTCTACACTGTTTGGTCACTTATGGCAGATTACAAATTTAAAAGTTTCAATTTACATTAAATATGTCAGTCTGTAACTTGAATATATTTTATAAAAAGCAATTAAGATCAGCTTAAACTCATTTCTTCCTGGATAAGATGCATACCTGGAAAACATCCAGTGACTATGCTACTAATCTATAAATCATGAAGGAAACACAAAGTAGGTCTGAGAACTCAAGGTTTAACGTTTAAACATAAAATCATTTTAAATGTAAGATTTTTCTTTACATAGGATCACCATGCTTCCTGTACATTTTTCTCCTCTGCCCTATTCTTAAAATGTAAAAAAATTAGGTAACTATTAAAGAGGGAGTAGAATATCCAATGCAAGGTCCACCTTTTTTTTGTCCCAAGGAAAAAAAAAAAACAAAAGGAGAGGTCAATTTCAACATTTCTTATGAAGACTTGCAATAAAAAAAAGAAAACTGAAAGCTGAGCAGGTTACAACAGAAAAAAAATCTGCATAAACTATTTGCAAGCTTCTGTGAAAAAAAAAAGTTACTTTCTAACAGTCCCAATCAAGTTAGTACTGACAAAACAATTAACCACAACTGGTTAATTTGTAAATGAGGCTGCAGAATGCAAGCCAGAAAGTTAAAATTTACCTCAGTGAATGCACAGTAACTGCCAGATTTGTTCACCATTCCTAAGAGCTTTCAAGTTTCAAATTTTGCAACCTTGGTCTCAAACAAAACACTCATGTTTAGAAGAAATTGCAAGCAATAGGAAAGATTTTTTTTAAAGCTTGGAAGTGAAGCCACTGAAGCAGAAAATACACTCTAGCTTAACAAAAAAGTCATAATAGTAAACATATTAAGGAAAACATCTTACCAAATCTGTCTGTGATGCTGCAAAAAGAAGAGTTGCATTTTCAGAAAAAGATATATTAAACTTACAAGGCACAATCTTATTCTAGGTTGCTTCAGTTACTCCAGACATCCTGCATTTACTCCAGTCTCAACAGGAGAGGAGGTAAAAACACATCAGTTCTACCTCTAGTACTTTGCTTTCATGACACTCTTTTTAATCAGACTTCAATCAGCAACTTGTACAAACCAACAACTCTAATATAAAGCATGTTCTGATTAACTGAATCAACAAACTTTTCATTACATTCCCTTGCTTACCTGAAACTGATACAGGCCTTTCTTAATGAAAACAACATCACAGGAAACAAAAGTTTAAAAAAAAAATCACTTTCTGAGAGTCTGCACTAGGTTTATCATCCATCCATCCACGGAAATAGCACAAAGCTCTCATCACATTTTTATCTCATGCTAGGGAAACCCCACTGGGGAATGAGAAATTTGAAAATCTGGCAGAGAAATTCACTCACATGACCCTAAATATACTATAATACTTGTATCTAAACTATAGCTCAGTATCCCCTCTTCTAAGTACTTTTTTCTAAAATATTTCAGATCAAGTATGTTTGAAAACAAACAAACTTTCCCTTTGCTTCTTTATAATGCACCCTAACAAAAAGATTAAAAAAAAAATTAAGGTGCAATGAAGAAATCAGTTACTGCTTTGTTGGTGGGTTTGTTGGCTTTGTTTCGCTGGTGTATCAGAGAATTAAAAAAATGGCTCAAGAAAGACAAGACAGTGAATATTCAGGGTAGAACAGGAGAACCCAGTTGCACCAGATAAAACACTGCAAAATATAATTATGACATTTAAGAAAAAAAGTGTATTATAACCTCTTTCAGAGGAAACTGTCACCCAAAGTAACTCTTTGCAAAAAAGACCGTGCATGCCAATCACTTATATAATTCCTTCAAATAAAATTAAACCTAGCAAAAAAATGTCTCACGAAGCAGAAATCCGCTCATCCCTACACAGCACGAAAGGGTTCTCCTCTATTTGGGTTTTAGTCAACACATTGACACAAACTTGTTCTACTGTTCCCTTCTCCAGTGAGCAGCACAGAGAGGAGGGAAAGTCACAATAGTCGGAGGAAAAAACTACACGAGTTCTTCTGCTCTCCCTCATGAAAATCCCCAGGCAATTTAAGTTCTGTGGATGAGATGATTGTCAGGGCTGTCTGTCCATAGGAAGGTATGAAAGGAAACACTGCTCACACTCAGTGACTACCAAGGGTTAGGGCACCAGAACAGCCATTAGCACCTCTGGTACTTTCCACATGGAATCAAAGACTAAAATCTCCAAATTTCTATCTCTTTCCAGCTCTATCTTCTGCAAGACTTGAAAACTTATTTTGACGTAGACTTTAGATAGCAAGCTGACACGCACTTCTACAGTGAAAATTAGTTCGCAGTTGTGTATGAAAATAAGTTAAAATTAATTATGATTGTCTGATCTTTAAATAAGTACTCTCCTGGCACAGCTAATTATTACACTAAAACCCCAGTATTAATGTTCCTCTAAATCTGAATGAATCATACAAGTGCTAAGGGTGTCTACTCCAAGAGAAACAAGGGACAGAAAAATACGACTTCTAAAAAAGAAAAAACAAATTATTTTGTTCTACGTAAGAGGAAAGCAGTGAATCTTTGAAAAACATAACACAGCTTCCAAGCACAGGGCTTATCAAATCCTTTATGAAGCAGACGTGGTTTTTCTTACCATTTAGTGTTTCTTCACATCTTTTAATCCAAATAGTAAAGGTATCATCTACATCTAGAAGAGATCAAACACAGTAATATTAAAACTCTTCAAGCACTACATGTATTGCATGAAGAAAAATTCTTCTCAGTTGCCAGTTGGAACAAATCCATCCCAAACTTGTATCAATTTACTAAAAAAGGTGTTATTTCCTATTACCTTCTTGTAAGCTCTGTCATTCCACTTAGGCTTTAAGTATTTTTGTACAACTCCACTATATGCTATATTCAATTAAATTCTAATTAATTTGTAGGAGACTAGATTTTGACTGACACAAATATGCTATTGCTTTCCAGTCTGTTCAACCCCTATGCAACTGTGCAGAAAGCAAGAAGTACAGTTCTACACATTTTTCCATTTTTCTTTAAATTATTTTTCCAAACAGCCACACACTTCCTCTCCAGAGAAACGTCAGGAGAGACGGCCTGTTGTGAGGACAACCCAAAGTTGCGCAACATTTCAGAAACACCAAGTATTCTCTCCTGGAAGGAAGCTTCCCAGACAGAAATTAACTGGAGAATAGCTAAAAAGACAGCTCTGTAATAACAGAGCAATCATCTTATTTCAACATTATTCCCAAAAAATATTTCACAGTGAAGAAAGTAAAAAAGTGACAACATTACTGACCAACTACTAAGAATAACTGAACTTTTTCTCGTTTCACAAGTGAATTCACATCGTCAACCATCAGGCAAAGGACATGACGAAGCTCGTAGACACACACATAACACCAAATCTGACTCCGCCGCAGCTATACAATGTACTCCAACCCTCCAAATATAAAATGTAACTAAATTTTGAGGTGCAGCTTAGGTCACAAAATTGCTACCCCACTCCTCCAGCCATTTCATCTCCACTTTTTTTCTGCCATCTGACCATACATCTTAAGAGTTATCTGAATTTTTTACTAAAAGAATGGACAAACCCTGAAGCAGGCTGCCCAAGGAGGCTGTAGAATCTTCAGCCTTGGAGATACTTGGAACACAATAGTAAAAACACCCAAGCAAACACATGCAAGTTCAAAATCAATATTGCTTTTGGCCAGAGCACAGAATTATACGAGCTCCAGAGCTCCCCTGAAACCTAAATTAATCAGTATTTTCAAAACTTAGCATGGTAACCTAAAAAGACTTTCAAGTTTTGCAGTCTAAGCAAGGTCTCCACTGATCCAGCCTCCCTCATCAGCAGATGAGGAATTCTCTTTTTAACCATGGCCTGTGACTAGATTGCTATGCAATACAAACTTCAAAAGAAAAGTCCAGCATTAATGCCCCTATTTTCCTAGATCACACTCTTTCCTTGCATCCCAGCACATTTTATAATTTGAGGCAAATTAATTTTTTTTCTCTAAAACTGTATTATTCTCCCAAAGAACTTATAAACAATTTCTATGACTATCTGCAGTTCAGAAAACCTAACTGGGTCTTCACTTACTAAAAATCTACTAACTCTTAGAATACAAGAAAAGTAAGAAGTTTCTTTTTAAAGTTGCCACATTCCACCTCTACTAAATTAGTTCAGTGGTCAGAGCAAAAAACTCAAGAAAAATTGAGTATAATTGTCCTAAATCCACATAGCATACTGAAGAGAACCAGATTACACTCATTCTTCAACTAAGGCAATAGGAACTGCAAAAATCCGCATGCATCGCACAGCTGAGCGAAAGGAGTATTGCTTGCTATGTTCTTTCGTAAAATAAAGAAACATTGTACATTCCACAGCTCATCACATCAAGTCCTATTTCCATATCCTTGTAGGTGGGTAATGGGAAGGTTGCTGTGGTACCCTGGGCCTGTCAGTCCTACCAGAGATGAGCACAAGTAGGAAGCTCATCGTTGTCAGCATTCCAGATTGAGATTTAAAACAGCCCTTACATTAGCAAAGAACAGAAACATGTATCCATGTACTTCTGCCCACTTGTGTGGCAAAGAAACCAGCTTTGCCAGCAAAGAATTCCCCACCACAGCAATTCTTCCCAAGGCAGCAAAAGTTGAAGTTTCTCTTCATCACCTGCTTAGTGTATGTGGCAAGTTTTCCCTCTGTGCTTTATTCATTTTGCATTAGCTGCATTTAACTGGAAGTTAACTGTGTTGCCAAAATGCCTATGCTCACAGTTGTTTTCACCTGGAATCCATGAAACATTCCACAAAGGCAAATTCTGTTACTGACACAGACTTGCCAGCAAATTCGGTAATATATGAAAGAGAATCAACTAAGTCTGTAATTTAAAAAAGGCCTTCAGGAGACTCCTCATCTCACAGCAGGCCACAGGCTTTTGTAATGAGACAGAGGAAGCACAGCAGAAAGTATATTCAGATAAGAGAGTAATTGGGAAGAGCAAAGCTTCAGAAACACTTCAACTGAGTAAGCAGCAAAACAACAGCAAATTAAATTCAAACAGGTAGAAATGAAGCAATTCAACACAGGAAAGCGAGCTGTATGTCAGGGATTCTGAATTAGCCAAGAGGATCCTGGTGTTCACTGACTTATCTAAAAAGCTATCTGCAGCTCTGTGTTGTACTCTACAACATAAATAGAATGTGAAGTTATCCATGCACATGAAAAACCTCAAATTGATATTGGTTGCCTGGGGTTGGGCAAGAGTATGAAAAATAAAGATTAGTCATTCAATTAAATTCAGCAGTGATGAGCTTGGAGATGTATAAAAAGTTACCGCCCAAGTAAGGAAAACTACCTAAGTCAGTGGAAGGGACCTCTTCCTTTCACAGAAAGTTACTAAATAGAGAACTTGACTAGACTGCAAAGAGAAACCTGTCTCTCTACTGTAAAACTAGTGGAAACCACCTAGTCATCCAAACTACCAAAAGAGAAAGAACTTAACGAAATTTCTTATTTTCAACTCCTATGCCAAGGCAGCCTAAACTGACAGCTGTGAGTTGCTGCAATTTCACCACATCCCCATTCTGCCACCATTCCACTGGCCCAACACTGTTCTGCCACTTCACTTTTGATGGCTTCAGCACCCAGACCCTTCGTTGGGCCATTTCAACACATTCATCCAGGGGGAAAGACTTTAAAAATAGTAGGTTTCTGCAGACTTAATGCACTGAAAGAAGAGGCTAAACAAGCACAAGAGTAATAAGGAGCACGACCACTTGGTATCAAGCACAAATTAGCTTACACTTCCATGAAACTCCACTTTAAAATGAGAGGATTACATTATTTATTTAGGAGAGGCAAAGTAATTAAACTTTTGCGAAGCCTACATGTCCCAGCCACTACTATTACAGATAAGACAATACACTGAAAACATCTGAGACCATGACAGTTCTTATCAGATAGTGCACTTTGCTCTGTGTAACCTTTCAAGGTGGTTTTTTTACTATTTTCTCTTGCTGTTTGGAAGAGAGGAGAAGGTTTTATTTACAATGGAGGATAGGAGAGGAGAGAAAGGAGTCAAAATCATCTTGCAATTGCTTTGTTTTGTGCTTCCCCAAAGCTTTTTGTTTTCTACCAAAGCTTTCTGTTTTAAGCTACACCTTTCCTGCTTATTGAATAAAGTCAGGCTTTAAAAAGGTTCTAAATGTTCCCATACTAAAAAGTGCCCAAGTCCAGCTGGAAAGCCAACACTGTAAGAAGAAAAAAGAGAGATAATAAATATGCTTCTGTAATTAAGTGGTATGTAATGTAAGGTAAAAATCCATTTTGTAAGTTTTAGTACCTGTCAAGTAGCACATTCTTTAAGACTGGTCTGTCAAACTCTTTAAGAAGAAATTCCAGCTATATATAAGGAACCTGCTCTATTCAAAAACTTTTTTATCACACTTAACACTACAACATTGCCACTATTTATCTTCAGGACTTCCAGGAAGCAGGAAAACACTCCCCATTCTATAAAGAAAAAAATAAATCAGCTACTAATTGCTAAGAACTTTGATACACATTTTTAAACAGTTTAACACTTTCCTGCAGTGACTGCATAAAGGTTCCCAAAAGTCAGACAGCTGATGTTAGGGACCCAATACAGTAGCCTTAAAAAAAAAGTCTTTGCTCTTCATTTTAATCTAACACATTGCCCATTTTTTTAACATAAGGAGCACTGTACACACAAGAAACTTTATACTTACTGTCCAACCTCTGTCCCTCTCTGAAAGACTCTAAAGCAGATGCATAATTTTTGATATGATATTCACCTAACCTGACACAAATAAAGAAAAACACAAGAAAGAAGTGATTACTTTTCAGTGTAACCCACATTCTATAGACATCATACTGTATTGGTTAAAATGACGTGTAAGAATTTAAATTACGCAAAAGGTGTGTTTTTGAAAAGGCCAGGGCATTAAGATAATCACCCCAAACTAAATGGCTTTATTACAAATGGGCTGCAAGCAGCATGGCACTGAACTTACTCATTTTCAGTATCGTAAAAAGCTTGCACAGAACCAAAATCCAAACTCTAGTATTGACCTACAGATTATCACAATATTCCCGAAGTACCATAAATTATACATACCCTTTTCTAAGAAGCGCTACAGCGTTATTTGGGTTGAGTTCTAGAGACTTTTTTGCATCCGCAACTGCATCTGTTGAAAGTCAGTTTAAAGTTGAGAAATATAATAACAGCACTATAAAAAGCAGTGAATTGTCAAGTCTCTAAGCACTGAATTTTTTCTAGGATGTATTACGTTATCTTTCTTAGCTTGCACACAAATCACGCTGTTTGAATTAAATCTAGCCACAACTGCCACACATGAATCCCTCACGGAGCTGCAGAGCTCTTATGTAAGATGTAGCATGACTTGGATTTAGTGAAATCCTCTGCTTAGATCTGAAGAGTAATTCTGTTTGTTTGGTTTTTACTGGCAAGAAAAAATAAACCGGACCTTATTCAGGTAATTTTTTTCCCAGGCATTATTCACTTATCACATTCTTACCATGACAGGATTCAGTCTCTACCAAGAACACAACAATGGAAGACACAACACAAAAATCTCGAAATCTGCCTAAAAAATCTACTTATAAAAAGCTGCCAAGATAATACTAGGCTGGAATCAATAGAAAGCTGGGACTCTAGAAAACCCATTTCACTGAAAGCTTTGCTGAAACAAAACAATCTAAGAAAACTAAAAGATTATGTACTAACACCAAAAGCAGCCTATTAAGTTACAGATAACACTTTCTGTTGTTACTGTATTTGGCTTCAGATTGAAGACACCTCCTGTAAAACAGGTGTTATGATACACTTGTAAAAGGATTCTTAGACTGAAGATGTTACCAGCATATTTCTGTAGAAGAATATGAGCATAAGCTCGTTGACAATAATATTCAGCATCATCTGGATTCTTTTCCAAAGCTGTTGTCAGTTCCTGTAAACACACATAAAAAAAAAATAAAAATGAAATGGTACTTCAGAAATCCTCATAAAAACACAGTACCAAACTCTGTCAACTAAGAGACATTTCAGAAGATAAAATCCTAACTGGCATTTCTGTTTACCTGTTGCTTAGTTCTCAAGCACAAAGCTAAACATCAGAGCCTGAAGTACAAGGAACCTGCCAATTATACCAAATTCAAGCAGACTGTTTCTTACTGCGAAAAAGTGGGATTTCAAATGCTCTAAACATGAAGTCTAACACAGATGATCCTCTCTATTACAAAGACCTTCCTAAAATTCTCAGCATACTTGTACACAGATCTGCTGGATTTGAGAGAGAAGTGCAGTATCAGGAATTTGGAAGTCAATGCACAGTATGTCAAACAGTTGTGTGGAGATAAGACGCTATGAAATACCATATAACACATACTATAGTGCATAAGAGATTGTTTCAATTTATGCTGAACACAAAAGCAGGAGAATGAAAGATTTATGGAGCACAGGGCTCAGAGAAGATATTATTGCACAAAGGAAATAAGCATAAAGTAGTCCTTTGTTAAGGGAATCACTGGATATATGGATTGAAATAATTATACATTGCTCGCTCTAAGAAAAGTTCATGACTTTGCACAGAGAATAAAATCACAGTGACTTGAAGCACACACCTGGAAAAAGCATCTCCAATGCTCCTTCCTGGTGAGAGAAGTTCTTTCCTTTGCTAGAAGACAGTCTTGAAAAGGCACTACAGTACAGTAACTCTGTTTGCTAAGCTGACTTCTACTCAGACTTCCACCTGGAAGCTAGCAAGCATGAATGTAGCTAAGATACAAGCTTTACACCTGCAGAAATCTTTGTACAGCACAGTTGCCAAAACTCTGTCCCACCAAGCCAGAGAAAAAAGAAGGGAAGGACTTGCCTTAGCTCTAATTCAGATCAGTGTCTTTTTCTGTCTAACAGATGTCACATGAAGTGTTTATGCCACCTAGGAGTTACATGGCCAGAACAGCTTCTTCTAGCAGTGGCACAAGTTCTTACTATGTAAGATACACACACCTGTATAGAGGTACAGCACATAAATCTAAATCCTTGGGGGGTCTCTGAAGAAAGGGGCAGGCAGTAGACAGCTGTAACTTGATCTAATTGTACCCATGCCTTCCTGAGATTTAAAGTCATTCAGAAGCAGTTGTCATTACAGAAATACCCATGGCTACAGGTATTCCACATGGCAGGGACGAGAGGCAACCCACATATTAAAAATTGGTTTGTATTATGCTGAGAGGTGAAGTACTTTCGACATTCAAAACCCAGCAGGGTCTGACACTGAACATTAAAAGCACATCCACGTGCAGTCACTGCTTTGACAGATTACCTCTCCCCCCAGGTATTATTTCCTGTGATTTATGCTGATGACAGATGCACTGATTAGGGCCAGCAAGACATGGAACTGGATTCTCCTACAAAACTAACCCTCACCCCAGGAAAGCAAACCAAACCAAAGCCAAGTATTTTCAACAGTGTGAAATTTCTCTCTTTGTGTGCTTTTTATCAGTAAGTCACCGCACATCATTCAGGCACACACACACGGAGAAAGTAACTCCTGTAAGGTATTTGAGAAGCCATGTAACACCCGACTAGCACTGGGAACTCAGATTATGGACATCAGCAACAGTTACTTAGAACAAGCTTAGACTTTGTCCTCACACTCAAGTATGTGCTTTCTGCTTATTTTGACTCTAAAGGCCCTTACCACATGACTAAATTGCAAATCTGTTTCTAAATACACTGGAAAATTTGATAAAGAATTTACATTAATTAAAGGTACTTTCTGTCACCACAAAGTAGCCTACTTTTTCAATTTAAAATAAGAAGTCATTCCTGAGTTCACAGCTTTATCATTCAGACAGTATTTCAACTGCATCGGATCCAACTGCAGAAAGCCAAAGCACAACCTCCAGGAATTAAAGGAAACAAAAATCCCAAGGACACAGTGCAGAAATGCCAGGCCAACTGGAGAGAAGTCTAGCCAGGTACAGAAGCATTACACAGCACCACTTCTACAGAATCACCTCCCAGATTAGAAATGTTAAGCACATGAACATAGAGACCACACATAAGACCATGCAAACACGGTGTAGTACCTGGAGACCTGAGCTCCTAAGTGAGCAAAAGGCTGCTCTGAACTGTGGGACTTACCAGTTCAGTGACCACCAAGCACAATCTGCCTACTCAATCCAGGAATTTGAAAACAAGGCCTAACAACTGACACCAGTATTACTGTGTCAGGAATTAAATAATGCCTATAGAATGTGTTACATGATGTTCTGAAGCACTGAATGCACAAAGAACCGAAATATAAGCTAGAAAAGCAAAACAACTATGTTAATCCAAGAAAAAAATACAAAAACACATTCTGACAGTATTCCTCAATACTTCTGACGAACTTTTGGTGTCAAGGATTTTTGGTTTGTTTGCTGGTGGCTTTTTTAACCATAAAATGTGAAACTTACATTTTTTTTTAGATCTTGAATTAGTTTTATTATGCCAGATACACTTGGCTATTCCAAACTGATTTTTAAATGTCATTTATCTTTTGAAAAACTTCTACAAGTTACAGCCTAAACCCCAAAGAACTGAAAAATTTAGCTTCACCATTTTCTTTGTGGAAAGATAATTTAGTATCATTTTATGTTTCTACCACCCACTCTCTTCAAGCAGAACGAACCATTTATATCTTCTCCCCTCCCAAGTAGTTAAGTAGAAATACTTATCCACCCTCCAGTTTTGTCTTCTCATCAACCAGCTGTTTTAAGTAAAAATAATCTTAGAAAGCACATTAAAACACATTAGCTGATGAAGTAATAGAACAGGCCAGGTTGGAAGGGACCTCGAAGGATTATCTCATCTAACCTTTCATGGGAAAGGCAGCCTAGATTAGAGTATCTAGGAACCTGTCCACTTGTGCCTTGAAAAACTCTAGTGATGGGGACTCTACCACGTCCGTGGGGAGGACGCTCCAGTGAGCGATCGTTCTCATTATATAAAAATTATTTTATGTGGAGATGAAGGGAAGATCAATCGTGGTGCTCACAAATTATAGGGAGAGGAAAAAAAACAGACCAGGGCAGAATAAAAACTAAGACGGAATACCTTTCTTTAATAAGCTTGGGGCTTTTACACCCACAACTCTTAACTGATTTAGTTATGTGAACTACCATCTACCTACACGGAAGAGAAAGTTGGTTTGTTTTGCTTCCCCCCCGCCCCCCTCCTCTGCCACACAGGCAGCACGAGTACTGTGCCAGGACTGCGCCGGGCTCCCCTGCAGCCAGACCTCACCTGAGCGAGGCTCCCGGGGGACCCCCACCCACCCCCGGCCCGGCCTGGCCCTCACCGGCGCCGCCGTCCCCGGGTCCCGGTCGACATCCGCGTCCGAGAACCTGCCGAGGAAACACAACGCCGTCAGCGGGCGGGCGGCGGCGGGGCCGCGGGGGAGGCAGGGCCGGGGACGGCGCTCACCGCGGCGGGGCCGCTCCCGATGCCGCTCCCGCCTCCTCCTCCTCCATGCCGCCCGCCGCCCCCGGGAAACTTCTGGAGCCGCCGAGGCGCCCGCG
>VZTI01003755.1:1860450-1929728 GCA_013397865.1 Struthidea cinerea | reverse complement strand
CCCCACTTCCTCCCTGCCGCAGGGCAGCTCGGCTTCTCGAGCTTTGAGCCCCCAGGGGTTTGTGTCAAATTCTGCAATTTTTTCTTTTTCAGTTGTTAACCGGTAGCTGTAGCTGGACCAGTTATGATTAAGCAGTTGCGCAGTTGCGTTGTGAGCATCGTACGCTTGGCTGATCTTTCGCTTTAAAGGGAAAGGGAAGACAATCAGCAGAGGCACTGCCTGTCTGGACGGGAGCCGCCAGGAGTGAAGTCAGCAGGGCTGGGCAGTAACTGGGGAAAGGTCATTGCGGCAATGGGACATCGGGACCACTGACCCACTGACCAGCTCCTCGAAGCGGACCCCAGGCTCGGATGGAGGGAAGAACTGCACCCGCAAGCATGAGAAGCAAGAGATCGCAGAATCACAGAATCAGAACCTCTGAGAGAGATCATCGAGCCCAACCCCTGACTGAACACCACCACGTGAACCAGACCATGGCGCGAAGTCCAGTATTTCCGTAAACACCTCCAGGGACGGTGACTTCAGCACCTCCCTGGGCAGCCCATTGTAATATCTCATCACCCTCTCTGTGAAGAAATTCTTCCTAATGTCCAACCTAAACCTCTCCTGGTGCAGCTTATGATACCACTAGCAATAGGGGTTAGAGTACTAATTAATGAAGAAGTTATATAATCTGTAACCAATGAAGGCTGATGCCTTTGTTAAAATTTATAACCAGTGTGACGTTTTGGTAATCAGAGAACCTGCCTTTTGTGGGTTACCACCTAGCTCCCTACTTTGTCAAAATCAGAATAAAAAATAGAAATACCTCTCCTCAGGGTGTGAGCTGGTGCTGTGCACCAGGTACCCAGCCCATGTTCAGGACAACAGGATGGTGGACAGGGCTTCCCAAAGGCAGCCTGAGGCCTCCATCCTCCTCCTTCCTGGACTTCCTCCCGTGAAATGCCTCAGAAATAAAAAAGTGCCTTTTTCTCCTCCGTGGTTTCACACACGTGTGGAAAAGAACTGTGGCCTCAATTTTTATTTTCTGACTCAGAAGTGGCTGGGATTTGAGCTGGCGTGTTTTGTTTGGCTGCTGCCACAGGCACAAAGGCAGCTGTGACAGGGGACGGGTTGCTCAAACTCCAAATGTGAGCCCTCATTTTATGATTTACTCCAGCTTCTCCCTTCCTTTGCCATACCAAAGAGAGTTTGAAGTACAGATCCACCCAGCTGGCACACCAGAGCCCAAGGGATACAGGGAGGGAGTGATTTCTATTTACTGTCTGTTACACAACAGTCTGCTGCTGGAGACACGTTACTGCTGCTGGAGATTTTCTCCACTTCTCCAGCTGACATAAACTAAACTGACAAATCATTTTCCATGTGTAATAGCTGCATCTACGGTATGAAGTTTTGTTGGTGAAGCTGTAACCTTATGACGCATTTTAATTTTTTTTTTTCCACATTTCCAGTAAACACCAAAGCAACTTCCCTGTATTTAAAAACACTCATGTCAGTCAAGCATTATCACTTCGGGTGTCCTAGAATTATGAAATACTTGTAGTATAGGAAAACATCCCTATCCTATAGTTCGATTAAGAAAACCAACCTCCCTCTTCCGTGCTTCCGTCAATTTAACGTAGCCCTCCAGATGAGGACTGTTATCAGATACACTTCCACAATGCTTATCCACATTCCTAGCAATATTTCCAGCACTCCCCAGCTGCAGGGAGTGCTGCCAGATAAACAAACACCGGTGTGGGTATTCAGCCTTCCTGGAAATGGGGTGAGGTGTGCTGGGTTTGCAGGTGGAAGCCTGACTGCATGGGAATCAGAGGGAAGAAACAATGAACTAACATGGCAGCTGTGGCAGAGAACTGCTTGTTCAATAGTTTGTAGAGTTTCTTTTGTCATGCAGCAAGACCAGACTATCTCTGCCACAGTTCTGCTCCTATTAGTTTTTCTAGTACTCATGTGCTTAAAGTTGTATTTAACCTTATCAACCCATCAATAAAACGCCAACATTAATTCAATCATAGAAAATCCCAGTCCCTTTAATTTTATACCGATAGAATCATACTACCAGGCATCATATTTATTATTAACTGACCCCCTGTTGGAACACTGCAACATGCAAGTTTTTTGAAGCCCTAATAGTTCGGGCTGTCAGTTGTATCATACAAGCTACAAAGACCTTTGCGAAATACACTCAAAATTTTGTGTTGTTTGTCTGTAAGGTACTGGGAAATGATGGAAAAGGAGAAGTTTAAGTCCAGTTCCTGGATTTAGCTCAACCTTCAGTTCACCTACAAAAACATACATTACTGCTGTTTCAAAGGATACCCACAGCACACTGACTGCGTTCAAGTCTGTTCAGAAGCGAATTTTGAATTGCTCGTGTCCCACCACAAACCCACACTGACTAATCACATTGTCCTGTTTCTCATTGTATTTTAGTTATTTATGATGATTGTCAAAACATTGTAATAATATAAAAACATTTCAGAGTAAATACAGAAAAATGTTTTTCCATTTGATTTATTTTCATAATAAACCAATTAAAAATACAAAAGAAGGACCCAAGGTTCAATGGGCTCCATCATTTAAAAATTTGTCTTTAAATACAAAGTCACTCTGTAATATGAATACATATAACATTAGACCTCTAAACATAATGATCTTATTGATCTTATTTGCATCTATCAAAAATTTGTATGGAAAAAAATTAGCTGAAAAAACTTCCCTGCAACATTGAATATACAGTATTTACAATCAAAACCAAGAACTCTTAGCAGTATTAATCTCCAAAAACCTGCATAAATTGTATATATTTAATTTCCCTCCCCCCTTACAAAATAATCTGAAGTAGAAAGCAAGATTGTTAAGCTTCATAGTTGCAAAATGGCATGAAAAATTTGCACCTGTAGTGATGCCGTTAGCTTCTGTAATTAAATATATCTGATGTTTTCATATAAAATATAGACATGGCATTGTCCATTACTGGAATATATGTTTCGAGTACTCTCAATAGGAGTGTATATTTAATTTTGCACACACAAGAGTTTGTGCTGCAAAAAATGCAAGAGGATACCTGGTTACCAAAGTCTAAATCTGATGTCATTCACTGATATGAAACAGATACTCGATCATAAAAATTCAAACACATGGAATGAAACTGTCTTACTAAAACTAACTGCTGCTTCCAAAGGCGATACACATACAGATTAAACAGAAAAGGTTACAATAACATTACTGCAATGTAAATCGGCAACAGACTGACAACATAAAATAAGAAGGAAGTTTGAAAATTTGGCCAACAACCTCAGAAGAAAGTCTTCATAGCATAAAAAGCATGTTCCTTCATGCCTGTACTATGAAAAACGAGTAATATATAATTTTATTTATATGATAACATTTTGCAATTAACAGAAAATCAAAATCCATTCTAAAGCATGAATTCTAAGAATTAACTGCAGAAATTAAGTAGCTTTGCAACATCATGCTTCAGAATCAAATCATATATACATAACTGAAAAGGTCCCATCACATTTATGAAAATAATCATCCACAGGGTCTCTTTTTTTTTTTTAATTATTTAATTATCAATACAAATTGGGTTCCAATGGCTCATTTTCTTGCTTCACTTGCACGTTAGATGGGAAATTATTTGAACTGGACACTACCATCACAAAGGGTTGCTGCTGGAATCTCTGCTCCGACTGCTCAGTATCTTCTGCTTTGTCACTCTCTTCCTTTTCCTCTTCTTGTGGGCCAACCTGCTTCGTGTCTGGTGCTTTAATGACTGAAGTGATCACCGTGCCCGACGGGTGAGACACCACCTGTGAGCTGCTGGGCGAGAACGTCACCACAGGGGTAGTGGCACTGAAGGATGGAGACGAAGCCATGTTGACTGTTCCATTGCAAATTGTCTGCACGCTGCTGGTGAGCACCTGCTGAACTTGTGCTGGGCTCAGCACAATCGAGGAAGGAGGCGAGACTGGCTTCTGAGACTGTAGCATGACGTTTTCTTTAAGAACCGTCATGGGTTGGGAAGTAGGAATGGCTTGTAAAATGAATTTCTGTGCTGCTGAGGCTGGATCTGTGCTGGCTATCACTGTAGTAAGAGGCACTGTCTGGAGTGTTACAGTATGCAGCTGCTGATTTCCAGGAGAAACAACCACTGGAACCTGGGTTGGAGTCTGTAAAGTCCTGCTAAGATTAGAGAAGATTATAGGGTCAGAACACTTCCATGCTGAATTTTGAAAAAATCATTACAAATTTACTATAGAAAAAACATTTGGCATCATAAACATTTAATTTACTCAACGTTTCCAAAAGAGGTAGCAGAATCTCTCCTAATAAAACAAAAACTGGATCTGACCCCTGAATTCAGTAAGCTGGGTCCCAAAGTAAAGGTACCCTACATGAGCAATACTGCCATCACCAAGCTGAACAGCCTGCCTTGGAGACATTCAGTTCACCAGGCAAGCCGGGAATCACATTCAAGACCTCCATCTCAAACATATACCAACATCACAAGCATGACCCACTAGACATCCGCCATCAGTTTCAAAAATTACCCCAAGTAATTAATAAATCACGAGCCTAAATTGTTCATAAGTCACACCTCGATTGTCCTGACATCCATATATACATTGAACTCTATTCAAAAGTATCCACATTATAGCAGCACCTGGGCATGACCTTCCCACACTCCCAGGACACAGAATTCTCTGTCTGCCAGGCTCACACACACCTTCTGGTAAAACAACTGATCAGAACCTGCTCCCAAAACATCATTTTAAGTTAGGAGTGATTCCATCAGTTGCAGGCTCACAGACTTGGGCACCACATTACTGTCAATAGATGTAGAGCTGTGGGGACAACATTAGAGGATTAAGAGCTGTACTGCTGGAGTACAGAGCTACTGCAGTGCACAGTGGTGATTTAAACATTGAAACATGCTCCAGTCATGTGAATTAAAACAAAACAAAGTAAGACAAAACCCTCAGAAAACATAAATGGTTACCAGGGGAGGGAGAGAGGAAGGGAAGGGTAACTGCTTTGACACCCTGCCACAGCTTGTTCCAGGCCACCGTGCCACACTGTCTCTGGCAATCTTTCTTTCCTTCTGTTTGTCACGCAGAGTTCTCTCCCGTTTCCTGCTTCTCTTCAGTGTTTAGTCCTGCCTGCCCTCCTACCCTTTTTTAGTCTTAAGCTCTCAATTGTGTTTTCTCAAAAATAAAAAAATTAACTGTCTCCACCTCCTAGCTTATTTCTACCCCTGCTGAAAACACTTTAGATGGAAAGCAACTTACTGTCAACATTTGTACTTTCACGTTCATGCACAATACTGCCTGCTCTTCTTTCTGAAGACTGGACTTCAGATATGCTGTAAGGGTTGCCTGCTATACATCTACCATGGAATTTCCTCCATTCTACAGTCCTTCTACCCATAAAGGATCTATTTTTCACAGCTCTGTGAAATTCTACTTGTCAGCATTTAGCCACTGACCAGTCCAATCCAATTCAGCATATTCAAAACTTCAACTTAAAACCATAATCTGGCTACCACAGTTGCAACAAAAAGCTTATCAAAGCAGGACTTACATGGTGCTGAAGCTATGGGACAACAGGGATGCACATGCTGCTGCTGGCCATAGTCCAACCGCACAGGGAGCTGCATTCCCCCTTTCTTAGTGCAGCAGCAGAGACAAGTGAAGGAATATACGTAGAGGATTTCTCATGTCTCACTCAGCTCAGTCCTCTGGGAAAGGCCTCTAGCTGAGCTCCAAAGACTGCTCCAGCAAGAGCAGCCCCAGTAACCCTGCTGGCATCAGGCTCAGAGCACATGGGTATTTCCCTGAGCATCCTCCAGCTGCCAGTCCCTGCTGCAGGCCATCTTTTCCCCAGCTCCCATATGGCTTGGTAATACAAGGAACAAAATTTCCATCTCTAGCTTTCTCTTCCTCCCAAGAAAGAAGGTTGCAGTACCCAGCAATGCTGCTATAGCAAACCAAATCCAAATCCCTGCCAACGAAGCTCCCACACAGGTCTCATCACAGGGGCCATCAGAACCACGACACAAAATTTGATGTGACTGACACCAGAGTCAATCTTGAGCCTCTTTTTCACACAATGGAAGAAATCCCAAGAAAGAAGCTCATGGAAATACGGCTGTTTGAAAGTGAAGCACTTTCAAACTTCTGGAGAACTTGATACTGGCACAGCAAATACCAACAACCAAGCGTAAAGTGCAAGGCTCAGAATGACAGTACTAAGGCTCATACTAAGTCTCCTAAGGGAGACTGTAGTCTAACTAATAGTGCTAACTATTTTTTTTCCTTCAGCAGTTCCCCTGGGACCTTGATAGAAAAGTCACTAATGTCTGTGTCAGAAGTAGCAACAGGATGAGGGCATCCACTAGGTCCTTTAACAAATAAAAAAAGTAAACTACCTACAGTTAAACAAACTTGTAGTAAAATCAGAATGTCAGACAGGTACAGCTCAACCCAGGGAAGTCTACAGAGACCAAAAATGCAAGTGGAACAGATATGAAGGAGAGGTAACTGATACTTGCCATTAGAAAAGCATTAAAAGTATCAGAATAGATACCAAGCCACTTCTTTAATTCATGAAGAAACTTGCCTGAGTTTGAAGGATTAAGAACAACTCAATAGCTGCAATTTTGAAAGCAGCAGCTGAAGCTGCTATCCTGTGCTAGAATGCCCTCCAAGTATTACCTTGAAGCTATTTCCTTGTTCTGTAGTTGTTTTGTAAAAATAAAAGCTGCTAGCTGCCAAGTGGCTTTGAAGGATAACCTCAAAATGTGTGAACTGCATCTCGTCAATGCAGAAGGTGCCTGCAAAGCACCGGGAGCAACAGCAACCAGACCATTTGTCTCAGCACACTGTAATTAGTATCTGCATATTAATCTTAAGCCATTTTATTTCTCTTGAAAGCCAGTCCCATACTTGAGGTTTACTCCAGATGCTTTGTCTTCTCCATCAGCCAAGATACAGATATATGGCACACACATACATAAACCTGTACATACACATACATGCATACACACACAGTGTGAACTTGCCACAAGGGAAGCACGCAGCAGTTGTCTGTACAAGCACAACATAAATATTTACTTATGCTAATGGTGGCCAAGCAAGACATTTGCCTTAATTGTTAAACCTGTTTACTAACTAAAAATCTATCTGTTTAAAGTATTTGCCTTGAATGTAATTGAAAAGAATACAGCGTGGTTAATCATTTTGTCTGTTTTACAAAAAAAAAGTACACAATATTAAGGTGACTTATTAACACTGGGCTACACTATTTTAGGTGCTTTTAAGTCTATATTTTGCTATGTTTCTGAATTTCACTGGCATTTTGCTAACACCCTTTCTTCTCTAAAGTACAAATCTTTTGGGTGATTATTTTAGAAGTTGCTGCTGAGGTTTCAAAAAGACCAAGAACATTGAGCAACAGCGATGGAAAGGAAACGCTGCCATAAAACAATCTGATTACAACTGAGAAAAGAATGACAAAAATTCTGAAGTCATTTTAGCTTGGCAGAAAATGATCATCTATTTCTTGGGCCATTTTTTACTGTTAATGGCCTAGAATTGTACAATATCTTATTTGGTCATCAAGAGGTAACAAGTGACAGGCAAGAAAAGCAAGTTTATTTATGGTAATTTATGTGAAATTTATGATATGGAGAAGATACCAAAAATATTGAAGCTACAAGCCAAGGTAAACAAAATATTTCATAGCACAGTAACAAAATGAAACAAAGCAATATTAAGAAATAGAGTTAAGAGAAGGCAGAGGTAAAGGACTGAACTCTCAAGGTGTCCTTTTTACTGAACTACAAAGTCTAACAGTCTTCTTTCCAGAATTTTTCAAAACTGCACAGTCATCTGAATTAAAACTCAGGAACTTTGTTACTAACAGACCTGCGGAACCTCCACCTCTTTCAGCAGTGCCAAAGACATGGAAAGAGAGCTCCTATGGATATCTTCTTATTGTGCGGAAACAAAATTAATCTGACTAGATGACTCTCTAGTCCTTTCTGTCAATAAGCAGCTGCCTTCTTGCATACCACAGAAATTAAATCAGAAGTGGGCTTAAGAAAAGGTCTTCTTCAGCTGCAGGGAAATCAAAATATTTGGTTATAATCAAAGTCTTTGCTGTGATAGAAGTTGTCGATATTGTAAATGTGTTCTGAGAAACATACCCTGTTGTAAGCTAAATGACAGTCTCTTGTAGAAGCCCACTGAGACCATGTCAGCCTACTTCTGACCAGCACCTCCCTCAGGAAGGACATTTTTCTCACCAACCTGAAACCTGGATTGCAGTCAAGCCTTCACTCAAGAGATTACAGAGATGAGCTCTTTGTAACAGTCCCCTGTTTCCCTTCCTTTGGGGAAGGCTATGGTAGCAGTGAGCCAGATCCAACAATGCCTACTAGTCAGTGTGCTGGAGAGCTTTTAAAAATGCAGGTTTGCCTTTGGAGCACTGACAGAAGACTTCTGTCTAACTACAAACAGAAGCAAAGCACGTGCACTGATGGTGGCTGATCAAAGGAAGGTCTTCAGAGGTTGTTTCTGATTATCTGCAAGTCCTCAGCTGGCATGATCCTCTTTCGCCCATGTTCCCTATCAAGTTCCAGGGAGACCTAGGGAGCCCTTTACCAAGACTTATACAAGACTCACTGTGATGGTTTTTATTCAGGAGACCTATTGAAATGGCACAGGAATGATGGGCTACAACATTAGCTGACATCATGCAGATGTGACTCCTGCTCTTATTCAAGAAAAAGGGACTGAAAGCAGATCGTCAGTGCAAAGTCTCAGTAGGACAGTGCCAACCAAACTGGTTCCCTGTGTCTGTGGGGCTATGTGAGCTCCAGCAAAGCCAATACAGATAGGGTGTGAAGGATGATTACAGAAGATAATGGTGACATTCACTGTGCAACTTACACAAGCCAATGTCTATATAAAGCATGAGATGAAGACAGTTCATTTGAAATAGCAGCTGTAATCACATTTTCAAAGTTGATAAACTCCTGCTAGACAAATCTATCTTTTTTTTCAGCATCAGCATTGCTGGAGTCAGACCACCAAAGCATCACATAGATTATGGACATAGATTATGGAACAACAGCAGAAAGCATGTGTTTGCTTGGGGTACACGACTTTCAAAGGCAATTGCCTCTGCTTATTGGGACGCATACACAGTGTTGGCGAATTCTTGGCTTCATCACTGTTCTTATGCAGAATGCTCATGCCCTGAAAAAACATGATTCATGTTCAGCTACTTCCTCCTCCTCTCGAATCAGGACCCTGCCACTGCAATCCATGCTTGTGTCACCTTCAGAAGTGATTTTCTACCTTGAAGGTTGCAAAAAGATCAAGATGAAAACTGTAGCTGATCCATCATGTCAAGGTTCTCCCATTCAGAAGTGAACAGAGAGAGCGTATCCCATTAGTCCTCTGTGGTCTGTATTAGCTTTCCCCCAGCTACAGAACTGAGTCAGGATTCTGGTCTTCTAACGTGCTCTGTCCAAGCTATCACAATGACAACTTGCAAGTACAGAAAAGAAAGAGTAAGCTGAATTTTGACAGAAACAGATTAAAACCTGAAGTGTGCTAAAACATTGCACGGGGTCTGTCAGCAGTCAACTAATTTCAAGTTTCTTGGTATAGAGAGCTGCCAGCTAGAAGGTTCAGCCATGTCCCATACAGTCAATAACAGAGACAGACATATAACTTAAAATTACTCCCCATACGATATTCTCTAAACTGTAAGTAGCATAAGAATCTCTTTTCACTCCATCTTAAATCACTACTACTCTAGATTAAAGGTAAATGAAAATGCATCTCTCTATCTGCAGTCCTCATCATTTAAGGGAGAAATTTAGTTGTCCAAACGCAGGCACCTTCCAGCCCTGTAGGATGCCCTAGACAAGGTAAATCGCTAGCCCTACATGAGAGGTGCACTTTCTGAGCAACAGAAAGGATGCCCTTTAATACTCAGAATGATCCAATGTACATAGAGCTGAATCCCAGGCCAGTGCCTCCTAATTCCAAGGCAAAACACAGTTTTGGAGTAACACAGTTACTCCAATAATCCAGGTATTCTGGTTAACCTGTGTCAGTTATTCTGGTTTAAACAGAATTAATTTTACAAGCGCTAAATTCAAAGGAACTTTTTCTTCCTCATAAAAGCTGGCTCATCAGAAAAAGTAAGCAATAAAATGCTCATCCAGAGAGGCATTTTTGGTTTTGTCTTATCACTGGAAACATGTGGTGCCAAATTCAGCTCCCAGTTACACGACTGGAGACTGCAGTAACCGTGCCTGCATACACAGAGCCAGAACAGTTAGACCTGCAGAACAGCAGTGTGTTTACAATTCCAAATATTCCCACTGGGAATACTAGATGTTCTTCTCAGTCAGCAAAACCCAGTTTGCTTGACCTGACCCTGCTCCTGCCCTGTTTCCCAAGCTTCAGTTAGCACATCAGAGCCTTTCTGTTTAAGCACTGTGGCTGAAGACTTTTATCCTTTGTAAGTTACACTTCTCCTTGTCTCTGTTTCATAGAGCAGCACCAAAACTTGTCCAAAAAGCACATCAAAAGCCATCCAAAAGCCAAGACCTTTCCACTTCAGAGTAAGATACAAGCTTTGTGCATCTATAAATGAAGTCACTGCCTGTCTCGTGAAGAGCCAACCACAGATTTACACTGGCATGCCCATTCCTTTGAGAAATGCCAAGAGGCCTTGGGGGACTTGGGCCTTGGGCTGCAAAACTCTCCCAGTGATGCTGTGGGAGTGGTCTGTACCAGGCAGTGCTGCCTAGTGCCAGTCAGGGATGGTGACACAAGCACTTTACAACAATCTTCAAATATGATTCTTTTACCAAGCCCCTTAGCAGAGAAGATGCACGTTCAGACATTCTCTGAAGGCTTTGGTTAAGTGTTAAGAAACCAATTGTTTTGACCTCAAAGATGCTCAATATTTTCTCTATTATTTTTTTCTTCTCACAACAGAACAGAAGCAAATGGCAGCAGAGGGAAAAACATTTATTTCCATGAAGAGGGGTGAACATTTACATGAATAAAACTTTAGAAGTTAAATTGCATAAGACAAATTACATGGGTTCAAGATGTTCATGCTTCAGGGCAGAGCCCATTAGCCAGTAGACATCAGAAAACCTATTGAGGATCATTACCAGACCCTGGTTGCTGTTTTCCCCAAATGATCTGGACTATTTACACGCCCCAACCACTGAACAGCAACTGGCAACCAGTGCTGCTATTTGTCCTCATGATTCCCACACCATAAAGTGACTCCAACCACAACCCCAAAAGACTGTGTGCATACATCAGAAGGTTTGTCAACTCTTAGTCTAGAATGGCAGTCATACTTGCTGTACATTTTCAAATCACGCAGACCCTTCATTTCAACCCTTACAAGAAGCCCTACTGCAGCAATTCAGAATGTGTATGCAAACACATTCATCTCCTAAAGAGTTACAGCTGTCTGAACAACCTTTCGTTTCAGCCTTATTATAAAACAACTCCTAAAACATATGCTCCAAAAATGTTCAATGTGTCATTCTACTTCAACCAACTATTTGAACCTTGCCCTTTGAAGCTGAGCAGAAATATATCTGTCATAAGTTGTATTTTGAGAGCCTGGAATGGGCAGTGTCTATTGCACAGGACTCATCAGCACCTATTTTGCAGCTTGTCCCATCCTGGTTAAAAGCATACTAAAAAGTCTGGATATTGTAGTTTTTATTTTCACTCTAACTGCTCAGACTCCTTAGTACAAACTTTCTTAATCAGCAGTACTTCTATACTATTCTGAAAAGGTTTGATGCTTCTTTTTTTAACCCCTTCACTTCGTCATCTTGGCTAAGTGCAGTTAGAGACTTCATGGAATGCTCTGGTTAAAAACAATAAATGTGAACCAATGTAATAACTCTAAGGATTTAAGGCTTCTGTTTTATTTGAACTTCACACATGTATCATCTCTACTATTTTTTCCCTTAGCTTATTGCCCAAGGTCTGACTGGGAAATACTGTAATGCAATAACTGGATGTCATAATGTCACTGAACAGTTTCCCAAATGTTAGGCTGGACTTCTTGCCTGCCTTAAGTCTTACAGATACTTCTGTTTGTTGTTATCATTCTTTATGCCATCTATACTACTGATACTGTTTGTGATACATAACCTAGTGTAGGTCTACCCTAGAGTTATTTAACTCTGAAAATTGCTGAACTTTCCCCCTATTCATGTTTAGTATTATTGTTCTACCGACTTATATGGTTCAGTATGGCCTCAATTATGCCTGTACTGCTTTCCTTTCACTCTATTGCCCTTGTCCATTTTTACAACTAAATCCTGCTACGAAGGGGTAGGTGCAAAAGAGTCATGATGCTTAAGTGCTGTGTAGTGTTAGCCAGCTCATTCACAAATTAAACACGGAAGCATGTCTCCCAAATGTCTGCAGATGCACAGCTCCCAAAGGATTATTCTGTTAATTGTTTCCTAAAATCGGAAGCACTTGTTCTTGTAACAGCAGCAAACTGCTAGAGTAGGTAATATGGAGCTTTTCCTTGCAACTGGGGACAATATAAAAGACGAGAAAGGTGACAAAAAATTCTTACAAAGAAAAATTAAGAAGCAAGAAGGAAAATAATTTTGAAATTTTGCTTTGAAAGCAAAGACACCAAACAGTGTAAAAGCAGACATGAAAACACAGCTTCTGCTGTGGGACAGAACTGACAATGTCAATTTTAAAGAGAAGTTGTATATTTTTCCTTTCTAAATGATATGCATCAGGCCTAACACCATGGAAAAGATGAGCTTCCCTCCACCACAGGCAGTACAGTTATGTGCGTACCTGTCCTATTATGCTGTAGTAACTCGCAATTCCTAGGATGAGCCACAAAGACATTGTTTCACTTCAACCAAACTGGAAGACTAGCATTTCTTGGAAGCAAAACAAAGAATCAAGTCTGTCTAGCCATCATCCAGTGAATTTATTATTATTCAAATATTTATTTTCTGTACATTTTCTTACCTTATATTCTGAACTGAGGAATTTAACGATTCATCTGGAACATTACTGGTTACAGCTGCATGTCCTTCTGTGAGGGGCTGCAATGGCTGCATTACGTGAACTGTCCGAAAAAGCTGAGTGGGTTGTACTGGCTGTGGAGATTGCATTGTCCTCAAAACTTCTGAAGTCAAGCCAGGTGTCTGCTGCTGTACAACTTCTACGTGCTCCTTCAGCTTAGCAGGCTTTGAGTTTCCTGTTTTTACCACTGAGGTTGATCCTCCCTTTGCTCCTGCGTTTGCAGATGCTCTAGTTCTGCTTGATTGGTTTCTATTCGCCACAGCAGGCGACAGCAGAGTTGAATCTGATGATTCAGTGCTAGGGCTCGCATCTTCATCATCAATATAGATGAGATCTTTTGGCATGTCTTTAAATTGATATACCAGGCGCTGACCTTCTACTTTAGCAAGGATTCCTCTTTGGTAATAGTATCTGTTTAAAATGCACACACATCAAGTTACACAGGTTTTTTGCCAAAAACAAAACAAAGCAACAGAACTCACAGAAAATAAACACAGCAGCAGCAAGTAAACAAACTTTTATGTGTCCAATAACATAAAAAGTGGCCAATTTAATAGTGTATTTTTTCCTCAAACAACTTTTTTTTTTACTGGTATTTCATGCCACCTTTCAACTCCAACCTTAGGTAACTCTGAGGAGAAAGAGAAGAACTCCATGATTGGGCAGCTCTGCTATCAACTCACACTTTGTAAAGAGTTGCATGAAACTTTCAATTCTCCTTTTGACTCCCACAGTTCTTTCAGTTATCTGAATTTGTGTTTATTCACCAGTGAGCACAGGGAGACATTTTAGCTACAAGAAAGCAAAGGGAACAGGACAGGAGAGCACTGCTTCTGTTATATTTACAAATTAGTATGACAACTTGAAATTGCGCACACCAAGGTGAAGGGAAATGAAAAGAAACGCATACTGCTCAGATGGATTATCAATCCACTGATAAGACTGAAGCTTCATGGATGTCTACTTATTTTGCACAGGTTTTTATGTCTGAGAAAACTCCCAGCCTGATACGCAGTGGCACACGATTCTACGTTTTAAAATGGTCTGTACACACAAGTTCAGAGAAGTGGAAGCAGAACTAAATTCTAAAACTGTAGTTTCCATTGGAGATGGAATCATGTGCAACAAGTAGAAATAATTTAATGAATACACATGAATGTTGGTGCTTTTTTACTGAAGATTCAAATTTTATGTAAAAGGTTTGCCCCACTTGAAATCTTCAGTCTCTTACTTAGTCTGTGTCTGACTGTGAAGATGCAGTTTTGCAGCAGCACTGAAAAATGTCTGTGCTGAAACGGAAGGTGACTGACTTGGAGTTGAGGTTAGTGAGGGTTACTTTCAGTTAGCTAATTTATTTTGCTGAAATAACTTTTTCATTTCCCAAACTAATAGAATACTAAATTTTTCTATTATTCAAATTAGATGAGGCATTCAATGCACACAAACACTAAGGCAACAAAACCAGTTTATTACTAAGAATGCACATACCTGAGAGCTCTACCCATTGTTTCATAATTCATGTCAGGTTTGTTTTTGTGTTTTCCCCACAACCTGGACACAGCCTTGGAATCTACCAGTTTGAAAATGCCCTTCTCTCTTTGAGTCCATTTGATATATTTAGGACAAGTGGCTTTGTCCTGGAGCAGCGCTAGTAAGAACTCCCAGAGATAAATTGTATTTCCTAGAATAAAAGAATTTCAGACACCAAAAAAAAAAAAGACGAGAAAAATGTTAGTTGGCCATATCTTATTAATTATGCAAATAATCTTAAGAAGCTGGTATCTTTATAAAATAGGTCATAATATAACATCAAGACTAGGAAATAGTGATGGAATCCGGGCATGGGAAGAGATCCTTGTGAGTTATTATAATCTAGGTGTACAAATACCCCAGCCACTCTGTAACCTACAGCCAGGCACCAGTCAACCTACAGCCACCCTGTTTGGACCACCACCATCAGACAGCATTTGTCACCCATGTGCCCACTTCCCTCCTGCCTAAGCCAGTTACAGAAGCAGTCACTATTGCTTTACCTTGAATAGGAACATGCTCAGTTCTATCCCCTAAAAATGCTGGAAATTAAGCTGTTGCTTAAATGCTTTAATGAATTGAGGCGAGTGTTATAATCCTTTAAAAGGCTAAGCAAAATCCTTGCCTTTAACAATGAGATTTATGTGGGGCAGTCAGTGATATCTGCTGAGGTAGGCAAACCTTTAACAACAAAGTACAGAAAAAGGTAATTTTTTTAATCCACTGAGTGCTTGCACTTGCTGGTAGACAACATTCAAATTTCATTTTACAAACAAGCGGGGACAAACACTTCCATATGGAAATCCGTCACATCTGTTCAGTGTTTACCATATATAAAGAAAGAGTATTAAAATCACAGATTGTGAATACTTAAAACTAGTACGAAATTTGCATTTTTTTTCCCAAAACCATATTCAAGGAGTCTAAACTCATATGACTAATGAGACCCTTTTTCCTGCTTTTTTTTAAGGCTTTTGGAGTTTGATGTTCTTTTGGGAATCTGAATCTGCACGTAAGCTTCTTAGTTGTTAGTCTGAGAAAGCAAGAAAAAAACTTCTTGTATCACCTCCCACAAGTAGCTGTGCAAAACCAGCAAGGATAGCAGTGCTGAAGTTTCACAAAAAATGATGCCCAGCAGATCAGAAGGTGACAGGATCCCTTTTCATTACTTCAATTTAACCCAGCAGATTTTTTCAACTTTAACGACCACCAGTAAACGTTTTTTCAATAAGAGAACTCTTAAAAATTGAAATTCCCATAATACTATATTGTAAACTACATTTAGCACACATTCAAAGTCATCAGCACTGGCAATACAAAAATGTTAGCTGTTCCTTCAGCAGGTGGAAGCTTGAAAAATGAGCATTCCTAGATAAAAAACACTGCCTTTGCAACAAATGTCTCCCAGTTTACACAAACAGCCTCCTGGCCTTCAGATACCTGAAAGGCAAAGGCTAAGACTGCTTAGGCAAGACACATTGTCAGACAGGAGTGAGAGCATTCCCAACCATTTACCACCTAATCCAGAGTGCTTTTGTTGTAGTCCAGACTAAAAACGCTCAGCTGCATTAAGGCAACCTGAAAATTTGTCACTGCTTAGCCACTAAAAATCACTGTGGAGAGGACTGGTTGCAAAAAACAAGTTTGCTTTACTTACAGGCAGGATATTTAACCTCCTCTGAGCCACAGCAGAAGAAATATGTGGAAAACTCAGTTTTCTCTATGCATCATATCATGTAATTGCATGGAAAGCTTGTAATTTTAGCATACAAGCTCCCCTTAGGGAACAGACACATAGCTCTCGTGATTTTCTAGCTGCTTCCCTGCCATGGCTGGTCCTATTACTGTGTTTTTTACTGCAATTCTATGTTCCTAAAAATGCAAAACAAATGGTTTTCAGGCAACATGCTCCATGTTATTTCCTTCAGAATTAGCAATTTTGTAACAATGGACAAATGTGAATTATGGAGTACCCTTGCTATCATCGACAGAACCATTAGACTCTTCCGCCTGTTAATTTTGTGGCTAGCTCCTTCCATATTTTCTATAATTTCATTTGAGCACCACTTGGATGTTCCTCTGATACTCCTTTCATTTTTACTTACAAAACAGGTTTTAATTTAAAAAAAAAAAGGCAACAAGGCATATTTGAAATTGATGGCATTAACATGTTAAATATTTATTGATTGCTAACAGGTTTTTCTTCATATTATTGCAGAAAATGCCTCTTCAAAAGAAAATTACATACTCATTTGTCAGAGCAGAGATTTTTCTGACCTCAAGAGTTTGACATTCTTTTGCCACCAGTGCCCAGGACTGGCTGGGCTGCTGTCCTGGCAAGTACTGCATGCATGCAAGCGCATCTGTCCCCAGGTGTACCAGCAGGCACTTGTGACACAGGGGAGGCTCATTCCCAGCTCCCACTGAGCGCAGCACAACTCGCTGGGGCCAGGAATCAGCCTTCCCTTCAAACACTAGCCTGGGCGCAGGTGCGGTGTTGAACCCCACAGCAAAGCAACCCAGTTGTTGCCAAAACTCATAGACACTACTGAACGGTTCAGGCTGAGAAAATTATTTATTGTATCAGTTATGTGGCATTTATTTTTATTTCTATCTTTTAAACATGGGAGGAATGAAAGTATCAAACCCCAAGTTTTCTGCCCAAGTCTTCAAGATGTGCTGTAACTTTTCAAAATTCAGGACTTGGTACTTCCTGCTGCCAACTGGCAGCCTTGGTTAGCCTCATGCAGAATTAGACACATACAGATGGAACACATTTTCAAAGATCATCTGTCAAAATAACAACAGCCTAAGAAACTAATACAATGCAAAGCACTCCCTAAGACTTCACTCAAAGCACAGCAGACTCTGCAGGCATATTGAAGAGTTTCCAAGAACCCTTGCAACTAAAGTGACAAATACATTATTCTCCCAAGGAACTGAGTATTTCACCAAGAAAACTCATGTGCTCATCTTTTCCTGGCCTTGAGATGTTGACCACCCCTGAACATAAGACCTATGTTTACATCACAAGTGAACTGGTGATTTTTTTTCTTCTTACAGATCACTCAGAAACAATGTTCTCCTACAAATTTTGGTGACAACTCTTTTGACTTACCCTTTCCATCTTTGTTTTTCTTTTTCACAGATATATTTGGAGTTGTAGTAGGGGACTCAGAACGAGATGGTTTTGGTTTCTTCCCTGAAATAAACAACCAGTNNGGGAGGGGGAGGAGGGGGGGGGAGGAAAGAAAAAAAAAAAAGGACCTAAAAAGGGAAGAGATTTGACTCTCCAATTCAGAAAAGATTCAATTTTTAATAAGTTGGGAACTTAGTTCTGTGCTGAAGTTCTTTTTCTACGGCAGGATGGACCTCCTATGCTCTTACTGAACTTCTGAAAAAAGACTACACTACGCACTTTCCTGAAGTCCACTTTTCTGAAGTCCACGTACATTGGAAATTTCTGTGGCTATTTAGGTACTCTTAAGAGCACTTGAAACAGACAAGATGAGAAAAATAAGCTATTAACTATGTGTAAAGGCTTAAACAGGAAAAGTTAGATAAAATACAGAGCATTATCATGTTCACTCATTGCCAAACTGGAAGTTAGGGACGAAACAAGCTTGTCTGCTTGTTTAATCAATTGCAAGACTACACTGACAGCAGCAAACTACACTGTTATCTGAAACAAACATTTTTTCAGTCCTATTGTCTTTTACACCTTTTTCACAGTGGCTGTAGATAAAGGGAAGTCACTTGTTTATGAAGATCAGAAGAACCAGTAAAAGGCTCTGAAAAAATACCAGTTTCTAAAGTCATAAGCATTGTGTCTCTCTGGTGAGGAAAGGAAGAAGTTACTTAAAACTGATTACAAAAATGAAGAGCACTCATTTGAAAATGTTGAGAAATCGCCTACCGACACATAAGGGAATAAAAAAGCTAAGTCATGCTGAAGTATTTTTCAGTATAAAACCTTGAACCTATTCCTATTTTAGTTCTCATTCCCTGCAATGGCAGCTTTTACAAGTGATGTAATTAATTGGAAACCTTCAAAACTTTCTTATGAAATAACTTATCTTAGCAGCTTTTGCAGTGACCCCTTCCTGCATTGACATTACCTATATTATTACCTATAATCTTTTGAGAGGCAGAATAGACTAAGAAGACACAAGACTCAGCGAAACATATTTCTAGTTCAGATAGAATACTGTCATAGGAAATTTTTTTTCCCTATTTATTGCATTTCAAAAGAGTTGATGTTCGAAAGAGGCCAGACCAAAAGTTCTGTGCAATCCCACACACTCTAACTTTCCAGTTTTGGTTTTGTTTTGAGGGGCTTTTTCAGTAAGAAAACAGCTCTGCTGCAGAGTGAGAGGCGGTATTTCACTAGCTCTGAAAAAAACCAAAACAACTCAGTGCCAGCTGGCACTATTTCCTTCATCCTAATCTTCCAGGTATCTACAGAGAAGTCATAAGAAACTTTAGCTTAAGCACTCACTTTTTGACATTAGCAGTCTTGCTAAGTCCATCTTTGTACCTTTTTCTTTCTCTTTTTTTGACAGGGCATGGGGAGGAGGGATAGCTAGTTGAGACAGTTATAGTGAGTAAACTAATAATACCTGCAATCCTCTAATTTTCTGCTTCCATCCGGACAGGATTCATGACTGAGGATGGGACACAAACAACACCCACTGTTTTGGTCAGTAATGTCTTCCTTGATTTGAAAGAAGGTGGGAGGGAGGAAATCCTACAATATTATTTTCTTCATCTATCATGATGTGAAAGGATAAAGAACTACTGGTGTACATTTTTAGCAGTTTTTCTCCACCCATCATTGTAGGTTGCAGAAATGTCTGTTCTACCTAAAATGTCCTAGATGAAGTCACTCTTGCATAGATGCACTTCTAATGCACAAGAAGCCCCTCAGGGTAACTTTGACTAAGTGCTTTCCCCACCTAGAGCTGTGGGAAGACTCTGTTGTCTTGTTTCCCCTCTTGAACAGATGCAAATGTAGCCATTAAGGAGTAGGGAGTGTTATTTTGATGTCACTAATTTAGACGTTACGTCTAAATGAGTTCAGTTCTTAGAAGTAAATGAAGTGGATGAGAGCTCAATTAGGTCACCACTGAACTACTCCGGGTCAGCTTCAGGAAACTTAAATACTGATCCCATATAGTTTATGCACTTCTGATTAGAGATAACCTAGGCTACTAAATATGAATACGACTGCAAGAGCAACTCTAGGCTCTCTTTCTTCAGCCTAGACTACTTCAGGACTCTACCAGAAGCCCATCCAAAATTAGAAACCTGTGAAGAGCGTGACACGTGTTTACAGAAATGTATTGCTGTTACTGCTGTATATCTGGGCTAGAGATACTTTATTTGGATAGTTTCAGACTACACTGTGAGCTGTAACCTCCAGGTGCTGACTTATACCATCAAAGAAACAGTTAACACAGACACACCAGATATGTTTCCTTTGTTTAAAAGAAGATACTTTTTAAAAGCACATTTAGCACAAGCACACTTCCTCCTTCGCTTCAATAGAGCATGAATTTATTATTTTTCAGAGTACATCACTAAATTCCTTTTTAGGAGAGAATTTTACATAGAGGAAGGATAAAAAGTATGCAAGAGCTAAGTCTTATGTGGGGCTACCATAATTTGGATAGCTAATTGGATTTATAATTGGTATTTTCACTTTCCTATTTCCATGGCTGTAAAACACTTTAGGTTAGAAATTCATGCTACAAATTAAGGTGGTATTAGGCATGAGATGTTCATCCTGATTAAATGCTTTATACCACACCAGAAAATGTAAAATCCATTTTCTTGCACTATTTTCAGTGAGTTTTGTGAAAAAAATAATGTATGTACAAACAAACTAAATGGTATATATATAAAATATTATGCATATAACTCATGTGACCACCTGCTGCCAAATATCTTCCACAGCAAACACAGAACTGAAGGTATTAGTATAGCAAATTTCAAAGTTTCTTTGTCTGGCATCCCTTTGTTTTTCCTGTCTTTCTGATTTGTAGCTAGGCAGCTCAGTGCTCAGACATTCAAGAGTACAAACATCATGCTGAACACGGGTTTGGAGTTGAGCTGATGGGTGGATACAGCTCTCCTGTTGCAGCAATAAGGCCAGAAGGAAAGGAAGCGAAATCACCATATTGCTTCTGGTGAACATTCTCTTGGAGGAGCTCTATTTGGCAGGGCCATTCTGGCCCAGTTAGCTGGCAATGCTCTGCACTACGAACCCCTCTAAGTCTAGCTAATGGCTTATATATGCTAGAAGTCTATAAAGGAGGTCTATAAAATCTATAAAAACCCTATAAAATCACGAGTGATATGGATACGGCAAAATGATCACCATCCTTTACCACACCTCAAAATTGACCAAAAAAGGGAAACAAAGCCTACTTAAAAGAACCCAACCCTACAAACAAACAAACCCCCAAAAGAATCCCACTCACACACTGCACATTATCCTAAAGTGCACTACAAATGTAATAACATTTTGCAGCAATTCTTGTACAGCAATGCCTTACAAATTCCCAGACACTCTGAAGTAACACTTCTGCATCACTCAGACCATGCAGTCTACCTCATGAAGTCTCAAGCTCACTGAAAACTAGTACTTAATTAAACACCAAGCTGATGCATCTTTTCTTGTAATTTTTTTTTTCTAAAACAAATACACATATTTTCTGTGAAGCAACTGATTTTCTAACCTACAGTTAGGGAAGAGGAAGGAGTGGGAGTAAGCAGAAGCACAACACGAAAGAGTATGAAAGCATCAAACCAAACAGGTTAAATGTCTGGCAGACAGCAGCTCCTCATTCTGACCCACGGCAGTCAACATTAAAAAAGAAGAAGGGAAGAAAAGAACAAACAAAAACCCCCCAGTTTAAAATCCTCTTACAGTTGGTTATCTCACAGCAGTGTGCACAGCCACAGTAGCTTCCCCAGCAGCACTTTCGGGGCAGCTGCTGGTAAAGCTCTCCTCCACAGCAGTTTCAGTTCAGCTTTCTTAGGGGAATCAGAGACTTCCTGACCCACACCCATCCCTATGAAACCTTGTGACATACACGGGGCTCAGGAGGCTTCCCCAAGATCTTCGCAGGCCAATATGATCTCTCTCACACATAATAATTCCCAACATTTGGAATTAGCAGCAAAAGTAGCAGCAAAAATGCACTCCTATTCCACAGGAGTATGTCTGGGTAGCAGAAGCCTTATTCTTGAAGGCTGTTGCACAAGAGAACATGTAAAAGTCCTCTTGCTCTAGGATAAGCTCTAGGATTAGTTCCAGAAACATGACCTCCATAGTTTATTTTTCTTTTTATATTAATTTGGTGCAAGAGCATTTTACATCTATCTACAGCATGACTCTCTTTTCCTGCAGACACCAGCTTCAGAGCCTCTAACAGGGTCCATGCTGAAGCAGGGTGGGAAAACAGGAGCAGAACATCTGGCTAACAGCACTTCATTACTCTTTGGCACAGCACCAACTGCAGTGGAACATCACTACACTATGTAATCTAGTACACATGGGACTAACACTTACTATAGCATGCAGCTATTAAAAAAAAAAAAAATCAGTAATATTTAAGAAAAGCTAAAAACCCCTCCCAATTCTCATCCCATACTCTGAATTGATCAAGTATCTTCAGTTGAAGCTAAGAGCTAATGAAAGTACTTCAGGATTCACAGCAGCAAAAGCTCTATGGCTTGTATTGCAATTCTGCTTTGAAGAAGAAACTATAAATAGGAACAAGCAGAGATTCCTGTAGGATAAGCCATCATTGCTACCTCTACAACATCATTAGTCTAAGCACCCTTATATGCGCTCACATTACCCAGGAAGAAAACGCTTTCCCTGCATTACTGGCTGAGCCCACTCAGTTATTTTGGCCTGACACCCAGAATGGTTCCAGACACCCACAGGGTAGTGACCATGCCACCCACTACTCTCCTGCTCCACACTCCTGTTCTCTGGTAGCATCTTACCTTTTTTCTTCTTTGGTTGTTCAAATTCTGGAGTCTCTGGTGATTCAGAGTAAGGGTCTGGGGCTTGGTGAACTTCCACCACCTCAGGGATCCCATCAAGCGTGACTGACACATGTGTGATAGGAGGCACCATTTCTTCCTCTTCGGTTGCACCAAACATAGTTGCTTAAGGGAAAGGAACAAAAGGAATATTTTCACACAGCCATGAGGACTTTAAAAAGTTGGCTTTAGAGGAAAAATGCAAACATAGAATAGAATAAAATAAAACTATGACATTTAAGTCCTTCAAGTGAGAGAAGACTAGTTTATAATTCAATGTATGTTCCGATAACATTTTACACAAGCAGAAGCACTACTAGAACAATTTAATTACGGAACCCACCCCACAAAAAGCACAATTATCTGGTTTTTCACATTCATATTTAAGGCAATCTGCAAATATAAGTGTATATATTCTTTTATCATGACAACATAAAACATCAACCAAACAAAACACTGCAATCTAAACCATCCAACTTCATTCACATCTTCCCTCTGTAATTTTTGACTCTTTCTTTTCGTGTTCAACTCTGGCATGGCAATGAAATCCTTCATTGCTTACAGCACTGGATATCTGATATCCAAACTATGTACATAAAGGCTATCTGGAAGTCATAAAAAATTCCTGCCAATTCCATGCAACCATGCTGCAGTGAATCCCTCCTCTCACAAATAAACCTGGCAAATACAGATTGCATTTTCCTAAAACTTACTCATTCTTTTTTCATCCAACATAGGATCAGGGGAGTCCATATTGAGAAGTGCTTCAGCAGCCTCAATTGTTTCCATTGTTTCATCTCCATTATGACAAGATGCTTCAACTAAAACCAAGGGAGAAAAAAAAAATTCTTAAGAAGCTATGAACTAGACTTAAAGCTTAACGTGATATTTATTCCTATTTCATTTCCAGAAAAAAAAAAGTGATAAACATGGTCTTCAACTAGATGCGCAGCAACAGATTAGCTGGGGAGAAAATGCACACTGCAATAATTTATTTACTACAGTATATTTTTCAGATTGCATGTATAAAAAACTCCAAACAAACCCAACACAAACCCTTTGTTTCTGCCTCATCTTTCTAACCCCTCTCTTTGCTGATCAAGCACATGCAGTAAAACACAACACTCATGAAACTAAGAAATATCACTACCACAAGCAACATTCCAGAGATTATTATTTAAAAACACAATATTGCTAACTTCTTATGGTGGTCCAATGTCTTATCACAGAAAAATGTGCACATGAGACTTGAGGACATGATTTAATGGTGAGCATGGTGGTGGTTCTGGGTTGACAACAGGACTTGATGATCTGAGAGGTCTTTTCCAACCCTAACAATTCTGTGGTTCTAGGAACAGAAGTGAATTCCATAAATAAGATATGCTCATCTATCCAGTTATTTAGCCTGGAGGAGAGGCAAGAAAATATTCCACAAGTTTCATTAGAGACCATGTGATGTAAAGGTGTAACTGAATCCTAAACCATTCAAATTTATGGGAATTACAGGTAGGGCTAACAGTGCAGGCTCCAAGAACACACTGGAAAGCAAACATGAAACATGAAAAGCAATATGGAAGGTTGGCAAGCTTTTCAAAATTGTTGACTTCTAGACAATTCCTCATCCATCTCATGAGGGCAGCCATTAGATAAACCCAAAGCTCCTGAGCATTAATTGTAATGCTTAAGGTACATGTTAAAGTAATCTGAGGGTACACAACAAAAAAATCCAATAAAATATCATTTTGCAAAAAAACAGCTGTTCCAAGAAGATAATACTGGTTTAACTGGAAGAGTACTTTACCAGATGATTTTTTCAAAATAACTGTAGCATGAAAAATAACATAGATGGCAGTTCCTGGTACCATAAACATTTAAAACTGTTCAACACATCCATTTAGAAATTACTGTTTATTGAATGGAAATGCTTGGGCCGGGCTTCCTTATCCTTTGACATGAATTTGATGCAACTTTGGGGAATTCACTTGCATCTATCAAGGTCATAAAAAGGGCTGCATTAGTATTCCCCTCCCTAGGACACCAAGAAACCTCAGTTACTTTCACCAACTTTACATCCTCTGTCCCTGTTAAGCTTTGAGGAATTTTGGGCGGGGCAGTCACATTAAAAAAAAACGACCACAAAAAAACCCCAAAAAACCAACCAAACAAAAAAACCTACCACACTGACTGACAGAGCAAGCAAATGCATGTTAAAACACAATGTAATGACCTTGGAATATTTCTGCACACAAAATCGAGACGCTTATGCCAGAATTTCTATATTTTAACCTTAAAAATATCACAGCAACAACGAAGTACCCAGTTCGATTAGCACTAAGCAATTATATAATTACAAAAACAACCAAACAGAAACTCCTGGTTTCATCCCAAATGTTTACAGCTTCAGCAACTGTATCGTTATGAGAGGGCAAAGATGAATGTTGTCATCCACGCCCTACCTCCTCCACCAGCTGTGATTTACAGAAGCCTCCTTAGGTTCCGGATTTTTTCTCAATCTTAGTCCCACAATGCCCCAAGTGTAAGAGGCTCAGGCTAAGACAGAATAAAGCAGACAGGTGTTGGGAATCCCTGATCCATACGGCAACTCAAGCTGTTGTCTACAGGACCACCTCCACCCTATATTTTGCAAAGACATTCAGACAATTAAGGATCTGCACCTTCTGGCTGACATCTCCAAAAAGTCTTAAGAAATGAGAAACACATAGCTGGGGAGGAGGATAGCATGAAGAGAAAGTGAGTATGGACTAAGGTCCTGACCTTGGAAGCCCTAGAGCAAGAGAGGGCAGCAAATCGCTGACAATTTTGTCAGGCAGCCGACAGGCTCAGGAGCTCAGACCCAGGCCACCTCAGCCTCAAGAGCCACACAGCATCCCTAGGGAATACCTGGCCATCTGAAGAGGAGACAGAACATGCACAGCCATTCAGTCTATGGCCATGTTCATGCTTGGACTGGTGCTGGCGTCTTGATGCTTCTGGTTCTAAGTTTCATCTGAATGAAAACTTCCCATATCATCTACCAGAATTACCAAGATCTCAAGAAGTATGTCACATCATACAAATATAAATAAATGCGCACAGCACTGCCGAATCAGCTGTTCTCAGTTCTGACATTGCTTGCATGGACAGGAAGTTTAGTCTGCCACGATCCAGCTCAGCCAAAGTCACGGAGCGTGGCTGATTTATATTGCCACATACAATTTAAAAGCCAGCAGTGGTACCCTCAGGTTCTCAGCACTGCAAGCAGGCAGGAGAGAGCTGCTGCTGTCTGCTCTTTCCTCAGAGAAAGCTGCAGGAGGACCAAACCCGCTTGCTGGCTTTCAGGCACTAAGGTGATGGGGCAGAGTCAATTCTTCACTCTGAATAATAGCAGGTAAGGAAGAGACTACCAGCTTTACATCACTGCTACATCATATGGCTAGAAGTTTACCATCCCTATCCAAGACTAATGAAAGGAATTTATAATAGCCATATAAATAATGTAAACATAGAAATTAATATAATTTGATGCTCACAAAAAATACAAGCCTGTTAAGGAAACTTGCCAGTCTGACCATTCACGAGACTCACTGGCAGTCACATCCCAAGACAAGAGACTGCCACTGCTGGAACTGAAGCCCCTTCACAGCGGGCGGCTCCAGTGACATGTTCCCCTTGGCTCCCCATACACCCCACTCACACAGTCACACCAGGTTTCCTCACCAGTTCGACCCCAGATTTCCCACGGCAGAGTCTCAGGTGTCTAGCTCCATAAAGCCATTTATTCACAGCACAGTAACACAGAAACAGCTCGAGCTGGTGCCCCCAAGGATGATCCCAACCAAGGAACTCCTGGGTTTTTACAGCCTCACAGTCCACCTGCAGGCAAGTCTCTCTCTTCCTTCTGTGTCCATCGACCTCACTGCCACTGCTGTCACCTGTCTTCTCCTCCTTTCTTATCCAAAAGATCAGCAATTCCTGGCTCCTACTGTCTTCTCTTACTGTTCCTTGCCTGCCTGGCCCAGGTGCCACCTTGGTGTCCTTTTTCATCCCAAAGGTTGGCAGTTCACAGCCTCTTGTCTCTGTCTCCCACCCAGAGCTTAATCTGCATCTCGCTCTGCAGCTTGCCGGCAGAGCTACCCAGACCAGATGTTTTCCTCTACAAGCAGCAGCACTATCTTTCTATCCACAAACACAGAATGGCAAAATTAAGTTTCTTAACCATTCCAATGCTCTTGCCAACACCCTTCAAGCATCTTCAGAGATGACTTCACAAAGGGGTTTAAAACAAGTTAATATTTCCCCGTTGCTGAAAAAACCAAGGGTTGTAGTTTTTCCTCCCATCTCTGCCCCTGGTTCATGATCCAAACTTCTGTCACTTAACACATGCCAGGCTTCATGCTTTTTTGATCACACAGTGAGGCAACTGAGATTTATAAAATGTCTGAAAAGGTTTTGGATGTATTGCTGGGTTAGCAAGTTGAATTAGAAGAACTCAAGAGCTAACATAAACAAGGTGTGGGGCACCTTACAGAATAAGTGGAGGACCACCTCTTTGTCCTTTTAACAGCAAGATGCTCATTCACATCCCTCAACATGAGACAGTGCTCAGAGATAACCAACTCAGCTACCAAAGGCAAGCTGGTGTCTCTTATTTAGCTTTTCTATAATGTTGCGAATGGTATTCCAGTCACTGGCTGTTATGATACAGTCCCAGATTTAAGAAGAACTGGAATGAAACGGCTTCTTTTTTACACTTTGCCAAAGTCAGACCTGAAAAAATGGGGCGGGGTGCCATTTCTGAGAAGTATCAGGTTTCAAATGTTATCTGAAAAAGGCAGAAACTTTTTTTAAAAAAGGAAAAAAAGGGGGAGGGGGGAGAAAAAATGGGGAGGAAAAAAATGAAAAAGGGAAAAAGAGGCAAGGAAGAAAAAATGGGTAAGAAAAAAAGGAAAAAGGGAGAAGAAAAAGGGGAAAAAGAGGGGAGGGGGAAAACCACACCTAAAAATATCTTCAGTTTTTCCCAGGGTACAAGTCTTTGTTTATCTGAGCAAGCCACAAACATAAGCCTCTGTATCTGCATGCAAATTTCTGCCCAGTTACTGCAAATCCAGAATCCAGGTTCCCTATGAATCAGCACGAGCACAAGGCTTGCCCAAACACAGCTTTCCGCTCTGAAATTATGCCTCATGCTGGAAGTTACCCACCTCAGTTCAAACTCCTGCTTTCCCTCCTCCTGTCTAGTGTCTTTTCTGAAATTTTTACACCACTTCTGGCAATCCTGTCCCATTCCCATTGCTCCCCTGGTGGCTGGCAGCTCTGGAGAGTGGACAACACGAGTCCTTGTCCAGGCTAAGAAAAAGGCTGCACTAGTCACGGCTGTGTTTAAGTTCACTGCTGGTTTTACTAGAGACGAAAACATGGACTGCAGAGCCTCAAAATAATGCCAGAAAAAATCTAAAGTTGCTAAAAGAAGGAAGAGATTCATTAGACATGGACAGAGCCCCCCACGTTTGCAGAATAGCTGGCTGTTACATTAAGCACTTACTTTTTAGTATCTACTCTATGCTGATTGTTATCTGACACTGGAAAACTGAGTTTAAAAACACAGGTATTTCAGGAGACCTGCAAATCACCTTTTTTTTTTTAAATAAGGCTTTACAATTTGTAAAGAAAATTATCTCATTGAGGTGGTATATAAAAAAACCCTCTCTGGTTTTAACCAGAGCTACAGGCAGCTGTGAATAATTTCTTTACAAAGTGACTGAAACCAAACCCCATTTTTTAACAACTGGCATCTCACAGATTAACACTATGAAGTTCAGTTTCCACCTAACTACTCCTTTGGATTTCTTTGTAACATCAGAAATTACCATCAAAGACACTGGGTTTGTGCAGGACTGCTTCACAAAATGTACTAAGCAAATACTACCAAACTTCAAAATGTTGCAAAATAACTTCTGAACTGGTTATTAAGTACCATTATTGATCTATGAAAATGCATACTTCCATGCTCCCTATTCAGACTAGGGCACGGGACATCTAAATACAAATTTTCTGTCCCGGCTCTCTCATCCTCCCCCACAAGCTCAGTGCAGCCACTTCCCTGATCCCATGAAAACAATGCCAGAACAGGTGAACCACAAAATGGCAGACTTTGATTAACTGTGGTTTTTAATAAATTAAACTCACCAGACATGACAAAGTTAAAAAAAAAAAAATTATAACAAGAATAAAAAAAAAGTTTTCAGGAATTACCTAATCCAATTAGTTCCTCCTTCCCGTGCACCTTATATCCATAACTAGCCACATTAATAAGATATACAAAGTGTAGCAAATTGTACCATCTGACAAATTGGCCTAGAATTCTTCTGCACAAAACATTACGCCCTGTATTTTTCAGAGAAAAAAATATTTCAGTATTCCCTTTAGAGATAAAACTTCATTCAAAGCCAAATGCTCTAATTATTTTTGTTAATCACCCTTCACTACGTGATAGTTAATCATTTAAAATTCCGTAAGACTGGCAACAAACTGACCATAAAATTTCCATAGCAGTTCTTCCAGGGAAAAGTGCTTCTAAAGAGGAGGGTGATAAGGCACGTCTGCCTATTCATTACAAAAAAAATTACAGTGTGAGCATTAACATAGCTGAAAAGCTGATTACTGGCCATGTCTCAGCAGGGTTTCATGTGCAACAGATGCTGTTCTTATAGTTTAGTTTTCTGCAGGTTATAATTAATATGACAGGTGTTAGAATCTAGAATGCAGAGAATATCTCTCTGCCTGTTTGAAAAGACTCTACCCCCTTGAACAACACTGTCTTTGACCTTTGCCCATAGAGAAAATTACCTACTCTTTAAGAAGAGTTAGAATCTACACTGGTGTGAACTAAATGATAAAATGTTACATAAAATTATCACAAAGTGAAAATTTAGGGTCTTTGGTCTTGTTAATATAGTAAATAGATAAAAGTAAAAAACTTCAAAATAGAAGATTGTTGTTGTTCTTTAAGCTTCTTGTTCCTTCTTCTATTCTTCTATATTCTGCAGTAAAAGTAGTTTAAGATAATTAGTTAAAAAATTCCGCAGTTCCGGTGAGCGTGACAAAGTCATTTATTAAACATTAGTAGAAAAATGAAAGTATCTTTTGTTTTACGTTTTAATTAGATAATTTACCTTTAAAAAGACTGTCTAATCTTAATAGTGCAGACTTCTTCCTGCATTCTCTGCCCGGCTAGCTTAGTCGGCAAAGCAAGTGACTCCCTTTCTCTGATAAAACTTAATAAACAACTATCTGGAAGCAGAAGTTTAAAGAAGTCTCCATTCGTCTCCTGAATTCCTAGCAAAAACGCTAAACCTCTCCCCCATCAGGGGAGACATTAATTAAAGCACAAAATGTGTCAGACAGGTAATCACCAATGTGTGATAGCTGTGCTTTTGAAGGGCTGAAGCTACATCCTACAGATGAAAAAACCTATCAGCATCCACTATTCTCCCGATAGATCCCTAAAAACTAATTGCTTCAGTTTCATGAGGTTTGCTGCTAATTTCTCTTAATCTAGGAAAAAAGAGAAGCCCAGTGGATGACAGTCATAAAATGGTACTGAAAAACAAGTAACTTTAAAAAACCTAAATCCTTCATATTAAGCAGTCATCGCTCAGTAATGTTTAGTCATAAATTATGGTGGTTTCAGTTTTGTTTTGCTGTGAATGTCAGCCTTATAAATATTTTAACGTGGAATTAGTACAGTCTTTATGATGTCTGATCCTCTCTCAAAGGCATAACGTGGAAGTGACTGAAAAGACTGGTACTAACTTCAAAGAGCAAAACAACACATTTCACTGTTGAGAGCAAACACGCCCATGAATAAAATCAAGAAGGAAACTTCAAAGAAGGGAGAAAAGAAAAAAAGCAGCTGAAAAATAGAGTAGGTGGGAAAATTCAGCTATGATTAGCCCCATTTCAGAGGCAGCCTACAGCAAGCTATACTTGAACTGCGTCTCTTGCACACAGCAGTCTTGCAGCTCAAGTGGGCAGCTGTGGCCACAGCCAATGCTTGTCCGCAGTGGGCAGGGACATAACGAGCCTCCCTCCCCAATGTCCCCTCCTCCTGTGGGGTGGCTTCACACCCTGGGCCCCAAATTCTGCCCCACTAGAGTCAGGCTGGATAGCTTCCTGCCAGAGACCAGGGGCTGAGCTACCAGTGTTGTCTGCCTTGTCCTGAGCAGGAGCTTTCCAACCACAGTGCTGGTCCCCGCTTGGCCTGCATTCATCCCCTCTTCCTGCTAAGGAAATCCACAGCATGCACAGGATGGAGACTGTGAAACAGATAATTAGTTAGCATCTCCTCCACAACAATCATCTCTGCAAAGTGGCAGCTCTCGATTTTGACAGACTTTGCCTTTAAAGAAAAACAGATTTCTTGAACTACAATGGATGATGGGAACAATACCGTATTTGTCTGCCTCCAAAGTATCCCAGAAACCCTTGGACACCATCAGTTACAAGGATTAAATATTTTCAGTTGCTGGCAGCAATTTGCAAACCCTTCTCATGTGACCAGCAACCAAAAAAAAAAACCAAAAAAAAAAAAACAAGGTCATTCGCAAAAGTGGAGTTTCACAATTAGTCATACATGTAAAAATTCACACACAATATATTACAGTGAATATGGATTCACAAAAACGATCTGCTATGAAATTTACACGGATGCATTAAGTGGTGCTTAAGTAACACACTGGGGAAATGCCAGTTGTAGTGTGAATAATTAATATGAACAGCAAGTTGGCAAGAGGTCTCAATTTGAAATACTGCTTGAGTATGTAAAACCTTCTTGAACAATAACCTAACTTATTTGTATGGTCACAGTCTGTTCACAGATAATTCACTACTATGAAAAAAAATGAGCCATTTTCATCAGATAAAACCATTTACTGAGAACAGCTCATATCAATTTACTCTGCGAACTGTTGCTCATATCAAGTTATGTTGAGTTCTTGTTTTGCTTTTGGCAATAAAAGATTGTATCAGAGCATGTCTTTGGAAAGAACGTCAAAAGCATGAGTGAAACCAGCAAGACGTCTCCATCCCTGGAGACAGTCCAGGTGTGGAGCCTAGTGACTGAAAGAAAACTTCTTTCTGTAAAGTATCTACCCCACCTTTGAGACTTTTTCTGCAAAGTGCTTCAAATACATGTATTCAGTGAGGGGTTGTGTTTAAAAAATGTGACATATCTTTGCACTTTCCTCTTGAAAATTGTTTTTTCTTTGGGGCTACCTTTTCTAACAGAATTTACAAAGAACATCTGTATTTTAGGTGTTAATCATCATTAGAGATCCAAAATTAATACTATGCTGAGTATACTTACACCAGTAAGCCATGCTAGCATGCACATTTTAATTTATAATTGTATACCCTCAGGAAGTTAAAGCAGTACATCTACTCAAGCTGCATATTCCTGCTTTTTGGTATATATGTTTACTTAGGAATGTACCACCTATTAAGTAAAATCAACCAAAACCTAAGAAGAACAAAGAAAACCTTGTTGGTACTCTGAGCAGGACTCTACCTTAATCGCTGCTGATGGATGAAACTTCACCATTATCAGCTGTGCAACTGGGATTGCAAGCCACCTGCTAACAATATTAATGTCATTTTCTCTGTCTTTCTCTGTCTTGAATTAACAGCATTCAATACCACTCTTCATTTTGCTCCCTATTGTTTTTTGTCCTTAAACTTTCTTCCGTCATTAGTCACAGCCATCTTGGTGCAAAGACACAGCACAGAAATGGTTTTATTGCCAACCTGTGAGGGTGATATCATCATCTTCTATGATTTGCTCTTCTGCGACATCCAGAGAGTTCTCAGTGATCATGTCACTAGGCTCATCCACGCAGGTTAAGCCAGAGTAGTTATGTAGGAGTTCTGCACTAGGAACATGCTCCACGATGACAGCAGGGAAAATAGATGGATCACCAAGCTGGGGGGCGTAGAAAAAAAGAAACAACAAAATATTAGTTAGATTGCATCCAATCTAACCACTTAATGACTAATACTTCAACAGATCTATACTAAACCACCTGGACATTAAACTGTCAGGAGGGAGTACTAAAGGAAAAGATGATTTTAGCACACAAAAGCAAATAGCAGCAGTGTCCCACCAGAAGCCAGAGGCTTAATATTGCTGTAGTATCTGCTGTACTGACTGTACTTCAGTACGTAACACCAGACCTGCACAACATGGTTTGGAAGCATTAAAGCTGACAATACAGAGGAGTGGCATAGCACAGTAAGTGCTACATTTTGCTGGCAATAATACTGGGTGAGAAACTTGCTGCTAACACCTTCACCTTTTGCTCTTCCCATCAAGCTGAGGGTGAAGGAGTCCTGTGGCTGTGAGGACTGGACAAAGCTCTCACAGGCACCAAACTTCCTATGAGACACTATTTAGTATCACTATTTTAGGGGACACTTGCTACCAGAAGGAAGGGGTGTAACAGGTTGATGTAAGTGCTGTAATACATTCCCTCTCTAATTCTTATGGCTTTAGTCATTTGACCTTACTCACACCACACCCCCCTCAGCACCTTCCTTTCTAAGCCTGCTTTTAGACATCATCTCTCAGTCTTGACAGTCATTTCAGATACAGAAGAAAAGAGGCAGCTGGAAAACAGAAATCAAACTGACCAGCAATAATATTAAGATGCACACTCTCTGAAAAGGCAACTGCTCAACAGGAAGAGGTTTGCAGCAAACAACATCTACTACAGACACTGTATTTTCCAAAGTGAGTCTTTTAAAATGTCATTTGCAGGAAGAAAGTCATAGCAGACTGATAGGCAGAACAGGTTCAAAGAAAGTCTAGTGTAACTCTAAGGTTCCCTAACTACAAAAATAAAACACATTATGAGTGTCTCAAGCTTAAAAACAAGAAAAAAACCTAGAAAGTTGCTAAAACATATTTCTGAGAAAACCAGTATATGTACATTTAGTCCCACCCTCCACAGAAGAGTGCAGATATGTCCAGATCATAGAATCATGGAATGGCCTGGGTTGGAAGAAACCTTAAAGATCATTGAGCTCCAATCCCCCTGCCATGGACAGGGATGCTTTCCGCTACATCAAGTTGCTCAGAGTTCCAGCCAGCCTGGCCTTAAACACTTCCAGGAAAGGGGAATCCTCAACTTTCCTGGGCAACCTGTTCCAGTACCCTTCCACCCTCACAGTAAAGAACCTTTTCCTAATATCTAATCTAAACCTACCATCTTTTAAGTTTGAAGTCATTCCCACCTGTACTGTCACCACATGCTCTCATAAATAGTCTCACTCTTTCTTGTCAGCTCCCTTCAGGCACTGGAAGGAAGATAAAGTAGTTTTTTTCAACCACAGAAGTTAAAAACCCAAGGGGAAAAAAACAACTGTATGATTGTGCCCTTGTTTAAGAATTACTAATCTCTCACTCTTGCCACTACGCACACTGTCACGGAGGGCAAACAGTATCAGAGCTATCTGCTCAACACAGACAACAGCTGTGGGAGTAAGCCTCCCCTAGGGAAGAGTCTGGACCATAAGTACTGAAAGTAGAAAGTGCAATTGGAAGTTTTAAAAGGCAGTAATTACCACTTTAAATTGCTCTGTGTTTTGTAAAACATGTCTCAGCAAAAACTGTGGTAAAGGGCAACCAGGAAAAAAAAGAACTAAAATACAAAACCAGTATTTTAAAGGGCTTCTATCATGGACAGACTACTAAAAAAAAAAAAAAAAAAGCCAACAAAACTAAAATTAAAAAAAGACCCAACAAATAACGACCTATTTTATCAAACATTTCAAAAGAGAGCAATGTGGTAGAAGATCAATAAAAATGAACAAAGTGCAAACCAGTTAAAGCCCTCTTGTGCAATCATATCGCCAGATGACAGGTGTATATCAAGTCAAGCAACGGGACAGCTGCCAACCTACACCTTTGTGGGCACCTCTAACCAATGCTGCATCATGGCGGAGCTAAGAAACCAGAAATCATTGATGGCCAAGAGGTCCCTACTGTTCCTCAGAAAAAGTCAAGTTCACATTTTGCATCCTATTTGTTTACTGACCCTAACATCCTTGATCCTATTTGCTTCCAGGCAAGAATAAACAAATAGATTTGATTAAACAAAAGCCACATCAATAAAAAAAAATAAAGCACTGTAAAGAGAGAAGAAAGATAAAAAACTACATGCATTAAAAAGGAGTTTTATTTTCAACAGTACGTTCCATAAGCTACAAGGTAGATGGTCCATTATAGCCTCATTCCTGAGATACAATTATGTTCTAAAAATAGTTCAAATACCTCAGTTTCAGTAATATGCCACAATACATAACATTTGGGATTTAAGTTACAGACAGCTGTGGTGCAGGCACTTGGACATGAGCTAGGAACCCCAAGGTTCCTTCCCAGCCAACAGACAGAAATGGTATTTCTAGGGCACAATTTCCCTGCCCAGTTTTAGGCTCCTGTGCTATGATAGAATGAGTAGCCTAAAAACACCTATTTCTCTACACTGACTATGAAATGGTGGAGGCGGGGTGCTCATTTCTGGTGTAGGCATCTGTGTCCTGCACACTCATCAGCAAGTGGCCAGCTTCCTCCCCGCCACGTCTGCACAGAGAGGCGCGCTCCTCTCGCCCGCTTCCGCCCTTGCACCAGCTCAGTAGCTGCGGTGTCCGCAGCGACAGATCAAGTTGCCTGTGCTCAAGATAAGCCATACATTGGCTTCTTCTGGAGAAGAAAATTACTCTGGCTCAGCACTGTCCTTCTCTAATGACCAATGCGCACACCACTGGCTTGGCCTCTGAGAGGACAAGTTGTAGAAAAATGTTTCAGAATAATAAACAAAACACAGATAAAATCAACTGATTGTCACATGTTTTCAGACCAGTTTCTCAAAGCCCTATTTATATTACACCCTATTCACTTTGCTATGAAACCTAGTTACAAAAGCCCAAACATCTATGTGTTTCTAAAATACACTTCACTACTGACCAAAATGTTTCCTGTGGTAGTGACCTGTGCTGCTTCAGACAGCTCAGCAGTACTTGGTTTGACCCATATGATCAGATCTGAACTGCTCTGCAAGATTAAACTGTATTTTGACCATGTCTAGAAACAATCATTACACACATACTCTGATATGGTTGGTGCATCTGTCTGCAGGCAGAGAAACGTCCATGGTAGGGCAATACCTCTTCACCTGAACTCGGTGCTGTACTATCCAAGGAAGCCACTGACATACTACGCTTCCGAAAGACTGGAGACAAACAGAAAAGCATTCACTCACAATAAGACATTTTAAAGGTGCTTTTCTTTAACTTAATCACAGTTTTGAACAGGAAGAATCAGAGGTAATATCACTTCTTGTGGCCTTTTAGTTTAAAACTATTGTTACACCTGCTTCCAACTCATACCCTACAGTGGTACAATGTATGGACTTTACTTCCTGCCATGGTTGTGAAAAGGAAAGGAGGGAACAAATTCTAATATGCTCCTATTGAGAAAAGCATTCACACAACGGCAAACAAATTTAAGTTGAAATGCATTTTTGTGGAAGTGGTCATTGCTTTTTTGCACAGTATTTGCAATTGGTTATGATTTCATTAACAAGCCTTTCACTCAGTTTTAAAAGCTAATATTAATGTACGCAGATGTACATATGGCTGTTGTGAGGTAATCTCACCTCGGTACTTCTATAAAGTTCTTGATTTCACTGAAAGTGCCCGAATACCAGTTGAGAGCCAAGCTAAACCTTCCTCTAGTTCTGTTGTTTTGTAAGACACAAATATAACTTTGTACACATTTGGAACTGCAGAAGAGCCCTTTTTTACTATGGCTCCCTTTGAAGCTACTGTGCAATGAGAATTACACACGGGGAAAACATTAAATTAAGAACTACAAGGTAGTGATTCAATTAACACAAATTAAATTACCTCTCTAATAGCAAGATCACAAAATAATTTATTTCTAATACAAACATGCTTCTATAGGCCCTAGCAAAAAGGAAGAGTGCAAACTATCCCACCAAAGTTTAAAAAAAAGTCCCTAAGTGTCAGCAATAATTTTCAATAAATTGATACAGAGATCCACAGAAGAACAATTTGTGTATTTTTAAATTTCTCCTACCTCTGCTGCTTCATCTTTCTCATACAAAATATAGGTACAATATGACACCTTAGCTCCAGCAAAGCTTTGACTTGGCTTCAACCCATCTCCCATGTCTGCGGGACACATAAAGCAATTGAGCTACTGCTGAAACCTTCCCAAACCTTAGACACCAAATCCCTGTAGACAGACCTCTACCAATTCAGAGGAATGCAAACTTCATACAGATGCTGAAGGAAAGGCCCATAAGCAGATCCCTGAAAGCACTGGTTATACTCCATAATCCCCTGAAAAGGCAGCAATCTTCCTTCCTGCTCTCTAATTCTTCTAGTGTGTTTGACATGCTGACAAGGTGTTTCTTTTTTTCTCTGAAAATTGTCTCATGAACTGTCACCAACTGACAGAAGATCAAAACACCATCCTGGCCATGGAAATGGAAAATAAGGAAGGGGATTTCTTCTGCTTTGGAGGTACTGTCTTCTCATACTAAAAGTCTTTAAGGATGACAATTTGTCCCAGGAATATGGTGACTAGCTTCTAACTGGTGTGGAATAAATTTTGTGTAAGTGAATGATGGGTGGGAAGAAATGCATGCAATAGATTGTAGGAGGGAAAAGCTACATGGGGAAACAAAGGAGAAAGCAACCGCTGGGAAAAACCAACTGTCTTTTTAACCAAACAACAGAACCCAGACTCACAATACAGATGGCCATTTATATTAAAAAAACAAACAGAAGAAAAAAACCCCAAAAACCAAATAAAACACCCCAGAAAACTAAACAGAATGAGACAAAGTGATCTTAGTGAGTAGAAAACAGCCTTTGGTTTTCCCCTGCTGAAGGCATCTGTGCAGAGGCAGCCTCTTGACTTTAAAGGTGTTCCCACTGCCAGCGTCTGAGAAGTGACCAAATTGCACAAAGGGATGTTGCAGGCAGACATATGATGCTTGCTTTTCCGGGAAGACAGCCTCATTACAGATTTCATATTTTCCTTAATGTCTTCATAAAACTGAAAGTGGATAAGGGGGAGGAACCTTCTGCAGGAGCTGGAAATAGCCAAAAAAATGTAGACTTTCATCTTGACCAGGTGGCTTAATCTTTCTGAAAGCCCATGGCAATATCGGGGAATGTGGAAGAGCAAACCCAGGCATGAGATAATGGTGCAGAAGTCATGACTCAACTTAAGGTCTTGGACCCCTCTTTATCAGAAGAGGGGAAGAGAGAAACATCCCCCAGAGATATAGAAGGGGTCTTCAGGCACAGCTTATGCATGCATCAGAGCCACCTGAGAGAGCACAGCCTGACACAGAGCAGTCATGCTGGGAACCATGTTAGCAATTTAATGGTTGTAATGATTCAACTTGTCCCTGGCACCATTTAAAACTTCCTACTAGGGATCTAGCCACTGTGGCTGCTTTTATTCAGCTTTTTTTAAAATTAAGAATGTCCTTATCAAATATCACATTAGCTGTAAGTCCACAGCTTAAGGATTAAATGAAAAGGCATTGAAAGAAGAAGCTGCAGATAGGAAGAGAAGCAGGTTTAGACAGCGGCGTTGACTCAGCCAAAGCCTATAGGAACTCCTGCCCAGTTTTATGTATGCAGTCTCTCCTTGTCTCCCAACAACAACAAAAAACCCAAACAAACAAAACAAAAACACAGAAAGGAAGAAAAAGAAAAAGCAAACTCTCTGTTTTAACCAGATCCCTGGCATGTAGCAGAAGCCAGACAGGTTATCAGTAGCCTTAGCCCAAGCCACTTGTTCCCTTCTGAAAATTACAAGGATATTTTCATTTCATTTCTTCCTCACTACAGATCTACTGTATGGTAAGTGAACCCTCCAAGAAAAACAAAAAATTTTTAAAAAAATCATTCTTTTCTAAACTGCAAAGGATAAAGCTGATAACAACAACAACAAAAAACCCACACGAGTCCATGTGATTGAGCCCCTCCCATTGGCATCTGCCGCTGAATGCTTACATTTGCAAATGGACTGCTCATAATTTATGGTTGCTTAACCAAGACTTTAAAAAAAAAAATTAAACAAAATAGCCATGAATTATGACTTCCCTGAAATAGTGAACATAGCTGCCACTTAGACCCCGAAACTCTCCCCGCAGCTGTTCCATGTCCCAACAGCTCTTGGCACAAGAGAGCTCCAGGCAAAGCTTTGACAAGAAGAAAAGTACCAAGTTCTTACAATGCCAACTTGTGGGGGCATTGCAAAAATAATTATCCAAAGTTGAGTTAAATGACACCTATTGTATACGATGAAGATCCAAAAAAAATGCTTTTGCCCAACATAGAGCTCTTAAGAGAGCTAAAATTTTTGCAAAGTACACAAATTGTGTTATCCATCCCTAAATACAACTGATCTAAGAATTTAAAAACTTTAGGAGTAATTTAAAAACTTTAGGAGTAGCAATAGCTCCTATGTGGTAAGAAGCAGGTCAATCAAGTATAAGCAAGAAGCAGACTTTTTGGGCTAATGTACTGTGAACCCTCAGCCAAACTAAACCTTGTACCAGCTTCCCAGGATGGAAGCTTCCCTGTGCAGGACTTCTCTTCTACAACTGAGTACTTAAGATTTTCCTTTGGGTAGCCAGCTAGCTGGCTACCTGCATCTTTGATATCTGAACTAAGTGAACTCAGTGATTTAAAAGGAGCTTGCATCTGACTGCAGCAGTGGACTTCCTGCTATGCACCCTCTATCTGTGGGCTTTCACATCTTTGATTTCATCACCTTTAGGGTATGCTACAGGGCCTCTTCTTTTCTTAGACTTCATCTAGAGCAGAATTTAGTGGGGTTATGAGGTAAACATCAAGGTTGAATTTGTTCTGAAGGTGGAGAAACCTTTCTGTTTAGAAAGGTTTTACTGTCCTGTTAAGTGCTCTTTAGTATTTTTAAGGTTTTTCAGGTAAGCATCTGAAGAAATTGCAAGAAGCAGAACGCACGGCTAAACAGAACAAAACCACGTCTGCCCTCACTACCCCTCCCAGGAACCACACTGAAGTAGCCCTCCCTACCTCAATTCTCCCCTCTCCTATCGGCTTGTAAAGTAAGGCCAGCAATGAACAACCAGCAGAGTTAGTAAGTAAGGCTCGTTTTCAACTACGCTTGTGCAATTCCCATATCTAAATCCCCAGGCTACCACAAGCTCTGGAAAAATACAGGGAAGGAAGTTACATTACTAATTCCACCCAAAACTGAGTTAGCACTTTAGATAGACAACACTCAGTTCATTGAAATGATCGCATGACTCTGACAGCAGAAACAGGCCAGTGACCCAGCCAGATATTAGGCCATACAGAAAACCAGAGACAAGATTATAAAGCCAAAAGTGGGGGGTTTTTTTGAAGAGAGGAGAGTAAATACTTTTCACGCTAACAAAAGAGGAACAGTTTGTCATGGCACTTAGCCTTTTAAGAACTGTTTCTCCACAGCATTCAGACACCTAATTTCTTGTTAATAAATGCAAGCTCTAATATTAACCAAGCTCTAATATTAGCTGCATGATTTTTACAATAGGAATCCTACACTGAAGCTTCAGGACTCACAGGATGTGGTTTAAATAATCAACACCTAACTGAAAGTCTGCTCATGTAGAAACAGACGTATTTTCCCTGCAGTGTAAAAGAAACCAACTGAAATTACTTTCAAGCTTATTTCTGAATAACCAGCATGCAGTAACACAATTTAGAAACCAATCTGTAAATAACAATGAACAGGTACATACTGCACCTTCCAGTCATCTGCAGTGTGACCATTACTTCTACTCAGAATTTTATCCTAGCACACTAGAGAAGTTGAAACTACTATAAAATACCATAATTTTGGGAATTCTACATCACACATGCATGGATTCTACTGGCACAAATCAGAAAAACAGGAAAAACATTTTTGGAGGAGGATGTCTCTGCAATACTGCAGAGGTTATAACATTTCAACCAATTTCTGTTCTGTGCATGCAAGTTACAGGAAGCTTTTGAAACAGCACAAAGATCTGCTGCAACAATAATGACCTCAATGTTTCCTTTTTGTGTTTTACACCACATTTTTCCCTCGTGTTTCATAATACTCTTAGCACCAACTTGTACAAATATGGTTTCTTACACCATCCCATACCTGCTGCTCATCCTCCATGACGTTGCTGGCAAATTCAAACACAAGCTCATTCTGCTGTACAACTGCTGCCATAATAACGCATTCCCAGATCTCAGCTCCACATACAAAGAAAAATGTTCTTGAATGTGAAAGAACAGAGAGCTTCACTGAGGTCCAGCTGGACAGAAAGGCAGGATCACAAAATGAATCGAGTATCAGTGTTCGTATTTCTTAGATCATCAGTGTTCCTGGGTTCTTCTCTTCTCTTCTCAAAGCAAAACAAACCAAGGCAAATCCTTTCCTGAATTGTTCTTCCCACCTCAATAGCCTTTACCACTGTGAAGGGAAAAATAAAAAAAATTATCATTAGAAAATTATTACTTTAGCAATGTGAAATAGTAGCCGTGGTAATAAAGCTTTCCGCACATTATAACTGTTCTATCTACGTCCAAGGAAGTCAGACACTTTTGTGTCTCCAAAGGTATTACTTTTACCGATTAATGTATGTGAACTTTCATTCCCAGAAACAGAACTGTTTCAGGAAATAAGACATCAGTTTCAAAGTGTTTCATATTAAAAGCATGAGACTAAGGAAAAGTTACAAAAGTTAACAAGAAGAAGAAAATCCATATTTTCATTTGATTTAGATATGCAGTTTTCACATTCATTAGTACCTCTCATCTTCACAGTTTATTCAAAGTAAAAATACAAAACTCAGACTGACCTACTCAGCTGTAGGATATCCCAAGTATATCACATTTCTTCTTCACACACAGTTCAAATTTAGCAAAGTTGTTGTTTTGCAAGTCAAATGCTCTGGATCTTGAATCCCCGTGACAAAATGATGAAACCAATAAATAAATTCTTTGTACAATCCACAGAGTCCCCACGTTCCTGCATGAAGCAGATCTTCAGCTTCATGTTAAAAATGCACTGTAAACGTACCCTTATCTCTACCAGAGTCTCGCAAGCAGCCGGAAGGAAACAGCACTGACCACGTCATGGCAAATTAGAACTGGCAAGAAAACTGCACAGTACAAAGAAAAAAAAAAAATCTCCAACTACAGAATGTAAACAGCTTCAGTGAAGGGATGCGTGCCCACAGCTCCCATGTTGTTACTTACTCATCGGTGCCAAAGGTAAATGTGGTTAAGGTGAGCTGACCAAGAGGTTGCTGCACCACCTCTGGGGAAAGAGGTGAGCGTGAAAAGAACTCTTCGTGTACAACTCGGGTGACCCATACATTAATTTTAAAAATCTACCATTTCAAAAGAATAACAGAAACAGGTGTCTAAAATTAGGAACCTAAGGAGTATGTTGGTGCCTAGGAATTTAAATCCATATATTTTAAAGGAAGCAAAATGTGTGGCTCCTAGCATTTTGAGCAAAATTTTTTAAACTGCCTTTGATTAAGAGCTGCTGTGACAAAAGAATATGGGGCAGAGGTCTAACACATACCCATCCAGAGTGAGACCCCCAGGAAAACCAACTTCAGTGCCACTGGTGAGGATTAGCAGCTGCCTTTGTACAGGAGGTTTAACTATGCCTTGTTTTTACAGTAGGCTGAAACTCAAAAAAATGAAGAGCATCTTCCTCTTCCCAGTGCCAAGCAATTTAATTAGGGAGGATCATGTCAGAGACTTGTACTCCTTCACTCTAGGAAATGTAACAGCTGTTTTTCCTATACGCATTGTGGTATTCCCAAATTCCTAAGTAGTGATGGCAGAACATTTAGGCATTCAAGTCACTAGATCCTACCCTTCTAAGAAATCAGGAAACCCAAACCCAAGATTATGCAAACAGGAGAACCTCCCCAACTTCCAAAGCATGCTCTAATTAGCTGTTAAAAGGTTTGTAAGAGTAGCCACAACCTTAACTATATAATATTTGCTTTAATGAGAGTTGCATGCATGAACAGAGAAGGAAGTGCTGTAGGAACCATGACTGTTCAACCTCAGCACTTGCCATTTTACTGGTTGACTTGAATAGTTAACAAGGCTTTCTCCATACTTCAGCAGGGTTACAGCACTGAAAGCATTACATGCAACCATATAATCCTGGGTGACTTCCTTAAATCTGGTTAATTGGCCTTGCCTTTTAGAAGATGTGGATGCCATTAGGAAGTAGACACACATTGCCAGTATGTAGTGGGACTAAGCCCAGCTTGGCCCATCCAAGACTCCTACCATACTGTATACCAACCTGAAAATAAAGTACATAACTATATACTATAGAGTTTAATATTTCCTACAGACAGCGATTCAAGTGGGTCAATCTATGCTAACAGGGATATACCAACTTTTTCAGAAGAGAAGACAGGTATGGAAATTTATTGAAGTACAACTTCTATTTTGGTTCCTGTTTAGGAATAAATTGTAACTGTACAACAAGATTAAATAATATTTTAAGCCACACCCTCTAATCAGTGAAGAGCAACTTCACTGTAAAGGATCACAAGGCAAACAGGGAAAAACAAGAACCTCCTCAGTTGTCCAAATGGAGGCTTCCGTTTAAATGGGGGTTAAGCTAATTGTCCAGAGCCAGAATACTGCCAGGGTTTATAATCACAGCCATTACACTGACTGAAGTCACATGTATGAACAAGGACTACAAGTCCTTAAGACCCAGTAACTTTCTAAGGTCAATAACAATTAACAGAGTCAATGTAAAATAGGGATAAAGGATGTGTTAGAGACCCAGGCTACCCAGTAAGCTCTTACATATAAAGAAAACTGGAGGTGAAGCTACCCTAAAAAATTTTAGAAGTTCCCCATGTGCACTGGGAACTGACATTTTCTTCCATTAGTGCCAGGTTATTCATTATTCTGTAAAATATTAATATTTTACAGTAGATACTACAACACCAAAATGTACACTAAATGCATAAGATCCAAAAGCTGTGGCAGTAAACTTCCTAGAAGCCATAAATAAATATTTCCTTACTTTTCATTTTAAAAAAGAAACAACAAAACTCTCAATGCAAAATTAATTATCACAATTTAATACGATTTAAGAGACTGCAGCAGCATAATGCATTTGATCCACAGAAACTACTTAAACCAGTCACACTTTATGCTAACAGGAAACTCCTAATCATCTGATAGCACTGTAAGAATAGTCCGTCAAAAGCTGTTTTACGAATTTTGCACTGCAGTGATGCAGTGATGTGAGACTGTTCCTTCTCCCCTACACCCTGGCCCCAAAACCACCGAGGGCTCCATAAATAAAGTAAAATGATACATTCTTTTTACAAAAGAAACATCTAACGACAACATTAGCACCAAAGCCAGAGACACGTGAGTGAACAGGCTTTAGTGAGCTTTCATATCTAACCTTGCAATGGTTAGGGACTCAGACTATTATTGTTTGCAGGATATTTTTCATTACTCCTGTAGCAGTATATAGAAATAGAAAATGATCTATTGGGCAATAACAGCACAGCAAAATAATGCAAAAGTGCTTTCCTTTAACCTGTATTACTTTTCCTGCCATATAGAAAACAAGAGCAGCTTTTCACAGAACCCAGCAGAATTCTAAACCAGCTATATTTTCCTCCACATCTATTTTTATAAACTGTGCTTTCATTATTCCAACTATCACTGGGTCCTGCTGTCTATAGGCTAACACAAACATGAGTATTGTTTTTGCTATATAACTCCACTTATCCCCCACCTGATTTTACATACATCTGCGAGTAGAAAATAAGTTATTTGCAAACAGCATATAATGTGTAAATTGTATTCACATGCACAGTAAGCTTGACTACATAAAAACAGTCCTAGGAGAAAGGGAACCCAATATACATTATCATAAAATTTACATCAAGTTTTCAGAACTATGGAGGAAGTAAGGTTTTGCTTTCATTTTTACTAATTGTTGTACAAATATATTATAAAAAACAGCACATCAATATAAACAAGCACCTTAATTTTGCTTAATCCTTGAAACTGAACTCAAACAAAATTATTTCAATCCTCCTGGAAACTCTCCTCACCCACCGATTTCAACATCTAAAAACAAGCTCCTCAATCAGCTTGTCAAAAAGCACATTCAGTCAATTTAAGTCTTAGTACATGCTACTCTGGTATCCCGGAAGATGCACTGTAGGATTCTGTACTAGACATCAGCTAGACATCAACTTTTTCCCTACTACTCTTCCCCATTTATACCCTCCAGTTAGTCCTAGCCCTGTTGAGCCACTTCAACACAGCTTGTAAGAAATACCTCCAGAACCAACGGTTTTGGTCCCAACGGTGAAGCTGCAATACTGCAACTAGGCTCCATGTTGGAATCCACAAATTCTCCTTCAAATCCTGATAAAATGAGCCAGTACAGGCCATACTACCTCAGCATTCAAGCACTGTAATGCAGAACACCAAAATAAGATAACGGCACCACAATGGAGCAGATGTAGCAGGCACTGAAGTACCAGGCAGAAACCCAAAAATTTGCCAAAGGTCAGCTATGAGCTTGGAAGACTCAAGTCTTGGTAATGAGAGCATCCCAGATGAGCTGGAAGATGCTTCCAGCAAGCTACTGGATCCAGTCCCATTTAGGGTTACTAAAGATGACTGTAATCATCCTGCACTGCCTTTCTCATGAAATTAGTAAGATTATTCGTACACTTAAAATAAGAACCAGCTTAGCTGCTTTAAGACTCAAGTGCAGATCTGAATTCTGGCTTACTGATTAAACAATTCCACTCATTCAACACAGGGACAAATCACTTGAGATTGGGATTTCCCACTGATTTCCTAAGACAGTCTGCAGCATTAGCTCTAGCCTAGAAATGTCAAAGTTGTGACTTAACAGGAATGCAAAGCTGAACCTCTCCTTCTCTAGACCATCTTGGATACAGGAAAAAGAGAGGAGTGAATGAGAGGAAAGGGAAGATTAAAGACATCACCTGGAAATCTTGAACAGAAGGACTGAAAACCATCTCAGGTGAGGTCAAACACATGGATGGTAACCACACCATTTCACTCAAATTTCTAACTCCATTCTGCCAGTGGAGGTTAAGGACAGTTAAACCCAGAGTCAGTTCACTTTCTGAAGAGACACATCCCTTTAAGATAATGAACAAGTATCATCGTAGAGTCAGGTTTTCCTAAAAAGGAGGGCAAAGCTGAATGATATCACAGTTCTCTTAATGCAGAAATCCCAGACCAACAATGATCTTTACATACAGTCCACACTAAGCATAAATGTTAACACCTTAGTATTCTGTGTCATTCTTCTTGGATTAATTTTTCCTATTCAGTAATAGTACAAATTTGCACAGGACAAGGGCTTTGAACCATGTCCTTAGACCCAGGGCATCTGCAATTGATGAAATGACAAGAACAAATTAACATATGTCACTTGGCACAAAAGGTTTTTGAAGGCTCAGTATTTCAACTGCTCACACAATTTAAAGGAGATAGAAAAACAACATGGTAAGAGGGTAGCACTGAGGAAGGAAAGAAACAACATAAGGAACAGACTCAAATCTTCTGAGAGCATCCACGCTGCCTAGGGCAAACTGTGCAAAGGGCAGCTGACATAATAAAAGCCAACAGAGTGACCTTTGCTGAGCTTTCATTAAGGACAAAGAAATCATCAGTATCAATAAATCCCTGTTTTGCAGCCTGTCTGGAAATCAGCCGGTGTCACCACAGGCTCTCAGTGCATATACAGCAAGGAGGACAAAGAGTAAGAGGGTTTATCTCTTAAATATAAACAAGCACAAAACCCCAAAACTGACACAAAATTCAGTCAATATTAAAGAAGTGAAATGAACCCACTTGACATAAAAACAGATGTTTACTTCAAAGAGTAAAGCACAAATGCTAGCAACAAGCTCTTTGCCATCGAAAAAAAAAAAAAAACAACAAAAACTCTTTTTTTTTTCTTTTTTTTTTTTGCAACTATCTCTTTTAGCCTGAATATTTAATTTGAGGCAAGATTCCTTTCCAGACTATTAACAGTAATGGTTCCAGCACCGTTTACAGACTCCCCCACCCATAAAAACCCTTTTCTTCCAATCTCCCATGTTCCCTCATATTTTTTTAAGTCCCTTTTATTCAGCACATTTATGTAACACAGCTGTTGTACCCAAACCCAGCAACCTGGCAGAGCACTGCTGGGAAAGCTGAAAAAAATTACAGCATGATTGAGGCTTTTTTCCTCTGTATCCTCTCCTGCCAGCATGCTCAGTGTGTCAAGGTAGCCCCAAACCAGTGTAGGTGTATAGATACAGAGCACTGTAAGTAACTGATTTATGCTGCAGCAACACAGGATCAGCCAACCACCAACAGGCCAGGCCTAAGAGTGACCTAAAAGATACAGAGGTGAGATAGGCTCTCCCCAGCTTTACTACTGAAGCTCCTGAGCTCCAAAATAAGTATTTGAACATCTGCTAAGAGCAAGCCTCCCTAATTTCATCACGCAAGAGAAAGGGCAGGCTGGGTTTTAGTCACCTCTCCGCTAAGTGTTTGCTCTAGCAAAGTAGAGCCAACTCAACAGGAAAAGTTAGCTGACCTAAAGCAAGGGAGCAAGGACACACCAGGGGGAATAGAGAGTCCAAATCCCCTCTCCTGCTTCCCCACTCCCCAGGCATGAAAGTAACTGAATTTTGCATTTCCATAGATTGGCTGCATAGTATAAGAAGAGGTTAAGGAGATGGGACGTGACAACTCCATCCCACCTCTCCTCCCCAAATCATGTGAGAGATTGGACCTCTTTTCCTCCTTGCCAGCCAGCCCCCAGCTCTCCTTCCGTACCCAGGCCCCAATCAAAACTGTTTAGTGGATTCAAACATCATTCTGCAGTTGCCCAACTTTTGGCACATTAGACACCTAAAAAAGAAAATAGGGGGAAATTTTTAGAAGTGGTTATGTCACCACCTGGCTACCCATACAGCTTTGAAACTTTTCAGATTGAATTTGGGTTACTGAAGCCTCAGGTCACAGATAAACCACTTACTTCAACTACAGTTAGATAAAAGCCATGTAACATTGCTGCACCGCACAGCCCCTACTCCAGCTGCCTGCACGGACACATGGACACGTGCTCACACACATCAGCTGCATGACCACGCTTTACACCCATGGGCACATGCATCACATATACACCAGAGCACATGTATGAAATGTGTGCCCTTCTACTGACTTGACTTTTAACTTTTGGTGCAGCTGTTTTGCCTACCAAAGATAAAAAAAACCCCACCACCTCCCACATCTCTATACAAGAGGATACACAAGAGTCCTCCTTCTCTGCTTCCAGTTCAGTCACCTCCACCCACTGCTGCTTATCAACACCCCAGTGCTGCTAGGAAAATATTTAGCTTGATCTTCCCCATACCCACTAAAGCCAAACAAACAAGATTAACTACCGCCTCCCCCGCCATCCCCCCAAGAGGACAGTGTCCCCCAGGCAGTGCATGGGGAGATCACACAGTTTGCCAAGCCTGCAAGAATTCCATTCAGTCTACCGGCCAGGGAAATGGAGCAGCACCAACGTCTCAGGGCAGCATGAACATCTTGGTCTTGGAAAGCTAACATCTGTGCATAGGTACTGTCAAAAAGGAGAGAGGGGTGTAAGTCAGGCCTTCACCACCTCAAAAATGCTGACCACAAGCACACTGTCACACCAAGCTCCCTGGCAACTGACAGCATGACTGCCTGTCTTTGTAAGAACTTCTCTGCAGGGCTATCTGAAGGTTCCTTATCCTATCAACCATCACGTTTTGTTATGGGGAATGTTTCTGGAAGCATGGCCTTGTTTAGCAATGTAATATGGATCCAAGAACCAGCTGAAAACGTAACATTCATAGCAAAGACCTGCTTCTCCTCTTGCTACTGCATAATGGCACACGTGCATGCTAATGCCCAATAAATGCAGAGGCTGGGAAGTGTGGTTTGCTGGTCCAAAACTCTTGGCAGTCACTAACTTGGTCTGCCTCTTGATTCTGGCTTTTGTAGTTAATTCATCACTACTGGTAAAGAAAGGAAAAAATCAGGTGATCATATTTCCCAGCTGATAAAATGAGATAAAATGAGAACAAGGAGACATTCAATTAAGTCAAGAAGCAACTAGTTTTGAAAGGATGAAAGGAAAGCAATTAAAAAGGCATTGGCCTAGATGTACTTGCTCAAACTCCTTGCTACAGACACGGCAGAAGTCAAAAGCTTAGGAAAATTGTAAAATGTTTCAAAAACGGCTCAATGTAATTAGACCAAACCATCCCCATTACATAAGGATTTCTTTTTAAAGAATGGAAAAGAGCTGTCTTAACACACGACAAACCTTCAGTAATGCAGACGGCAATCGCACATCTCTAAAGGCAGGATTTTGCTGTAATTTTATTCCTGTTAACTGTTCACTTCTGGGTTCACATATTCTCCACCAGAAAAACAGTTAATATATTAAACATTGCAAAACCAGAATAGATGGACTACAAGTTGGATATGACACTGCAAGTGTCCACTTAGTCTAGCTCATCAAGAAGTAAGTGATACTAATTACGGCGAGAAAGGAAAACAAAAGATCTCTCATTACCTCCTCTCCTACAACAATTAGTATATGCTATTTTATCCAATAGTAAATTTGCAGAGACAGGATGGGTTTTATGTCTTGTAATAGGATAACCAAATTACCAGCATTAATAAGTAACATTAGTATCAAATATATCTTACTATTTTTACACTGCACAAAATCTCAAAAAGCTGTTTTAAAAAAAGATACGGAGAAAACAGTAAATTGATGAAATCCCAAATCCGGTTCAGAAATTCCTGCAAACCAAATTAACTATTCCAGTGACAGAAAATAAATGTTTTAAAAGGCACCTTTAAGTGGTTTCTGGCATTTAATAGCACCTTTTGTCGGGCATTAAGACCACAATCCTACAACAATAGAGCTGCAGGTAAATCAAATTTCACTGATTTCCAAGAGAAAGATCTCAATACAGAAAGAGTTGAAGGGCTGAGCTCCAAGACAGCTAAATCAGGATATGAGGAAACTTGTAAAAGAGGGGTGGAGGGGGGAAGAACTGTTTGACCCTGAAAGATTTTGCTCTTTTGATTAACATATACACAGAGAAGAATGAAGTAGTGGTAGTGGGAGGAAGAAAGATCAGAGAAACTAAATATAATTGCTTTGGCAGGGTGCCAAACTTCACAAATTACCAGTTGCCAGTCTGTACCCAATACTGACTTAAAACTGTAAATTGTTCTCTAAAAACTATTTTGCCAATAAATTAGTAACACAGTCATTATTTTTAAAGCACCTGCAGGCAAAAGTTAAGTTTACCAAAGAAAAATGGATGGCCAAAAACAATAACTTTCTTTTTTAGCTCCACTATAAATGAGCATACAATTTATTAAAGCTAAAGAGGAAAACAAAATAAAAGAGAGGCCAGCAGAGATCAAGTTCAAGTTGAAAGTTTCTTATTCCAGGCAACCTCTTCCAGCCAAGCGTCAGTAATTCTAGATCAGGGAGTTAAACTCCCACAGGACTTTTTCAGCATTCGGCAGAAGTTGCTACAGGAGCCAGCTTAGTAAAAACCCCATTACAACTTCTGCAACACAGATTTTTAGCATTCTGTGGATTTCCTTTTGCACTTGATTCTTTAAAAAACTTTTCTAACTGGACCATCAAGCACAACAAACTTGTGCAAAAAAAAATTGAGTAAGTTTAAAATTACTCTCTGACGTAGCCGTAGAAATGCTGTGTGATTTGCATTTCTCTGTTTGAGTACTTGAGCAGTTTCAGAAATCTGAATTTAACTGATGTGCACCAACTAGAACGGGGCACAAACTAATCCACACAGAACCTGCTGAAGCCTCCCCTTTCCCAAACTCACAGATCTGAACCTCAAGCTTCAGTTTGGTACTTTGCTCTTGTCAGCAATGTGTATGTTCGAGAAACATAAAGTGTCTTACCTTTGCAGTGTCTTTAAAAGATCTGTATGAATACAGAGCAGATTAGACTATGTTTCTGTTGCTTGCCTCTCATTTGCTGTCACCTGTCAGCAAAATGAACAGTCAAAAGCCTCTGGAGCAGGCTGGTATTAGTCAGCTAGACTTGAATTTCCAGTTCTTTTACATTGCTGTCTATTTTCCTCCATTAGGTTAGCCTGTCCTACCCCGGTATCAGATTACAGGGAGCCAACATTTATAGCACCTTGCAAAACAGTCGAACATATCACATACCTAAGTCTGCCTATACCTGTTGCCCTCAATGCTTAACCCTTTCTACCAACAGGACACACGTTTATTCTAGAATGTATCACCGACAAAACATTTGCAGCAGAGGAGTCGTTTTTCCTTCTCACCTCACATCTACAGGATGGCATGAGATTTCATTTTAGGAACTGCAGAACATAGGCAGGCTACACCAAGAACAGAGGCTCCGAGATGCCCGCAAGAACAAACCTGCAGACCCTACCTCCAACGAGAACCCTGGTCTGGAAGCACTTGCCGATTATTTCAGCAGGTCTGAGAAACCCCAATCCCTATTCTGGGTTCAAGATCATGTAATTACACTAATTCCTTGCCTCCCTCAGACCCTGCTGCTAGAGAAGGAGGCAGGCAGGCGTGTTCTCAGCACATGACCGGCATGGCGCAAGGAGATGGTGTTTCCAACCCACGGCTCCCCAGCACCACTGGCTTCCTTCTGCCCAGCCAGGATGTGGTGCTGCCCTGGGCTTGGCTCTTCCACCATCTCCCTCATGGCTTTTAGCCCAACTTCCCTTTCTGGAAGATGTCCTGCTAACTCTATTTCCACAGACTAGGGCCTACAATTTAGACAGTGTCAAGTCAAACACTACAATGCTGAAAGAAAAGGAGTAGCAATTTCCCTCTTTACACAAGATGCATGGCCATCCCATAACCATCAGCAAAAATGGTACTGCTTCAGAGGACTACACAAGGTACTTCACGTGTTAGGACAGGTACCTTAGCTTTCCTACATGCTCATCATGCATCTTGGACTTTATACATATTTATTTGTTAAAGCTCTGTTTTTCTTACAACTCATCCAGGGTTGTTCAGGCATCCTCCTTCCTGGGACCAGTGGTCCACTTTGCTAAAGCTGAGAATATAAGGTGATACACCATTACACTCTTACAGGCAAGCTAACTGAAGAGAGCAGAGATGAAACACACAAGAAGAACTTTAATTACATGCTGCTTTAACCTAAATCTTTACTTAAGTAACTTTTACTCCTTTAGATAAGAATCACAGACCCAATCAAGGCAAAGCAAAAAATGAACGGCTAAGAGGGCTTGTAACGAGAAACAGTACGGCCCATACCACAAAGCACTGCAACTAACACCTACCTATAAGCTACTCTAACTCAGCACTAAACAACCATTTTGGTCTTTGAGAGATTCTACTCATTTATAAGAACACTTTTATTTATATTAAAGTTAGCACTGTGGTTAACAATGACACGTGGGTAAAATGTATAGATACATATATCAGATTTTCAGTCTTACTTATAAATCTCATCAGTTAAAACATGTTTCTGCAAACCATGCCTAAAGCTTTTTCATCTATTTGCCACAAAGATCCTCATTCAACTTTACCCATAAATATAAGAAATTAGATACTCAGTCATGCATTTCCAATGGTTATACCGCAGGAATTAATCAGTGAGAACTTTTGCACCAGGCAAGAAGTCACCTGTTTTCTCCACTCTGTAACCAGGCAGAGCACCCATACAGTGCCCAACACACGCCTTCCCTAAACATCCCCAAAGGTCCATTTTGTCACCCATTCAGTCACAAAAATTGAGATTACTTCTTTTTAGCAGGTTTTTCTGAAATAGTTTGATGAGTGAACTAAGGCAAGTACTATTGTGAATTTTTTGGTTTTAAGGGCTTGGAGAGTCCAACACTATTCCTAACACAGGTAGGGATTTATTTATGAGGCTGGGACAGGAGAGACAAATCTCCATCAGCAAATCTCTTGGAAAAATTAAGGCACATCTCCTACTGTCAAAATCACAAAGCTGACACTTTCACTAAGCTTTCATACAGATTCAAAAAAACCAAAAAGCAACAAAAATGCCCAACCTAAGAAAGAGTGCCAACACCTCCTAACATCTCACAAGCAGAATTACTTAATTCAAAAGTCTGTAGAAACAGGAATGAAAGGTGATTTAAGAAGAGGTGCCGAGTACCAAACCATACCTACAATCAGGCAGATTGATAAGGAACAGCTGCACACAGGAAAGTCAGAGTTGTCAGTCAGACTTCTGAACTCCCTCCCACTAACCTCCAAGTCTGGGGTAGTTTTTTTCACTGTTTGTCTTTTCTAATATAACTGTCTGGAGTTATTCAGCACAAGAGCATTCAACTTAATTTTTGATTTAAATAGGTTTTTTAGAGTTGCTCAGACAGAATTTATATAGGCCAGGATCTGGTCTCTTAAACAAGCCACCAAAACAAACTCCACATCTTTAAGACAGTCTCCCAAGACATTTGTTACTCCTTTCTGAGGTGAAATCTTCTGTCTGATTTCAGTGTATTGTAATTTACAGATCACTCTAGCTGCAACTCGCATATCATCTAAAGCCTAACAAAAAAATCCCTGAAATATATTGAAAATTATAGACTGAGGGACATAAGCTTTTAAACTCACAGGCAGAAGGGCGAAGGCTAATTTGGGTTGGAAGGCTGTAACTGTATATTTTCCCTCAGCACGAGTCACAGCTCTGGCTGGTATGTGCTTTTTGCATGGGCAATTTGTACCAGCGTCACAGCTCAGCAAAGAGAAAGGCAAGAAGGAACAAAATACTCAGATATTCTCAAGTAAAAACAGTAAGTAAGATGTCCTGCACCATGCAGGAAAAGGAGCAAAGTCACCTGCTGACCCGATTGCTCTGAACTCAAGGAATACTTTCATAACATTAGCTTAAAACTGAACTTGAGATTGGATACAAGTTTAAGAAAGTACCAACACACACACAGCACTGAGACGTGGAGGGAGGGACACGGTCTTGGTTAGAAAATGCAAGTTATTACATAGCCAGAGGGACTTCAAAAAACAAAACAAAGAAAAAAAAATAAAACAAAACAAAACAACAAAACCCAGACCTTAGGCTCTCGCTGTAACTTGTTTGGTACACAAACCACCTTGTTACTAGACAGCCAACCACTTACGGGTGTGGAGCACATAGCACGAAGAGTTCCATGTGCAGGTTATACCAATAATCTCATCCAGTGAAGACAAACTGAGTATCACCTCATTGTACATAGAAAAAAGGAACATAATTCACTTGTCTCCGAACTTTCCAGAGATGACTCCTTCATCCCTTCAGAGAAACTGCAGGTTTGAGCTTATCATCTCCAATCTTGGTCATCATCTTTCCTTCTTTCTCCCTACCACCATCTTCAGCATTACTCACTTGATATGCCTTAAGAATAACATTTTGAGAGGCAAATGCTTCTACACTGTTTTTACTTCCCTCTTACATATGTTTGCCTCATTTCAGCCAGATTTTCAAAAGGTAATCATTACCTTTCAGATTCCAAGTCAGAAATTCACAGATCTGTGCTGTTTTCACACAATCACAAAACTGTGAGCTCCCAGGAAAGCAGAGCAGAGGGGCAGAATCACATCCCTTACCGTGCTGGCCACACTGCTTTTGATGCAGCCCAGCCTGCAGCTGGTTTTCAGGGCTGCAAATAGACATTTCTGGGTCACGACCAGCTTCTCATCCACCAGTCCTTGGACTTGGAGTATTATGGTGTCTTTGCTTCTTAATCCTGCACAGTAAGAGTCCTGAACCAAATGCCTTTTTTAAAACAAAGCCCTTCACCTATTTGTTCAGTATTGCCCTTCCCCAAAAGCCGCTGCTGGGTTAAATCAATGAGGTGCTGAAGGCTGCCTGAATTGGAGAAGCAGCATTAACAGTATGAAGAGTACAGATGTTTCTACTGTACTGAACATCTATCCAGGACATAACATGTTACAGACCCAAGTCATTTAAATGTCTGCAGAAAAAAATCTTAGTTAAAGAACAAAACAGAGAATATCTAAAATCATGCCTTTAAAACCTCCCCAAGGTGAGAGACTGCTTACACAGTTATAGTGGAGAAGAACATTCACTCAAGACATAATTAAAAGTTAGCTTTTTGGGCTTTTAAGCTCCCAATTTTAATGCACTCTGAAATGCAATATATTCATTCAGGTTATTCTGAAAATGTATATGCTTCATGATGTTTAGCATAATTATAATAATAAATACATTAACTTGCAGCTATGCCGAATAAGACAGAAACTAATATTCCCATGCCATTTGTACATTTTTCTTTTTACAGATCAGTGTAGCTTAAGTTCATGTTCTAAAGTATTTGCATGGGGTGGGATTAAGAAGGGAGACTATTAGTCTGGGGAATTTCAAACTATTGAACTTGGCTATTAAGAGAATATAAATTATCTTTTGATTTGTTGCTAGACTAACAGTTCCCAGCATGGGGTTTCAAATAGTGACAAAGCACAACTTAGAGACCAACAAGATTAAAATAAAAAAGCAAAAAAAAATTTTTTCTTAAGAGTGTTATGGAAAAGGAGCAGGGTCTGCAAAGGTCCCTCCAGGGAAGGCAGTGTCTGGACAGGCCAGTATTTTTAATTTCGTAATGTCTGGGGAAGTGTACACTGAAGCCTAAGTCACTCTCATATGAGCACACACCTGCTCCTGGGAGACTCAGAAATTCACTGCTAATGAAATGAACTTGACACAGAATTTATGAGTGTTGCATGAAAACACCTACAGAATCAGGGTATTCTGGGAACTTTCAGAGCTCCCACAAACCAGGTGTAGAGAAATTCAAGCCTCGCCTCTTCCTCATTTCATCATTCAAGCTCCCATGTCTTTTGCAGAACTAAACAAGGCATTGGAGGTGGCTGCTACACATGTGCCTGCGCCATTCAGCTGCAGCCCCTACCACAGGGCTCTGTGAGCCAACCTGACTCCCCAGCTGTGGGGGGAAGCAAGGCAGCAGGCAGGGCTGGGGGGGAACCACATCACCTGGGGAAAACACAAAATCTCCCCATTACCTTGTGCTGAGTTGTGTGCCCAACTTGGTCTCATTCCGCAAAAGGAACCAGCACAACCTCACTGCAGCCAGTGGCTCTTTCTACCTCCCGTCGGCTCTGCAGAGCGAGTAATACAGATATTTCAGCATGCACTTGGCCCCCTCTCAGGCACTGTCTGAATGGGGCTGTTGCACAAGTCCACTCATGCTTCCCAAAAGAGAAACCCTGACGCTGTCATACACAGAGGAGGCATTGAGGAGACATGCACCCACACAGCTTCTATCACCAGGAAAAAATTTTCTCCTACAGCAGCTTTTCCCCACTTTGACCCACAAGAGCAAGATTGTTTCTACCTTTCCTTCATTCTAAGAACCTCTAACACTTCCATAGGTGAGATTACTGTAAGTTTTCCATATAATGAATGGGAGCAAAGGTAGGCTGCATCTCCTGAAGAAAAAATATGACCTTTCTTAGGTCATATTTGACTTCGCTAAATTATCAGGATTTGATGCAGGCCCCAGTGCAGAGAATCAGAAAATGGTTTAGGTTGGAAAAGACCTTTAAAGATCATCCAAGTCCAACCCTGCTGCCATCAACAGGGACATCTGTCACTAGATCACATTGCTCACAGCGCCATCCAACCTGAGCTTGAACACTTCCAGGGATAGGGCATCCACAACTTCTCTGAGCAACCTGTGCCAGTGCCTCTCGACCCTCATCGTCAAAAATGTCTTCCTGATGTCCAACCTAAATCTATGCTCTTTCAGTCAAAAACCATTGTCCCTTTTCCTGGCACTACAGGACTTGGTAAAACATCTCTATCCTTCTTGTAAGTCCCATCTATATACTGAAAGGCTGGAACAAGGTCTCCCTGGAGTCTTTTCTGGGCTGAACAACTCTCTTAGACTTTCCTCACAGGATAGCTGTTTCAGCACACTGACAATTTTCACTGAGGTCTCTGGGAAAACAAACATTCCAGCTTTTCTTGCAGCACCACAGCCTCATCACACAAGAAGCTCCTCAGCAGACATGATCTCTGTTATGAAAACCCGCAAATTATCATAGGAACCAGAGGCACAATGTTTTTCATCACTTCTAACCTACCCTTTCCTCTCCCAGCACAACATTCAACCCATACAGAGTCAGGAGGAAAAAAAAAAAAAAAAGAAAAAAAAGAAAAGAAAAAAAAACAACCCACTGCACACCACAAAACAAACAAAACCCAAACAAACAAAAAAGCAAAAACAAAAAAAACCCAACCAACCAAACAAAAAACTCTAAAAAACCCCCACAATAAAGAAATTTTTTAAAAAACCAAACAAACAAACAAACAAAAAAAAAGATAAAAAAAGAAAAATAAGAAAACACAAGGGAAAGCTGAGTCTAGATGGAAGATTAGCTAGTACAATAAACAACGTAATGCAGAGACAGGCAGCTTTACATAGTTTCTAATCCATCCTTTAATTTATCCTCCACCCTCCTTTATTTCTTTCATTTCTGTTGTCTTAACATTTCATCTGTTTCTGTGAAGTCTCAGTGGTTTAATATGACCATAGATACAATGAATTAATATCAGAATTGTGTGTAGGTGGGTAAAAACCCCCAAATCTGTGCCTTTTTTTTAAGATGCCATATACTTCAAGAGGTTTTACTATGTGTTCCCCTCAGGGGTTGTACCCTGTTTGTATCTTTCCTTTCTCAAACAAGACAGTACTGAGAACAACAGTGCTCAAAAACTGAAAGGGAAAAAGGCCAGCAGAATCATCTTGTCCCTGTGAAAGGCTTCCAGTGCAGCTATGTTAGAAATGTGAGAGCTGGTGCCTTTCACAGAGGCAAAATGCTGAGTTTTGCCCTTGTGGTGCTGGCTCCTGGCCCTGCAGAAACCCAGGGGACCAGGAGCTCAGAGCAGTGCCTGCCTCTGTGAGAGCAGCTCTTCTGCGCATGCAAAACCTCTCATGCAGGCTGCGATGCACAGTGCCTCATAGCCCAACATAAGGCAGGAGAAAAAAACCCAAACCAAGAGCAACAAAAAAACCCCAAACCCCTTACCCATTCACTCTCACTGCCCTAGAACCTCTCTACTCTTCCCCACCCTGAGGAATGTGCCCCTCAGGCTGAGACCCTCTATTTTAAAGAGCATAGAGTACATAAACATTTTATCCCGCAGCAAAGGCATCCCTACTCAATGCTGGTGAGTCAACAAATATACAGTTTAAGAGATAAAAACAATATTCTGGGACCTATGCTGTCACATGAGGAAGAAAAGATCACCAAATGAGACAAAAAGGCTGAAATGTATGCACGGTTTCAGTTCTAAAACAATTTTGATGTGGAGAGTACTCGGTTCTCTAAAATCTGATGCTGGGGAAGATACTACTAGAGTTCTAGTTTCAATAAATTAAATATGTCGCAATAATGTGCATATCTTCAGAAATCATGCAACCGACATTAAAAAATTACATCCTTTACAGTAGAAGGTTTTATGTGCTTTTTCTGTGCACTTCTAAAAAGTTGTTTAACTGAAAGCCAGAGTTGTCTGAAAACCACAAGTGTATTGAGACAAAAAAAATTAATAATTAAAAAGAAAAAAAATCATCCCAAAGATCACAGATTTTACAATAAAAACTGGTCAGGTAATGTGGCAATTACCTGCCCAGAAAGATATTAGTGAAATTGCACGACTTGCGGCCCAACCTGCCGGTTTCTCACACGCATTTAAAAACCCCCAGAGTGGTAGCTGTGGAAAACGAAACACTGGACCTCAGCTCTCGCTGCGTTAGGATAACTCCCATGGTTACTCTCTTACAATTCACGCTTCAGGAGCTCAAGTCCTGCTTTCTGTTGAACTAATTAAACTCTGATCTTTACTCTCAGGTGTCTGAAGGAGGGGCTCGGGGGGACGAGGCGGCCCCGAGCAGGCGGGCACAGAGGATGCCGCCGCGGAGGCAGTTGGTTACACAATGGCTGCCCGGGGCAGGCGGCGGCGTTGCCGTCTCTGGCGCATCTGCTCCCCTGCTCGTGGTTTAACCGACAGGAAGCGCAGCCCAGCATCCCCGGGCCCCGCCGCCAGTGTTTCCTGCCTGCACCGCCAGGTCTGCCCCCACGCACCGCCTCCCCCTGCACCGGCCGTGGCCGCCCCTGGGCAGCAGAGACTCCGTGACACCTTCTGAAGAAAGAGAAAAAGAAATGAAGTAAATTAGGCCCACGCGCAGAAAGCCAGCCAGATGGATGGATAAAGAAGTAAACAGGTCAAGCGTATTGAAATGTGGCCCCAGAAGGCCACCAAAGCAGGGTACAAAACACGGGTGGCACATTCTCATCTAACAGGGCCCAGGACAATAGGCAGGCCAGCTCTGGAGGTTTTAGAGTCTGGTCTTCCTCAGACAGGCGTATACACCACCAAGAAACCAGGTTAATTTACTTAACAGATGAAATATTTTAAGATTTCTTTCTGAAATCTTCAGACATGAACCACAACCAGTGGCAAAAAACTCATTGCCAAATACAGTACCAGCCTTTCCTACAACCACCCTGTCCTAGAAATGGGGACAGGTTAACAATCTACATGGCTTTTCCAACACTAATACCTAGAGTAACACACCCATTAGTCTACCGCAAAATTGAAACCCTGAAGAAGCATTTGGTACCCCCATGGTAAGCACAAAAACCAACTGCTAGACAAAGCAGAACTTCAGTGAAAACCAGAAAATCCAGCACAGCTATAATTTCTATGGTATCTATATATGAAGCAATATGCTATACTCAGCCCCTCTGTAAGTTGTCTTCTGCTCAGTCTTAGATTTCCCCATAATATAATCTGTCAGAAAACATCATCTCCTTAGTCAGCCCAAAACTGTATTTTCAGGTAGGATGAGAAATTATTAAGATGGCCACATATCTTTCCTCCACCAATGGGCAACTGGTAGTATAAAACTGAGGAAAACCACTTTTGAGCTGTTATCTGCAGGGTTGCCAATTAAAGCAACAGAAGACATGTCAGCCAAGTAATTATGCTGGGAAATATATCAACCAGTAGATATTTAGTTGATTTCACACTAACACATACTGCTGTAGTCTAGGAGATTTTTCTGCATAAACTTAAAAGCAGTACAAATCTTCATTGGATTTCAAGGAGCTTCTGACACATTTTACCCTTCAGGGAACCAAGGTGCTCCATCCTAGCATAGTCTTCTCATGCCCATCCCAGAACAGTTCAGAATAAAAATGCCTTCATTTGGTGACTGGCACTGTGAGTAGAACAGCCATCTCAAAGTCAGAGGTTTGCAATTCCCTGAAAAAGAATAGGGTCCAAATTCTCCACATTTCTAACCTAGAAACGTATTCTTCAGGTAGGTTCCTCTGACAGAGCATGTTATGTCCCTGGCTTTCATGCACTCCCATGTGAGCTTTGCAACCACCTGGGTTATTCCACAGAACCACAGCTGTCCCCTGCCTCAAAAGACAAGACTACATTCCTCCATGTCACTGAACACTTGACCACTTCATGCACTGGAAATCAGAATGAAAGCCCTCAACCAGGACCCATCAGACACTAAGAGAAAGTTTGCTTCGGCATTACTTCTGACATCCACTTAAGACACAGGTCCCACCCTTGACAAGTATTCAAATAACCCCAAGCAGCCAACAAATTAAAAAAAAAAAAAAAAAAAAAAAAAAAAAAATCGAAAAAGTAAGGGTTGCTCAAAAGCATTTCTGAACAAAAAAGCCTTGCAGCATGAACTGAACCTTACTAAATTTTGCTGGATTGGCAAAAGGAGAACTGAAATTTTAAAAAAAAGTATTTTCCATCTCAGATTCCAACAATACTATGTAGCCAACAGCATTTTGCAGATTTGCTTCTTAGTTCGTAAGTCACATTGGTCATATCTTGCAACATGTACTGGCAGGATTCAATGTTTTCCTAAGAAAACTGGGGTGGCAGATGCTGACACTGGTCCAGAAATCGTTTGCTCTCAAGCTGGATATTCTTTTTAACCCTGAAAGTTCATCTGAGTCCTGCTAAAGAACAACAGATTTTATCACAGCAAACATTTCTAAATTCTCATACATATTTATTTTCATGGTGTATTACTACAGTACTAGCTCTAAATATAAACACAAAAAGTAGTATTTACATGCAAATTCATATCTATTACATTAATTATAGATTATTAACTTAGAAATTTAATGTAAGAAGCATAGGGCTAACATAAGGGGGGAAGGGGAATGTTCTTTTATAAATTATTTTGAGGCACCTTAAAATCATCTAAGTTTCCACGCTCTGCATAGTTTAAGCAAAAATGCAAAGGTAAATGTTGTGGTACTTACAAAAGCAAAACAAAAATCAGGATGACTTAATTCTTAAAAAATTGAAAATGTATTCCTCAAGACTGCACGGCATCAGCAAGGTACCCACATGCTCCAAACAGCCTGCCCCTGCATTTGTTCTTCTGACTCAGTTACAGCTAACATGGGAGGAGTGGTCTCCACAGAACTGCTTTTCCAGCAGAACAGCTATGAGTCAACTTGCCTCATGTCTCTGCACCTAACAGCCCAACCGCCTCACTCCGGTGTGCTTTTTGGGGAGGTAGGAGGGACCACACCTCTCCAAAGCACTGTGAAAAGAGAGGAGCAAAAGTGAAACCAAGCTGACCGACAACCGCTGACCAGGCTCCCCAGACAGAAAGAAAGAAATTGCCTCCACGGATTTCTGCTGGTTTTAACCAGCTTCAACAGAGGGGAACATGATTTTTAATTCTACCGTATCCCTTTAATAAACACCCCAAAGAAGACATTTTCCAGATAACTGAGGAATTTTTTACAGTGTTGACTTACTAAGTAGAGCACAATAACCAGCTATTCTGTTTGCACTACGAGGCAGTACAGTGCAAGGAGTTAATAATTTATCATGGCATTGCTCTTGGCAACTGACCATAATCAACTTCTAAAATTCTTCCTCATTCTTGCATTTTTAGTCTCAGCAAGAATATGGCACCCTTAGAATCTCAACCCTACCAGAACACTTCCTAGCTGAGGTAAGAGGTTTAATCTTCCCAAACACCTGCTTTCCTTCTGGATTGTTTCAGGCTCAGAGCAAAGGTCATCATCTCATTTCAATAACCTGATTTAGCAGACAGGAATAACTAGAATATTTTTAAACAAAGCAAGAAGTTAACATTCTTTCAAAACTGCAGCAGTGCAGTTCTCATCCCTGCGTTTCCTTCCCCTTCTTCTCACAGAAGTAAAAAGAACAAAAAAAACCCAAGTTTCTGCCTTCACCAAAAGCTTTTATTTGCATGTGATCCCAAACCAACAAGCAAACACCTTTTCCTCCCATTTTACATTATTGAGACTTATGCCCCTACATAACTTTGGGCAATATTAAATTTAATAGTTAACACATTCTTCTCAATCAGAAGCATCTAGCTGTGGTGTTCAGGTAATTCACTGGAGACCAAGTTTTGATGTGACATGTAGAAGACAGTTAGTCAACCATCCTAAGTATTGCTTTGCTGAAGCACTGGCCATGAAAAATGGTCCTTTTCCAAGGACAACTGCGCTACTTCGTCCTTCCCCTTATTGCTCAATCCCAGCTCTTACAAACTCCACAGCTCCACCACTCTGAAACCAATCCCTAATCTGGTTCAGGCAACCAGCCCAGCAACTTCCGTGGCATCGACATCTGACTTGCGAACTTGGCTCATCTTGGCTGAACCAGATAAGGAAAGGGTTGCTCTCGCTAACAGCTTGGACTGCGGATAGGAGGGGAAGGCAATAAAGCACTAGGAAACAACCTATGCTGTCAGCGAGAAAAAATGAGGATGGCAGTCCTCAAGCAGCTGGATGAGTGCTCCTGCCAAGGAAACATTCAGGAATGACCATGCCCACCTCCAACTGTTTCACTAAAGGCACATTTTAAATTAAATTAGACTGGTGCAAGTTCACATGCTCACAAAAATGTATGTCTGGAGTTTAAACTGCAACTTTATCTCAACTAATACCTCTTTACTGTTGAATCTTACCTAAGGGCAAGCTAAGGGCCTGGGCAGATGCTAAATAAGCTGTTTAAAGATTTACAACCCATCACCTCCAGAACAGTTCACTATCCAGAGTAAAATTTGCTTAGCCCAAACCTCCCTCCCGTGCTCCAGGGCACATCCACGCAAACCGCTGCTGTGTGAGTTTAATGGGATGTGCCACCAAGCCAGCAGGGAGGTTACACACACTGCCTTCACTTACGAGTGAAAAAGCAGCTGGTGTGAGGCTGAAGCACCTTCTGTGTGCACCTAAGCTCTGTAAGCACATGGTGTGTGAAAATACCAGAGCCAGCATCAAGGCGCTAGTATTATTCTCCCATCTAGTTAATAAATACCGGGCGTGTTCATGACAGTGTAACAGGTTCTCCCAAGGCAGCCTCTGTCAGAAAGAAAACTGCTTTCTCCACGCAACAGAAGTTTCACCCCACCTAGAGATCCTCATTTAAGGCAGCAAAAATGAACCCACAAAACTAACCACTGATTTTTTTTTTAATTTCCTTTTTTTGCTGCCATGTTGCATCTGTGCAGCATGCATGCATCAGTGGTTCTGGGTTTCCTCTCTCACGGCAATGGGTTTTTTACCCAGCTATTGCAAGTAATAACTGCTACCGTCTCTCCCCTCAAATGCACAGATTTTACGTCAACATATATTAATAAATGTCATCACAGTTTTTCTGTTTGTGAATTCTTGAAGTAAAAATTAACAAAATGCTTCCGAAGCCCACCTGAACACAGGGCACCTGTAAGAGAAGCTTTAAACATTACAAATGCCAGAATCTAGACACAAAATATACCCTTCTAGCTACATCGCTTTGAAAGTATTAAACCTTTTCTGCAAATACTCCTGTTATAATTAAAAAAACATTTGCAAGTCCAAGCTCTTATCTTGTAGTTTGGCAAAAGTTTTCCAACATTTTTTACTGTTGAGAATTATTTCTAGTCCAGTACCACTGAAACAACATTTAATACATGTCATTTGAAGGACCATACTAAAAGACAATTAGCTTTTTATAAAAACAAATGGTAGAATGTTGCATTACATCAAGCATTCATAATCAGATATATGTATTTCAGAAGGGCACAAATAGAAAAATATTCTGCCAAAAGTAACTTTCTTGCTGCTTTTTTCCTCTGGAAATCCCTTCACAGTCCATTTTTAAATGGTCTAAATTAATGGTTTCTGTGTAAGAATCATGGAATAGTTTTTGTGAGAAGGGACTTGTAAAGGTCATCTAGTCCACTCCCCTACAGTGAGCAGGGACATCCTCAACTAGATCAGGTTGCTCAGATTACAGCCCCTTCAGACAAATTAAAAGTGTGTTTCATTTAGTTGTTTCAAAAAGCAAATTATTTCATTGTTGCTTTTAACTGATACTAAAAGAAATACACTTTTTTCACCGAAAAGGACCAGCGCTTTCAAAAATGCTGCAAGCCATCCTCAGCAAACTTTAGACTGTTTTTCAACACAGAAAGTTTCATTTTCATTCATGTGTCTAAACCACCTCTTTTCTGTAAAGAAAAAAGGTCCCCAAATAGACACTTCCTCTCTACAGTTCCTTCTTTTCCCTTTTTGAAATAAACATAAGTTGGTCTTTTTAAAAAAAACCCAAACCAACAGGAGGGCCTCTCAATAGCTCACCACCAAGAGTACCTGGAGCCCTTTGCTGGGCTCACATAGCTCTTAACAAGCTGGTTCGGAGGCACCGCGAGACAGGGAAGTGAATTCTTGCAACGTGTGCAGTTTCCCACCCTTTGCCCTCCACGGCTCGTAAGCTTCACAATTATTTTCTTGATAGCTAATACTCTCGTTTGCATGCCTAATTTACAGGACAAAGCTTGAATAGTTACAGAGAGCAAATAGTTTACAGAGGCTCTGGAGTGGAATGACAGCACAAAACAGAAAATGCATCAAGAGGATGCAAGTGGATAATATAACCACCACCTCCGAGGACAATGCCAGGCAGATTCTGTCATCAGCAGACAATGTGCTAGTCCTGGTGCCTTCAAGACATAGTTTTCATGAAAGCTCTTCCTAAGAGGGTCACCTTCTGGTTGGAAAAACAGCCTCCACTAAAAACAAACCATGTCATCACATCCTTGGGAAACTATTCCTGTTAGCTCCAAATTTATGTAAGGCAGCACATGTAGCAGGCACAAAGAGGGGAAAACTGACAATATCCTTGTAAACTTGCTTTTAACTTGAAATTGAGTCTGGTTGGAAGGGCAAGTTAAATATTAATTTTCTGACAGTGGTCAGCACTGGGTATCACAAATTGTAACTGTAGTTTCACAACCATATTTTGCTGCTTCTTTCCCTAACGGCAACTTAAAACTGAATAAACACCAAGATAGCTGAAAACTGGAGAACAGCAGAAATGACTTGATACAAAGCTCAGAAGAGCAAGGTAGTTTTCTTCTAACCTATCAGCTTTATTTCACTCTGTCAAAGGATCTCAAGAAAAACACAAGTAACTCTAGAGGAACATACAGCATGACAAAACAGTATATGCAGCCACAATATGTAAAAACATTTCTCTCAAGAGCAGACAACAATTTGAATCTCCCAAGCTCACCCCTTTCTTCCAGCATAGAAACTCAAGTGTTGTGTGGGATGACATTTTTACCGAGCCCACTTCAGAAGCCAAACCACCATGCAAGAAGGTGAAGGAAATGCGGAAGGAGCTCACAAGTGAAGCGATGAGACCGTTAGTACATTAACGGCAACATTCAAGAAGTGCAGAACATTCCCCTCAAAACAAAAAATGTATTTGGTATATTCACACAGAAATGTTGATGATGAGTTAAATATAGGGTGTTCTAGAAATAGACTAAAATGTCTAATTTTAGAAGAAGACAGTGACATTCAATCCATCCCAAAGCAACTCTTTCCCACAGTTTCCAACCTATGTACTTAGCATTCCTATTCCTAGTGGATTATCCTAACCATAATATCTTTTCCCCCAATACAGAGAGAAATACTTTTCACATGCAAATTTAAGAATTGGAGGTTCTTTCCCGGCTAACAAAACTACTATCATTTTCACATTGAGGCCTGCTTGAACCTAGTACAGACTCACACATGACACAAGAGGACTGATCTCCTTTAAGGACAAATAAATGACCTGAGCTCCAGCCCTCTGATTCAACACTGGAGATGGCTAGCAGGTAAGGCCTAAAGCACATCAAGGTAAGAATGCATAAACTTTGGTCCCTATCCAATGGGATCCTCTCGGCACAAACACTGACGCAGTGGGAAGCTTTGCCACAGGGCAGGCTCATATTGAAGAATAAATCGTTTTTACCTCTACATGGGTTAGCCAGGTCAGATCAGGAAAGTGAAAATGTCTAGAGCCTTTCACATGGCTGCTGCAGACTTTTGATAAGCAAAAGACTTAAAATTCCAGTATGTGTAGTCTCTGTCAACTACTTTATCTGTGAAGAAACACTTAGGTAAGATTTAAGAAAGCAGCGTTTAAGTAAGACTTAAAAATGCAAATAATCTCTAAAACGCATCAGAAGCATTAAAATTATAAGCACCATAAATCACTGGCATACAGTAGCAAAGTTTCAGAGCTTGTGGTGCAGATTGTAACCAAGGCTGGAAAGGTGAACTCCACCTCCTGCCACTCCTGTGCTGAATCACCATGGTGGGGGAAAGTCCTTGCTCCTTCTCGCACACCTAAAAAAACTCCAGCAAGTTACCAAACCTGTCAGAGAAAGCAACAAAATCTTCAAGCAAAAGCTGAGATATTTTTGCTATTTTTTTCTCTTTTGCAAGAAGAGAAAGCTGTTTTGGAGATCAAAGTTTCTCCTATGACACAGAGGGAAATCCTCCATTTTTCTTTCTTTTTTATCAGCTCACTGAGCACAGTCCTGCCACAGTTCCCTCCATTGAATATGACTGTGCTGAAAAACACCTCATTTATTCGGCTTTTTTCACACATGAAGTGCCCAAAAAGTAACACACACAACTGAAGTATGAGTTTGCAGCAATACTGAAACATCAGGCTATACCAGGCCAACAACATTCTTCAAATCTGGACGTCTACCTCTTTTCTTCTTCTCGTTTGAGGACCAAGACCATGGACTTCTCATTTCTAATCTCCAACAGATGAGAAAAGAGCACATTAGAAAACCAACACTTCTGTAAAAGCATGGATCTGGAAATAATGTTCAAGCTAACTGGCGCCTAACGACGCCACTCCCATGGCTCATCTCTCAAGAACCGCAAACTCAATCCAAATTGAAAGATCACTGCCTTGGGGGTGAGGGGGCAAGGTGGGATTTTTTTTGAGACGAACATGGGCTTCAGCTATACAAAAACTAACACCATTTCTCTGTACCTTCTAATCAATCCACTTCTCTGCCTTCTAGATCTGTCCAAGCTGTCATCTATAAGTCTTTCAAATCACTTTTTTCTAGCACCGCCACTGTACCACAGATGCGTCTGTAGCGCTGGCAAAGTTCTTGTACAGCAGCAAGAGAGACCGAACATGGCAGCTTTTGCCTTAAAAGAGGAACTGCTCCTCCCTGAAGCCCTGATCAAGAGAAAGTAGCGGCAGCCACTTACCCTTTAGCACACAAAAAGCCTTCTGCCCAAGATAAGCAGCTGCAGCTTGGGAGATGACTTAAAAAGAAAAACTTAAACCCTCAAGTTTTTAAGGCTGGATGTCTCAACAGGGTCTGGTGCAAAAGAGAGAAGGGCAGAAAAGAGATAAGGAAAGTGAGGGTCATGTTCTACGAGTTGCAAGCAGAGCCCTAGGATCTGAAAATAAAAGTCATGATGATAAAAAGAAAGATGCAAATACATTTAAGAATTTTTCAGAAAAAAACTTCTATTACTAACTCAAAACATTTTTTTCCAAGTAGTAATTTTATCTGTGATTTTTCAACATGTAACAACGCACCAAATAAATCTCCAAAATCCTTGCAAAATTTGTTGCTTTTAGAAAGAAAAAAAGGCAAAATGTAAATTGAAAAGATAGTGAAAACACATTGTACTGTAAGATGCAGAAGGAAGATACGTGCGAACACCGGGAAGGCTGAAGACAAGAGACAGCCTCACCCAAAACATGACCATTTACTAATGGTTGCCTCCCTCTCTCCCTCCCCTGCAACTGATCACAGCACTAAAAGCAAGACTCCATTATACTTCTCAGATACAGGCTCCATACAGTAAATGAACCTCTAAAGTATTCCCCTGTGAACAACAGCTCAAGTGCCCTGTCATTTAATTTTCAGTAAGAAGATACAGAATTTGATTTCTCAAGTGAAAGACTGAAAAATAGGGTCCAAAGTTATATAGTCAGACAAAACTTCTAAAGAAGAACATTTTCGCTCAACAAAGGTGGAAACAGTGATTCTTTTTCAATATACTGTGCTGGAGTTCAGAAGTACATAATTAGGAGAATCAAGGTGATTTTCATCCACTGAAACTTTAAGAAGCAATTTAACGCACCACAATTACCTCCAGGATTTTCTTCTCCCATTACAACTACCACTAAGCCCATTTTGTAATTGCTCTGCCATGTACACCATCACCATAACTTCAATTTCTTAATAATTTTCAGGAAGAGGTGAGTACCTGCCCGCATAACAACTTAACTCCTTCTATTTTGAAACGACACCGTAGCGGCTGCCTTTGAATAGCTCTGTTTCGGCAGAAAGAGAACCTCAATTTAAGGTCGCGGGTGCAGAGAATCTTTGAAATGATATTTTAAATCTGGCATTTTAAAGTCGCCACGGACCACATCGGGCAAACAGCAATGGAGCGAAGGTGCTCAAAGCCGCAGCGCTGATAGCCAGCACTGCCCGAATCACTGGACCGTGCTCTGCTCCATGCTAGCCGAGTCCAGGTACACGCAGCGTCAGATTAATAAAATTCGTGTATTTTACAGTCCGCTAAGCGGCAGCTGGAGGGCTCAGACCGGCAGCCTGCCTGGCACCCCCTCACGCTTAAAAGGCGACAAAAGTATGAAACGCAGCAGAATTTCAAACCAGCTGTCACACTTGTGCAGCGCGCTGCTCAGAGAAGCACAGCCGCTTGTGCCCTTTGCCCGCAGCAACAGGCTCAGCTTCGGGCAGCTCACGGCGCTGCTGCCCTGAAACGTCCCTTTACTCACGGCTCAATTTATATTTCGCTTTTCCCTAGTGCTGCGCTTTTCCAGAAGTTCCCTCTTCCCCGCAGTTTCTCCCGACGGCTCCGGAGCGCTGCCCCGGGCGCGGCCGCACGTCGAGGCAGCGGCAGCCGCCGCCCGCAGCC